>QRFJ01001052.1:0-367309 GCA_006176705.1 Cocos nucifera
AATTATTATATTATGAATGATAATTTCAATAGCTGATAAACACCAGGTCTTTGGACCTTCAATGATTATCAAACTAATGGATCGATTATCATACAACTTAATAAGAGGCTATGATCCAGTTATCACCATAACTATTTTATTTTTAAGGATCTAATAATTTAGAATTTGATTAATAATTTTAAGAGAAGATAGAAGATTAACCAGCTAAGCATGATCCTTCCACTGACTTCACTAAGTCAAATTAATGAAGACTAGAGATAAGCCATCTAGGAGCATCAAAATCAGTCACACTGATTTACCTAGTTGATATGGGTTAGCTTGAATCACTAAGTGATCTAATCAAAATCTAGTTCACCATATTGGTCAAGTAAGTGAGATCAGTGAAAGGGATATACCATTAACTCGTTAAAGACCGAATCATATGCGAGTAGCTTCCAATTAAAAATCACTGGTCTAGACTGCTAGACTTACTTTAGACACCAATCGATTAATTAATTTTAATTTGATCCACTTAGTAATTTCGAACTTGACCAATGAGCCAAAAATCAAGTCCATTTAGTTCTTATTAAAGACATGGACTTGACCAACTATAACTATTACAATTGATCTAAAGTATTCTTGACCTAATCTAAGATAATATTTGATTAGACTTGATCAATTACTCTAACTAAGTCCCATTTTTTAATCTAATCTTTGGTCTAACCCAATTAATGGACTTAATTCAAACTAACCCATTAACCTATATGTTATGCAATTATCTTAAGATCTTCAATTCTCAATTCTATATCCTAACAAACAACTCTTAATTCTTAATTAAGTGTATGGCTGACATGGGTTAGGGTTCAGAATCTTAAAACTAGTTTTTGTTTATAATAATAAAATTAATTTTAGATCTCTAATATCTCATATTAGATCTAAACTAATTCAGAAGTTCTTTTCGCTGTTCATCTTCAAAGATAATAATCACAGCGGCACCCTTATACACCATTAGGAGAACCCCATTGAATGGAAGGAGAGGGCCATGAAATCCAACTTTTCTTCTATTAGATATATGTGCCCTAGAAGCTAGAATTGGTTGACACTTGTAATACACTTCTAGGAGCAAAATTATAATTTTGACTAATATCAATAAAATAGATTATTTTCTATTATATATGTGTATTTAGTGTCTATGATATATCCTTTGAGTTAATGGTAATGATAATTCATATTTTCAAGAGTTGAAAATTTAAGACATGAATAATCATTATTAACTCATAAAATGCTCCCGACCATAGGATCATCACGAGGATGGTGATTGATCCGAAAGGTTGGTGTACAATCGCTTCTCTTTAGTAGATGAGTCTTGAGTCTATGGTGTGGAGACACCGGAGCGAGAGTACAGGTACTCGTTAGAGAACGAGGGCACTGAGCGTGACCACCTCGAGTAGTCATTAGGAAGTCTACCTTCTCGTCAATGACTGACTCGATGCTGCAGTAGTGTGTCTGGTTCTTTGACCTGAGATGCATCGGCAGTTCACCTTGAGGGTGTTATAGTTTGACTACACCATTACTCGATCTCCTAGCCATATGGAAACCCTGAGGTGTATGTTGGCTATAGCATGTTCATTGTAGGAACTGGATTGCATCAAGATGGAATCTATCTACCTCGGTGGTAGAGGAGCAGCCCTATGATGATCATGAGAATCAAGTCCAGAAGTCCATGGCCATGGCAGAGTGAAATAATAGAAAGAGTTTCTATTTAGATTTTCACATCGGACTTGAATCGAATGATTACATCATATGACAGAGACTAGGGTTTGACGAGTTCACCTTAACCCTAATCTGATCGGAGCTCAAGATAGAAGAACTTAATCACACAGGTAGCTGCACCAAGAGGTTCGCATTCAGCTCTGATGGGTTGCCACCATATACTGCTAGGTGTCACTGGTGGATTTTGGGAGCAATTAGAATGATTTAGATGATCGATCATTCTAGCTGTTCGAATCAGAAGAGTTCTGATCCATCGAAAGGAGTTTCGATGATGTCGATGATAGAGATCATGACATATCCCATTATCATACAGAACTGAACCTAACTGGATCACACAAACAAAGGTTTGAATCTGGTGATCATCAATTGAACTGATCCAGTTCAATTGATCTGAATGAGATTCAATTAGGTTCAAGAAAATCGTGCTAGCACTCGATTGAACCTAACGTTCTTCTTTTACTATCATAAATAAGTTGTCCTGACTGAGCCAAAGGAGTTTGTGCTCAATCAGAGGCCTTCATTTGGTCTGACTGGAGCTTGTCCAAGTCAGAAAAAGGTTGTCTTATTTTGTAAGACATTACCTGCCATTTTTGGTCACCTGCCATTTCTTGTTCTTTGACTTTGGTCAAAAGTCTGACCTTTGACTGGTCAAACATTGACCATTGATACTTTGACTTTTGACCACATGTCATGCACCTATTGGAGAGCTGGTGGGGGCCTGTCCCCCTGCCAGAACCTGGCAAGGAGGAGGGCGCACGCCACCCTTGGCGTGTGCCCAAGTTGGAGGCGCCTAGGAGTCCTTGTTGGATAGGGACTCCATCTCCTTTTGGATTTCAATTAGAGTTCTCCTAAGAACCAACTTTGACTGGTCTTAGGCACCCTCTAAGGAGGAATCCAGGGGACTCTATTTCCACCAATCAGATTTAGATCTGATTTCACAAAGGGTTGTGATTGGTTGGGAAGAAGAGGAGTTGGATCACAGCAGTAGTCTATAAATAAGACCCTGCGCCCAACTCAAAAAATAATTGGATGAATTAAAATTCCCACGCCCCAAGGCTGCCTCTCCCCTCCTTCTCCATGCCAAACCCACCTTCTCCCTCTCCTCTCCACGTCCAAAAAGGTTTTGGACCTTGGTTGGTGCAATCCAGATCAAAGAAAGGCGACTGAAAGCTAGAAGGCTGCGCTGCTGCAAAGGACAACTGCTGATCTTCAAAAGGAGTTTTGAAGATCCTCCAGATCAGATCCAGATCTAATTTTTGGAGACATGATAGAGAAGAAGAGGATCTCCAGATCCAAGCCTGAGTGGATACCGGTAGAGGCCAGGCACTTGCGTGGCTAGATCCAGAACCTTCCGCTGCATATCAGGATCATCAAAGGGTAATAGGATTACCCAACTATCAAGGTAAATTAAATTTGATTTAATTTATCTAATTTTATTTTAATTATTAAAATAATAAGAATTAGATCTAAAATATCTCAGATCTGATCTAGATCAAAGAAAAAAATTTTTGAAATATATCTCTTGATCTGATCAGATCTGAACGAACCTGGTCCGAAAAATCAGGATTTTTCTTCAACTGGTATCAGAGCCAAGGTTCTAAAAGTGTTTAGATCTAATTTTAAATTTATTTTAATTAAAAATAAATGATTTTAGATGTCACATGAGATGTGATCAGATCTAAAATTAGAAAAAATTAAAATTAAATGATTTGGATCTAAGATTAGAAAATATGCATGACTAGTTCTAAAATAGAATAGTTCTATAGAATAGTCTTGCATATTTTTAATTTAATTTGATTAAATCATATTTTAGATCTATTTATTTACTATTTTTTGATATTATAATGGTTATAATAACATCTAAAAAATAAAATAAAAAATTATTTAATTTTAAATATCATATGAGATATGATTGATGCATGTCTAGACTAGTTGTAGAATAGTTCTACATAATTATCTAGATTAGAATTTATTTTGATTAGATCAATTTAAATCTAATTTTTTAGATTATTATGAGATAATTTAGATCTAAAAATATGCATGATTCGATACATGAGATGTATGCAAAATATGCCATGATTAGATCTAATTTGTATATGAGATATATGATATAGATCTAAAACTATTTTGTAGTATTGCATGTTCCTGATTAAGGCATTCCTCTTGGCCGTCCGATCATAAGAATGAAGAAGGGTTTAAAGGCCCTCTCCTTCCATTCCGATGGGTGTTCTTATGATGTGTAGGGGTGCTGCGTGTTCGTCCTTAATCAGAAATCCAAAACTTACTTTCTGCAAAACCCTAGATCCTGAAACCCTAGGATTTATTGTGCATATTTTATTTATGAACCCTACTTAATTAAAAAATTAAGATTATGGAATATTAATTAGGTCTAAAATTAAGAATTTTCAGATCTAAGACATATTCATAATACTGGGTTCGGGCTTGGGTAGCTCAATTAGGTCTAAGCGGTTGATCAAACCGAATCAAGAGTTGGTTAGATGGGATCAACAATGCTTAAATTGACCAGCCTAATAGGATTAAGTCTGGGTCAAGATCGAGTCACGATCAAGCAAGACCTAATTAGGCTCAGAGGTTAGAGTCTGGATTGTAGGCTAACCCAATTGGTTCTGGCTCAATAATTTGGTGTCTAAGGTAAGTTTGGCACATACGATCGACTGATTTTTAATTGGAAGCTACTCGACCTGAATGCATTCTTGTACGAGTTAATGGCATATTCCTTCCACCGGTCTCACTTACCTGGCCATATCTGTTGACACAGTTCTGATCTGAGGTGGTCAATAATCCGAGCTAACCCATGCCACTAGGTTAGTCATAATTGTTATGACTATGACAAGTCTAGTTTAATGAGACCTGAATCAATTCTCCCTAAGAAAAGATTAAGTCTGAGGTCTTCCACCATTGTAGATGTGCGGGCCCTTTTCGGGGTTGATTGTTCTCGGCTGGATACAGTGGCTCAGTTGCACCGAAAAGATGCAACCATGTCTATTAGGCATTGGATGCTATGGGCTGGAGGATGAGTTGGGCTCAATATTTTGGATACGGTGAGAGACTCAATTAGGAACCCAGTCTATGCAAATGGTGGGTCTGACTTAACTAAGGAGTGGATCAATATTTCGGATACGGTGAGATTCATGAATTAGAGACCAAGTTTGGGTGCACCATGATTAGAGAATCATTGAACAAGAGTTGTTCACTCATTGGCTAACCCATCACCAATAACTGTTAGGTGAGGTGATGAGTCAGTTGGTGAGACCGCACCACCCACTAGAAATCATTAATCGTGGAGATTTTTGCATCTCTACAGAGGGAGTGTAGGGATCCGAGAAAATAGTGGGAGCTAATTTGTTTAAAAATAAAATTCTAAATAAATTGGTCAAGTCATAATTACAGTATCTAACTAGAATCTTTGACTCTCTATAGAAAAATATCTGCGTCCAACCCATTGGCACGTATCCTGGACACACATAGACTGACCGGACCCAATTATAAAGATTGGCTCAGGAACTACAAAATTATTTTGGGTTCCGAGAAGTTAACCCATGTATTGGACCAGGACCCTCCCACCTTACCAGCCCGTCCATCCATTGAACAGAGAGCATCTCTGAAAAAATGGATAGATGAAGATAATAAGGCCAGATATTACATGTTGGGCTCGATGTCTGATGAGCTCCAGTGCCAACATGAAGATATCGGGACTGCTCGCCAAATGTTGGCTCACCTGCAAGAGATGTTTGGTGAACAGAGTCGCGCAGCCAAAGTATCAAGTCACGAAATGACTTTTTAAGGCTAAGATGCGTGATGGGCAGTCAGTCCAAGATCACTGTCTGATGATGATCAAGGACATGGAAGAGCTTGAGAAGCTCGGTGTGAAGTTAGACTTGGATCTGCAGAATGATATTATTCTGCAATCCTTGACTGATGCATATGGGCAATTCATCATGAATTACCACATGCATAAACTTCAAAATTTCCTTGGCCGAATTAATGAATATGCTGGTTACCGCTGAGCTTTCTATGAAAGGTTCTAAAGGCTCAGTTCTTGCTATGGAACAGACTTCTTCCAAAAGAAAGTCTTATGGAAAGAAAAAGAAGTCTGTGAAAAAGCAGAAGGTGGAAGGAGCAAAGAAGAAGAAGGCAGAGCCGAAGATGAAAGCCGCTGCCAAAGAAAAGTATTTTCATTGCAACAGCGACGGCCACTGGAAGCGAACTGCCCTACTTACCTGGCCACCCTGAAGAACAAGAAGGAAGGTCCTTCTGGAGGTATGCTCGTTATTGAGTCTAACCTTACGGTTTCTTCTGCATCCAGTTGGGTGCTTGACTCTGGTTCTAGTGCTCATCTGTGCACTTCCATGCAGGGTCTTGAGGATAGCAGGAGGCTGAGGGATGGAGACATGATCCTACACGTCGGTAATGGAG
The DNA here is from genome assembly GCA_006176705.1 of Cocos nucifera. Classification (NCBI taxonomy): domain Eukaryota; kingdom Viridiplantae; phylum Streptophyta; class Magnoliopsida; order Arecales; family Arecaceae; genus Cocos; species Cocos nucifera. The sequence goes on from QRFJ01001052.1 coordinate 6,190, forward strand.
CAAGAGTTGCTGCAGTAGCCGTGGAAACATACCCTCTTCGATTACCATCTGGTTTAGACTTAGTTTTGAAAGACTGTTATTATGTGCCTGCAGCTAGCAGGAATTTGATTTCTGTTTCATGCTTAGCACTAAGAAGGCTATGTGATTACCTTCTTTAAGGACCATTGTAACATTCTTTATGAAAGAAATAAAATTGCAAATGGTTTTCTTATTAATGGTCTTTATCAGCTACATATTGATGTACCTATTCTAACTATCGAGCAAAACGTGAATGCCAAACGACCTAGGGATAGTCCAAACGATAGATATCTATGGCACCTGAGATTAGGTCATATAGCAGAAGATAGGATCAACAAATTGGAGAAAAATGGGCTATTGAGTCCATTGACTTTCTGAGTCATATCCAACTTGTGAATCTTGTCTTCAAGGCAAAATGACTAAACTTCCCTTTTGTTGGACATGGGGAGAGGGCCACAGATCTCCTTGCCCTAGTACATACTGATGTGTGCGGCCCATTTGATGTGCCGGCTAGAGGCAATTTTGTCTACTTCATTACCTTTACCGATGATCTGTCTAGGTATGGGTATGTGTATCTTATGAGACACAAGTCTGAAGCTTTTGAAAAGTTCAAAGAATTCAGACATGAAGTAGAAAAACAAACTGGAAAAATCCATTAAGGTTCTTCGATCAGATCGAGGAGGTGAATACCTTAGCCAGGAAAATTCCTAGACTATCTCAAGGAAAATGGCATAGTCTCTCAATGGACTCCACCAGGAACACCTCAACTCAACGGGGATTTCAGAATGGAGAAATCGGACTCTATTGGATATGGTCCGATCCATGATGAGCTTCACAGACCTTCCTGATTTTCTTTGGGGACATTCATTGTTAACTTCAATTTATCTACTGAATAGGGTTCCCTCTAAAACCGTTCCTACCACACCGTATGAGATATGGCACGGTAAGAAACCAAGTCTGAGTCATCTCAGAATTTGGGGTTGTCCGGCTCATGTCAAAAGACAACAAGCGGACAAGTTAGAGTTTAGGTCCTTTAGAGCTCGATTCATAGGATATCCTAAAGAGTCATTAGGATACTATTTCTACATTCCAGAAGACCACAATGTGATTGTGAGTCGACATGCCATCTTTCTTGAAAAATAGTTTATTCAAGATAGCGGCATTGGAAAGCAGATTAAGCTTGATGAGAAAGTCTCACAAGTACAATGAGCTAAGGACCAATTGGAACCAAATCAGGTTGAGCCAATAAGAACACTACCTCCTCCACCTCATAGATTGGAAAGAGTTTTCCATCCCCCTGAAAGATACTTAGGTATTATTTCAGAGAAAGTAGAGGAAATATGTTCCTCGTAGGTAATGGTGCTCATGGTGATGATCCCAAAACCTACAACGAGGCGATATCAGATATCGACTCCGAGAAATGGCTAGAGGCAATGCAGTCAGAAATTGACTCGATGCACTCAAACCAAGTCTGGACCTTGGTAGATCCACCAGAAGGTATAGTACCTATTGGGTGTAAATGGATCTTCAAGAGAAAGATTGGTGCAGATGGGAATGTGGAGACATTCAAGGCTAGACTAGTGGCAAAAGGTTATAGTCAATGCGAAGGCATTGACTATCAGGATACCTTTTTTCAGTGGCTATGCTAAAATCCATCCGCACATTGCTTGCCATTGCAGCCTATTTCGATTATGAAATATGGCAAATGGACGTGAAAAATGGCATTCTTGAATGGATATCTTGAGGAAGATATCTATATGGAACAGCCGCTAGGTTTCACATCCAGTGATACTGATCACAAGGTTTGCAAGCTGCAAAGGTCCATATATGGACTTAAGCAAGCATCTCGGAGCTGGAACACTCATTTCAATGATGTGATCAAAATATTTGGTTTCATCAAAAATGAAGAGGAACCATGTGTCTTCAAAAAGGTCAGTGGGAGCGCTGTTGTCTTCCTCGTATTGTACGTGGATGACATCCTCCTTATTGGGAATGATATTCCCATGATGACAACAGTCAAATTATGGTTGTCCAAGGAATTCTCCATGAAAGACCTAGGTGAAGCATCCTTTATTCTAGGAATTAAGGTCTATAGGGATAGACCGAATAGGATGCTAGGACTTTCACAGAAGATGTACATAGAGAAAGTACTAAAGAGGTTTAGTATGAAAAACTCTAAGAGGGGATTAATACCCTTCAGACATGGTATTCATCTTTCCAAGAAGATGTGCCCTAGCACACCTGAGGAAATAGAATGCATGAGCAAGATCCCTTATGCTTCTGCAATAGGGAGCCTCATGTATGCCATGCTATGTACACGACCTGATATAGCCCATGCTGTGAGTGTCACAAGCAGATATCAGTCAAATCCAGGTGAAGAACACTGGACTTCTGTGAAATGTATCCTTAAGTACTTGAGAAGAACTAAGGATATGATGTTGGTCTTTGGTAACGGAGAACTCCAAGTCCAGGGATACACAGACTCGGATTTCATGTCCGATATAGATGATCGAAAGTCGACATCTGGGAGTCTATTTGTGTGCAATGGTGGTGCTGTCAGCTGGAAGAGTTCCAAGCAAACCATGATAGCAGATTCCACCATGGAAGCAGAATATATCGCTGCATCAGAGGCTGCGAAGGAAGCATTCTGGTATAAGAAGTTTGCTGCAGAAATTGGAGTAATGCCATCAGATGCCATTCCTCTATACTGCGACAATAATGGTGCCATAGCCCTTGCTAAGGAGCCGAGGTCTCATCAAAAATCCAAGCACATTGAGCGGCGATACCACCTCATCCGTGATTACCTCGAGAAGGGTTACGTCGAGGTCAAGAGAGTCAACTCCACAGATAATGTGGCAGACCCACTTACAAAGCCATTGGGCCAGCAGAAGATCGAAGCCCACCTTGAGAAGATGGGACTTAGACTTGTAGCCAATTGGCTTTAGGACAAGTGGAAGATTGTTAGATATATGTGCCCTAGAAGCCAGAATTGGCTGACACTTGTAATACACTTCTAGGGGCAAAATTATAATTTTGACTAATATCAATAAAATGGATTATTTTCTATCACATATGTGTATTTAGTGTCTGTGATACATCCTTTGAGTTAATGGTAATGATAATTCATATTTTCAAGAGTTGAAAATTTAAGACATGAATAATCATTATTAACTCATAAAATGCTTCCGACCATAGGATCATCACGAGGATGGTGATTGATCCAGAAGGTTGGTGTACAATCGCTTCTCTTTAGTAGATGAGTCTTGAGTCTACGGTGTGGAGACACCGGAGCGAGAGTACAGGTACTCGTTAGAGAGAATGAGGGCACTGAGCGTGACCACCTCGAGTAGTCATTAGGGAGTCTACCTTCTCGTCAATGACTGACTCGATGCTGCAGTAGTGTGTCTGGTTCTTTGACCTGAGATGCATCGGATAGTTCACCTTGAGGGTGTTATAGTTTGACTACACCATTACTCGGTCTCCTAGCCATATCGGAACCCTGAGGTGTATGTTGGCTATAGCATGTTCATTGTAGGAACTGGATTGCATCAAGATGGAATCTATCTACCTCGGATGGTAGAGGAGCAGCCCTATGATGATCATGAGAATCAAGTCCAGAAGTCCATGGCCATGGTAGAGTGAAATAATAGAAAGAGTTTCTATTTAGATTTTCACATATCGGACTTGAATCGAATGATTACATCATATGACAGAGACTAGGGTTTGACGAGTTCACCTTAACCCTAATCTGATCGGGGCTCAAGATAGAAGAACTTAATCACACAGGTAGCTGCACCAAGAGGTTCGCATTCAGCTCTGATGGGTTGCCACCATATACTGCTAGGTGTCACTGGTGGATTTTGGGAGCAATTAGAATGATTTAGATGATCGATCATTCTAGCTGTTCGAATCAGAAGAGTTCTGATCCATCGAAAGGAGTTTCGATGATGTCGATGATAGAGATCATGACATATCCCATTACCATACAGAACTGAACCTAACTGGGTCACACAAACAAGGGTTTGAATCTGGTGATCATCAATTGAACTGATCCTAGTTCAATTGATCTGAATGAGATTCAATTAGGTTCAAGAAAATCGTGCTAGCACTCGATTGAACCTAACGTTCTTCTTTTACTATCATAAATAGTTGTCCTGACTGAGCCAAAGGAGTTTGTGCTCGATCAGTGGCCTTCACTTTGTCTGACTGAAGCTTATCCAAGTCAGAAAAGATTGTCTTATTTTGTAAGACAATACCTACCATTTTTGATCACCTGCCATTTCTCGTCCTTTGACTTTGATCAAAAGTTGACCTTTGACTGATCAAACGTTGACCATTGATACTTTGACTTCTGTCTACGTGTCACGCACGTATTGGAGAGCTGGTGGAGGCCTGTCCCTCTATCAGAACCTAGAAAGAAGGAGGGCGCACACCACCCTTGGCGTGTGCCCATGTTCGAGGCGCCCAAAAGTCCCTATTGGATAGGGACTTCATCTTCTTTTTGGATTCCGATTAGAGTTCTCCTAAGAACCAACTTTGACTGATCTTAGGTTTCCTCTAAGGAAAAATTCAGGGGACTCTATTTCCACCAATCATATTTAGATCTGATTTCACAAAGAGTTGTGATTGGTTGGGAAGAAGAGGAGTTGGATCACAGACAGTCTATAAATAAGATCCTGCATCTAACTCAAAAAATAATTAGAGAATTAAAATCCCACACCCCAAGGCTACCTCTCCCCTCTTCCTCCATGCCAAACCCACCTTCTCCCTCTCCTCTCCACGTCCAAAAGTGTTTTGGATCTTGGTTGGTGCAATTCAGATGAGAGAAAGACCATTGAAAGCTAAAAGGCTACGCTGCTGCAAAGGACAACTGCTGATCTTCAAAAGGTATTTTGAAGATCCTCCAGATCAGATTCAGATCTGATTTTTGGAGATGTGATAGAGAAGAAGAGGATCTCCAGATCCAATCCGAGTGGATGTCAGTAGAGGCCAGGCACTTGCGTGGCTAGATTCAGAACCTTCCACTGCTTATAGGATCATCAATGGATAATAAGATTATCTACTTCAAGGTAAATTAAATTTGATTTAATTTATTTAATTTTATTTTAATTATTAAAATAATAGGAATTAGATCTAAAATATCCCAGATTTGATCTAGATCAAAGAGAAAAAATTTTAAAATATATCTCTTGATCTGATCAGATCTGAACGAACCTGATCTAAAAAATCAAAATTTTTCTTCATCTCCTATGATCAGACAGCCATGGTAATCTGCCCAATTAGATTGCTACGCTACTCAGAATAGAAATCTAATTTTATAAAAAATTACATCTACATGTACATTGATCAAAATCAAGGTGTGCATACATGATCATATCAAATTCTAATCTTATCAGAATATCATTATGCATTAATTTAGATCTAAACTTTTATTTATACAACTTATAGAAAAAAAATTCAGATCTAAATACATAAAGAAATCTATCCAAAAATTATTAAGCATGCATAGATAATTTCAAATTTACATGATGATCAAACATATGCCTTTATTTTTGCTCAAACAAATCTGAAAACTTGTCAACACAATTTCAGATTCAAACCTAATTGAAACGCCTATTTCATAACTGAAATACATTCATAAAAATCTGCCAAATACAGATTTAAAACATATTTTAATCAGATTTTTAATTGAATAAAAAATTGCTAAAACAATTTCTGGTAAAATAGATTTTTAGAAGTCCTATTTTCAGAGGCTATTTTTAATATGATAATTAGGTCAAAACCTTATGAAAAAATTATGAGAGTATCAAATTGAAACATACTTGATTCATGAAAAAATTTTGATCAAAATCAGAATAGAGAAATACAAAAAAAAAATCATGAAATCTACTATGCATACATAAAAACCTGCTCTAATACTAATTGAAGGAAAACATACTTTTGGTTTCCAACCAAAACCTAGTAAAAGGTAGATAGATTGATTTTAAAAATTTTTTCATATCAAATATAAATGTTTACCTTAATTTTTTAGTGAAAAATTGAAACAAAATCTGAGACTTCTCAAGTCTAAAGCTTCACGAGATCTGGATGTGCAGATTGTCTACTTTAATTCGCACGTACACCAAACTCAGTAGGAAGAAGGGATGAAGATCTCTACCGAAGAAAAGCTTTGAGATCAAATCTCAAGCTTAGAGATGATGCTCCACACCAAGGAATCACCATGCCAGAGAAGGAGGCATCCAAAGGAGGAGACGGCCAAGAGAGAGGTGCCCGACACTTGCCCACGCCCAACCCTTTCTCTCTAACTCTCTCTCTCTCTCTCTCTCTCTCTTGACTCTCTATTGCTTGCATATATTACATGCTTAGAGGTCTCCTTTATTTATAGATAAAGAGTCCTAAAACTAGTCAAAATTTCTCTTTGCTTCGGACTCATATTTCATTAAACATTAGAAGTCCTAAATCAATTAGGAAAAGCCAACTCATGGATCCTATCTACTTGCACATGCCCTAGGAGAGTGTGGTGCCAATCCCCATGCCTCCTATTGATGTTAATGGGCCAAAAGGGTGAGAGAACCTTAGGTTTAAGTAGCTTAGTGAGCCTAATCCAATTAGGTTTAACTTTGGGTTCAATCCAAATCTAATTCAAATCTGATTCGAACCAAATTTGAAAGACTGCTGAGCCTAATCTAATTAGGGTTCAGATGCAAGTCTAACTTGACCAATTAAATCAATTAGCCATAAATAAGTCAATTCTAATTAGATTAGATCTTATCTAAAATAATTAGAGCTTGAAATTATTCTCTCAAAAAAAATTTTGGATTATTGTTTAGATGAAATTCATCCCCAGAATTAAACCTGTACCTCATATTAAGTGCTAGCTTGACATAGTCAATGTTTAATTTCGTATAACCTATAACCTAATTTTTAATTAAGTAAATTCATATGCTCAATCAAGTCTTATACTTCTAAATTGAACATAGAGACTTTTAGGTCAATTCCTTCCTACTTTGTTTAACTTAGAGCGTGACTCCATAGATTCAAATACTAAGCCAGTAGCATAGGAATAATTTTTTATACTAATCGAAGATATCATCTAGCAATGGTTCTCGATGTTCGAAAAGGTTGAACATTTGCAAAGCAATATTCAAAAATCTTAACATATGGTTATCGCATGATTCATCTCTTTGATCCTAAATGCTCAGGACAACCTTGGATTTGCTATCAACCCTGATCAAATCATCCACATTATATTTCAATATTTCAAATCCATCATATGGATTATCTTGGCTAAGACTTTACTAAATTAAAATATGGTGATATATTATCTCCAGTCATCCGAAGGGATCAATTTCATCTTGACTCACACACAGACTTCACAAGTACTTGACTATATGTAGTGACCTTCCATCACTACATTAGAAATGCAGATAGTTCAGTATTAAAGCATAGTGAGTTACTCGTAAATCATCATCATAATCTCAGATCTGAGAGATATTCATGCCCATATCCTTAGTGAGTTGCTTTTGATAGTAGAGCACTCGATAGGTGAGTCACTATTTGATGATGATGTAATCCTACATCTTACCTATATACCATACCAGTATCTCCACACTCCTTAGTTAAGAGGATAATTAATTCATATGGCACACAATGACTTATATTTGATAAATGTCATTGTCTCTTTTAATGACGTATCATTTGATTGTGAATATGATTTAAGGATTAAACGATAAATCTTTCTTTATTGATTTTATATAGTCCTATAGACTTCATCATAACATAGAAGTTTGTTAAAAAAATATACACTTTTATGATGAAAAAGTTAAATAATATTTATTAATAATTAATTTATATATATTTACAATAATAAGCTCAATCATCAATAGGCTAATGATTGGCTTTGGAATATAATTTTCAATACCTCTAGCTCTTTAGTGCCAAGTTTGAGGCTGACTAAACTAATGGGTTACACAACCATTGCTCGGTCGAATCAGGGGTCAGCCCTGAGGTAGGAGCTCTGGCTCAAGTAGGTGACTATGGAGGCCCCCTCCCTTTAAAGGGGCAAGCAATGAAGATTGGAGTGGTGAAATCGCCCCCAGCATGTAGACCCAAACCGAGGAAGTAAGAACTACATTGGTATAAGCCAATGAGCTCCCACGGTCGGTTGGGCCAAGATCGGCTCGACCCCCAGAAATTTTGGTGCAGGGGTGCTTTTGTCAAGCCTCAGTGGCACTTAATGCTTTCTTCCTTTTCTACATTGCCCTCTTGATCCTCTCCAACTCGTCTAACCTCATTTTTGTACCAAACTAAGGAAAGTTAGTTCAAAACACATACACACACCCCAAAAGAAGACCGACACTCACCTTGAGGGTTGGCTTGGCTGAGCCTGATGTTGAAGAATGTCTGCTTAGACAACAACTCCTTTAGTGGTGATACATTATATCCAACCTGAGTCTTGTAATGTCAGAACTCCTCATCTCCCAAGGCCAGACCTCAGAGAATCAATTTTCTGGGTCAGCCCCATGGGACAAAATCCTAGTCCTTCATGGACGGAGAAGAAACAAAAATAAACCGCTCCTTCCAATTATGAACTGAGAAAGGAGTACCCTGGACTAGAGGAGGAACCTCTCTCTAAGGAGAAACGTACCACTAGCCACTCTCATAGGGGTACTTCTTGAAAATGAAGCCTACCCTAAAAGGTGTGATGGTCGATTGAATCTCAGCCAAAAAGTAAATAGCCATAAAGCCATAGATGAATTGCCACGAATTCAACACAATAGAACTCAGTGATATGTTGAGGAAGCGAAAAAGATGCACACAAAAGGGATGAAAAGAGAGCCTTAGACCAACCCTAAAGGACTCCTTGTAGAGTCTGAGCTGACCTGAGAGAGGGTCGCAGATCGGACCATTTGGCCTTGAAACTTCCAACTAGTACTCGGGTGGGACTCAAAATTGAATTTGAATTAATTCTAGATCATCAGCATTTAGTATTGATTAGAAGTGCTTGAGTATGAAGGTCTCTTCTTTGGACCTATACATAGCGTTAGACCCCCTGGGGTTGTAACCTGAAGACGAGGAAGAGTTAGAGCTCTAAGATGGATTTTGGTCGGATGACCAGCTCCCCACCGAACTCTCGAACCTACTCATCCTAAGATAAGGAAATGAAGAGAAAAAGCTAAACGCAAAGAAAGGAAGAAAAACAAAAAATGAGAAATGAAGGAACAATAGCAAGAAAAGAAAGGGGATCGGGAGGATTGGAGTTGTTGCCAAACTAAAAGTGCTCGAGAATCAGTTGCTAAGGAAACTCGCTAGAATGTCGCCAGAGGAGTAGCAACACCCTCGTTGGAAATCGTTCGCCGCCTTAGAGCTTAGAATAGTGAAATGGCAAAGGTAAAAATGAAAGGGACCGGGCCCCTATTTATAAATACCTTGGACTGTGTTGATGATGTGTCCATTTAGATAGCCCTATTGGATGACTGGCACCTATCCTTTCGTTGACTGAACCGACCTCTCATGGATAGCCAATCAGTAGGTGTGATGCTTCGTATTGAGCAATAAGGGTGTGACACATATCCCTCATAAAGCCAAGAAAGGTGAACCAATCAACTCTCTTCATCGAATCTATTTCTAGCTCGGACTTGAGAGTAGGAGGCATCTGATATAGGGAGAAAAATTTTACCTCTAACGAGTTGATATGCTGGATACCTTGAACAAGACCAATCATTTGTCCCGATCGACCCAAGGTGATTCTATGACTGAGCTAAATTAACTAGCATTCTGGGAAAGAATTATATTTGATTTGTTGCCCAAACTACGTGCGATTAGAAAAATCCTGAAATTTAAGGTAACAGCCCACCGCGGGCGAATAAGGCAAAAAATGACCAACATATTTTGTATGATAAGGCATGAATAACAACTTAATTTTTCATTCTTCTTATAATACCTCCACCCCTTCCTATAAATAAAAAGTCAAAGGGGATCCCTAGGATATGCTCTCACCTCTCTCTTACTACTCGCTCATTTTCTCCTATTTTCTAGTTTTCTGACTTGAGTATAGGAGGATCTTCACCAAAGCCAACTCTGATCAGAAACTTATTTTGCAGGTCAAGTCTCTGTTACTCAGTGCCAGCCATGTTCTTTCTCCAACCGAGCTGACATCCGCTAGAAGACTAGTAGCAACAAAGGGTATTTGACACCTATTAATTTGTGGGGGGAATAAGAACTAGAATAGAATTTTGCCATCTTATATTGAAATTGAGAAGAGTAAGGAACCAGAAGTTCATGATAAGAAGTGAAGAGGTTCTTCAAGTTGTTATTTTAAATTTTAAATGGAACTTGTAGTGGCCTATCTGAAACCTAGTGAACTCTATGTAAATTTATAGGGGTTCCAATAAGGCAGAGATCCCAATATTTACTGCTCTTTTTCAAATGTCTCTTGGTTAAATTATAATTTCTTGTAAATAAGATAGAACATTTGTGGGATATTTGGTTCATAATCAGAATCAGAATTAGAATGGATTGGAATCCGAATCAGAATGATCAAATCCTCTGAAGTATTTGATTCATGACCGAAATTAGAATCGGAATGGAAATTTAAATTCTTAGGAGGGAGTAGAGATAGTGTTTTAAGTAGATTAGACCATTTCGACCCATTCTATCGTGGAATTGGAATCAGAATTGGACTTCTTCCAATCAAACGATTGGAATAGAAGTCATTCATTCCCATTTCGATTCCAGACTCCAACTCTCCTTCAAACAAACACCTTCTTGACATCTCCTGAAATCAACTTGATCTAGATTTCTGCCAGATTTAAAATCTTAATTCATCAATTAGGTTTGGAATCAAAATCAAAACATGGCCAGTTTCATTGTAGGTCTAGAGAAACTGGATTTAACATGATCAAACTCAGCCAAAATTACATAAGTAGCTCAAAGTGCTAAGTTCACCTGATTGAATGAATGGGTTGCGTATGGGTCCAGATCCTTGGCTTAAAATCTCCAACCGACTCCAGATTTGGGCATCATTTAGACTTCCTTATCAAGTTGTTAGCAGAACAAAGAGACAACCCAAGGCAACTCTTAGAGCAGGCCTCCTAGCAAAGTGGCGGAATGACGTGTTCGGTTGAGAGATTTTGGCAATCATGTGAATAGAACAATACCAGGGAAGTCAAGCAGTTGTGTCAATATCAATAAAGGATTGGCCCACTTATTGGTACCATATTGTCCCATTTTATGCTGGCCCAAGTGATTAGTGATCACTTTTGGTGGATGCAAATTTGCCTTTGATTTGGTTAAGAAATTATCTTTTTATTACAGCTGGATGATGTTAATGGATTCGAGTACGTATCCCAATTCGAGATCTTGATCTACATTGTGTACCCTAATTTAGACTGAGGTTTAGGCTCTAATTGATAACATAGAACTCGAACCATGTACATTGGACATGATTGAATCTTAGGTCCCATCTAGTTGCCCATATAACTGGTCCACATGCATCCACCATTAAATGGGAAACTCAATGAATAAGTTATGATGACAAGAATTTTGAGGGATCAACAGAGGTTTGGTGTTCATTATGTCTAATTTTTAGCGATATAATAAATCATCTCATAATGGATTTTATTATCATCATATCTGTAAATTCAATGACTTCTAAATTTCCTCTTTTTTCTCCCCTCTCCACACTACCCTCTCTCCTCCACAACTCCAGCATTTGTTAGGAGATAATTAATACATGTTATTATGGAATATAAAACATGACTTAAAGTTATCTCATATATCAAAAGGTTTTTTGTATGCAGACAAAATCCAAAAACTTGTCCAGGTGGACCCGCATATTGTAGCTTGTGCCCTTCCATGGTTTTCACCATCTTGGCTTGATGTTCTAAATGTACCACACCAGCTCCAAACTAAGATGGGAATAAGTATTTTTAAACAAAGAATAAGGCAGAAGCAACTAGTACACAATTTTTAGCTTGTAAAGAAAAATTTTAGCCGGAGGGGATCTTGTTATTAAACTGGCCAATGTTCTCTCCAATTTTTGCCCTTCGTATATGATAAGATCAATTTTGATCTTGTACTTCTTGGTTTTCTTTTTCTTTTTCTTTTTTCTTTTTTTTTTTCCTTTTTTATTATATTTTATTGCTCAAGCAAAGACAAATGAAAGTCCCCTACAGTTATTGTCCTTCACCCAATTTGTTGCTTCGTATCAACCAATGATACCCACTCTTTCAGTTCATTCCAAGAAAAAGGGATTTCATATGGTAAGTTTTGGATATTCAACATTTTTTGTTTAAGAATTAATTATCCCAGAAACGCATTTTGACGTATCTGCATGTGAGCCATAGAATCATCATTAGCTAGCCAATCAGCCCCTTCTGTCCGTCTTTATCATCTTGACATGTGCACGTTTTTTTTTTTTTTTTGAGTTATTTACATACACATGTTTTCATACAAAGATATTTTCGGTGCTTGCTGCTCTCTTTTATGCTGATTCTTATGCTAATTATCTCTTGTGGAATAATAATACTCTTCAGATTATTGACTAATTCTGGAAGCAGTCCTTCACCAGCCAAGTGATTCACCAAGCTATCCTGATTGATTTAGCATCTATGAACTAGCTATCCCCTATGAATTTAAAAGTTTTTTAAATTATTCATGAACCATTGACATGGAAAATAATATATTATTGATTAGTTCTGTACAATTTTGTTATTGGCATTTTTATTGCTCTTGTTTGTTATTATCATGATTTTACATGGACCATCAAGTTACATCAATGTATTTGAAATTTTTACTATGTTAAATTTTTTTGGCTATGATTTTCTACTACATACGCGTTTCCCAGGAAGGCATCTTAGATCATAAAAGGCAATTAACAAAAATTTCCTCTAAGATGCTCTGCCCGCAACCGTTGCAGAGTCCCAGCCATAAACGTCAATCATAACAAGCGAAGAGAACAGTACATGGAAGATTCCACAGAGACCATGAATAATAATATAAAAATAAAGAAAGAAAACACATCTTCATCGGCTAGTCATGTCAGTCTCCCATTGGTACAACACTATGCCTCTCTCTCTCTCTCTCTGGGGCAATGAGGGAAACTGATATCAATAAAGTAATCATTATTTATTACATTAATCATCTTTGCAAGCCTAAGATCACCTTGAAAGCTAGTCTCTCGGAAGTGGTTTGGTCCTCTGCGTTCGGCCTTCATTCTCCTTACTTGGAATGCATTAAGGCCCGGAGATGGTCTAAATCCAAATACCTTGTGATCTGGTAAGAACAATGAGACGAGACCCGCATGAGTTTCTTCTACCGTTGTTGCTGCATTAGGAGAGCCATGATGTGGACATTTAAAACAAAGAAGAAAATACCAAATTGGACAGGAACAAAAAGACACGAAAACTTGGTAAACCTGCGCATTTTATGGCCAACATTTTTGGACATACCTCATGTTTGTGAGGCCATCTTCTCGCCCTCTTTTTCTACTGGAAGGAGCACATGTTATCGAACATCATTGGATGGAGAACCCCCTGTCTTTGGTTACCCACTTGCACGCCATTGTCCTGAGAAGGATGTCCATAGGTTAATGTCAGGGATTTTGACCTGTCCTTGAATTATTTAAACATATATGTAAATAGGCTATCTAGGAGTAAGCAACCTGAGAAAAGTCCAGGGGTGCTTGGCCATGCAGTAAAAAAGGTGATGGGTCCATCATCATATAGTCTTTAGTGATGCTCTCTTCAAAAGTTATGGGCTCAATGTGACTTTGTTGGAGTACAGAAGGCAGCGGCAGCGAGACTTGTGACATACTCTCAACTTTCTGAAAATTTAATGGGCAAACCTCCATCAACATGCACAAATAAGAAACTATACATATGAGCATGTAGAAGACCGGATAACAGTAGACGTTGGAGATGGGTTCAGTGTCCCACCTGTTGCTCATGCACATGTCCACTAAAATCCGCTGCAAAGTCGCACGTTACTGGGCTTACAGAAGCAAGCTTCATGGAGAGGAACTGCACATGGATAAGAACCAAAGTTTTCATACAAATCTACTCGTCCTTTTATAAAATTCAAATCTGTTAAAGTTGCATTACCTCAACTTGATTCTGTAAGGATTGTACATAGTTGATGATCTCATCTAACATGAGAGCCTTTCCTGTGATCTATTTATCAAAACCAAGAAGCAGCTACCGTAAGAAATTAAAATAATATCTTACTAATAAAAATATAATAATTCAAAATATTATTAAAAAAATTAATCAAAAGATATTATTTAAATTTTTTAATTTTATATAAATATTGCCTGAGATCATCTTCCTAGCTAACAATGAACGTCGAACTAGATATGTTCCGGTCCTCACAAAAAGTATAATTCATATGGAGACAAAAGCTGCATCAAATTTAAAGCTGTACCTTGTCACAACCGGGGACCAGGCCTTGCAGCAGCTTCATCCTCTCGCTTATCTTCTCCCTTCTCACCTGAAAACCAAGTCACAAAGCATGTTCAGAGTTTTTTTTTTTTTCTTCGTTTTTCCCTCTCTATGCTTAGTAATCAAGTTGAGGCAAAAAAGGTACCCTTTCAGCAAGGCTGTGACTGTCTGTTGCCTGACCTCTCCTTGCTCTGACATGAATGTAACCTGTGGGAGGCTCCTCATATGGCTTTGTCTCTTTCACCTCATCAGCTTTGGGCTTCTTATCTTCTATGAACTTCTTCTGCCTCCTGCTCTTGCTTTCCTTTGTATCCTAATAACAAGGATTATTATATTGCAACTAAGAGTTACTTATGATCGAAGAATAACCAATTATCGAGAACGTTGAGATCTTTTTCTTGGTAACAATATTAATGGTGAGGTCTTTAACGCTTTGTACCTTTGATTGATCAGAGTTCGGGCTGGTGCCATTTCTATTCTTTCTCTTCTTCTCCGTGGAGCCTTGTGCTTTTGTGGGCCCTTCACCTCCATGGGGTTCAACCAACACTGAAGAAGAGTAATCCATCTGGGTGTCCCCTGATGAGGGCACTATTATAGCAGTGTCAAGGGAGCTGCTGCTCCCAAAGGTCCTGGCTTCAGTTGCTGAGGCCTCTGCAATGGCTTGAGGTGCGTTGTAATAGAGGAAACCAGGGGACGCATTGGTCATCTCTCCAATCTGGAGTGGTGGTTGAGGCAATTTGATGGGTATATTTGGAAGGTAAGGAGAGTCCAGGAGGAGAGGATGGTGGTGTTCATATGGGAAGGCTGCCATCCTTTTGGAGGGCACAACAAAATTAGGAAAAGGCGAGGGGTCATGCAATGTGTATCTCAAGGCAGGCCTGGCTTTGGCTTATATAAAGACGGGAGAGGTGAAGGGAAGAGCTCTGCACATTTGACTGGTCTTATCAATGCCTCTCTCTCTCTCTCTCTCTCTCTCTCTCTCTCTCTCTCTATCTATCTATCTATCTCTTGTCTGCTATTGGATGGCTTATGCAGGGACAGGGAAGGTGGGCTATTAAATACCCAAACGCTGCTCTTTTCATCATTTCTCCAAAGAAAACAATTACGTTACAAGTCACTTTAAAAGCCCACGAGTAGGCTTTTGACGGTAAAGAGTAGCCAATCAAATGGCATTTCTGAGGGTGTTCTTCATAAAATATTGGCATGCATTTCTGGGTCTCATGCATTACATTGTTGCGCTAGCACTGCAAAATCTGATGGTCCTCATCATCTGCTACATTATTGAGACCTGAAATAATGGGTTCAAATAGTGCTATATAAAAGACATGCTGAATTTTTTGTTAAAAACAAAAGCGCGAGCTACCATTTAGAGTAGATTTCGATCTCTACTTAAAGATGTGATATATCTTTATTGTGACAAGAAATAAGAGAATCGTGTCTATGTATAAGAAATTAATATATTCATATTAAATAGATTTTCACATTTACTGCTTTGATCCTTTAAATTAAAATTTTAGTGCATTAGCACATGTCTACTGCCATTTAGTTAGCAATGAATAGCTGTTCGAGCACTTAGCAATTAAGGCTTTCTATCATGTCGTTTGATGTAGTTGGCTGGATCTGAAACAGGACACTTCTTTTCCATTTAAAGAAGGGTCTAATTTTGTCTATTAGATATTTATTGAAGAGGAAGGATGGAGTCCTACAGTTGTGATATTATAGCAAAGTTTCAAACAAGACCTAGAAGCAGCATGGGACTTGAGGAAAGGAAAATAATTGCACCAAACTAACGCTTTCAGGTAAGAGAGAACTCTTCCTACCTTTTCAACCTAAAATAGTGTCAAAAGATTTAGATGCTTAGATTCTATGACAGAAAGATGTCCAGGCTATAATTTGTAGTCTTTTTCTTTAGCTACGTGGTCTAACCATCTCTTCACTGGTCATAGACCATATAAGGTCTTTTCCTTGGACAGAATTGGTCCTTCCCTTAATTAAATTTATGATTCCTATTGGCCAGTCTTTACTGATTAAAATAAATGAGTACCTACTTGGCATATTAAAGATTAATCGAAGATGGCGTTCAGAACAGCCATCTTGCGGTGGAAAGAATGACCTGAACTGAAGTCCTCCAATACTCAATCACCGGCCCTTAATTTCATGCATTGCATGGTGGCTCATGAATGAGCGAGACTGTAATAAAGCAAACTTTTAATTGCCTATAGGTATCTTAAGATGAAATGTTTATGTATCCGATTGCACAGATAACATCTCCTACATGACATGTACTCGCTAAGAACTCCTCGATGCACAAACCTTCACAACCCAAGTGACCTGCTAGCTTATAATTAATGTGGACCTCTAAATCAAGGGATTATAGGATACAATCTAATTATATGCTTATCATGCAATAACAATGACAGTGAAATGGAAAAAAGTTATCAAAATCATGGGTATGTGAGCTTACCTTCCAAGTGTTAAGTCCTCTTGTACCTTCTCTTAAGAAGTTTCCATGAATCTCCAAATCCGAACCATCACTCGTCAAGTTTGACAAGCTCCCAAAAGGATGCAAGCTCCAAGCCAATGGCTCATTCGTTCAAGTAATGAGATCCAACTGCTAACATGCTACGCCCCTCTGACATCAAACCTAACCTACTTATAATGAAAATTAAACACAAAGAAATGAAGAAGGAAAACCTTCTAGACCTGTCTGTCATCTGCCATGAAGAAGACGGTTTCAATCAGCCTGAACTTTACCCGAAATAACACTCGATCAACATCAGAACAGTTATAGTACATCGACGGTGAAGTATTCCTAACTTCACCGAAGGTGACTCGTGAGTCGTCACTGTATATTTTACCGCATTCGGTACATACATGGCGAGTTTTGATTGGAACATAATCGTAGGATGTGAATCCAGTGGCATAGCTGATCTGGACCGGGCCGGTCTAACACTTGTTGCGGTTTTCGAGGCGGACCGAAGCGTCCACGTCGTGGACTGCATGCATTGCAAGGTAATGATAGCAACTAAAGCAAAAGAACCGGGTCCGGACCGGCTAAGTTGGAGAATAGCTGACGCCTACGAACCGAGCCGTACAAGTCGCAGGTCTACTGTGCCTAAGATCTTCTTGTGCGGAGCCATAAGAGCTATGACTGACAGCAAGAGGAAAAAGACAGTGGTACTAAAGTAAACCATCGTTTGGGGCGGTGAACCTCGTCTGGGTGCTGAGATTAGTTTGACCGCAAGGTGACAATGTTTTTTTTTTTTTTTGGAAAAAAAAAAAGTTTGAAAAGGTTGAAACTTGAAAGCTCCCGTTATCTGAAGTTTTCGAGCACTTGATATTTAGGTTTATCATCTCATGTTCGTTGATTAGTATGAGCTTGCATCAAAGCTTGTAATTAATATATAGACCATATATATATATATATATATATATACATATATACACATATATGTATATATATATATACATATATATACATATATACACATATATGTATATATATATATATATATACACATATATGTATATATATATATATATATATATATATATATATATATATATATATATATATATATATATACATATATATATATATATATATATATATATATATATATATATATATATATATATATATATATATATATATATATATATATATATATATATATATACTATATATATATATATATATATATATATATATATATATATATATATATATATATATATATATATATATATATATATATATATATATATATATATATATATATATATATATATATATATATATATATATATATATATATATACATATATATATATATATATATATATATATATATATATATATATATATATATATATATATATATATATATATATATATATATATATATATATATATATATATATATACATATATATATATATATATACATATATGTATATATATATATACATATATGTATATATATATACATATATATATATATATATATATATATATATGTATATATATATATACATATACACACACACACACATACATATATATTCTTATATATATATATATATACACATATATGTACATTTTTCTTGTAGGCCATTAATATACATGATTGCCAAGTTCTCTCTCCTCTTTTGTCTCTCTCAAGATACCTGCACTATATCATTCCATACCATCTCTCCCCTGGGTGCAGACTAAACCACACCTAAGTTGAGGTAGTTAGTGTCTCCATATCTTCTAATCTCTCTCTCCTTCTCATCCCTTATCATGCCTTCATATTTGGTCAAGCTTTTACTAAGAAACCAGTAGCACTACAAGATTTGGAACCATTGCCGGCACTATATTAGGCAATTGCCGATGTTAAAAAGCATCGTAAAATTATTTTTCAACCTGCACCAAAGCATCGCGGAAGGGTCCGTAAGTGAAGTATCGAAATTCAAATTTTCAATGCCTAAATAAAGCATCGGTAAGTTTTCAAAAATTGCTAATGCATACATAAATATCGATAAGTATTTAAATACCGATGCTATAAAGCATCGGTAATTTTCTAAAAGTACCGGCACAACAGGGCATCAATATTGTTTTTAAAAATATTGATGCTAAATGCATCGGCATTTTTCTAAACATATCGATGCTAAAATGCATCGGTATTTTTTCAAAATTAATTTTAAATACCGATGCTTTAAAGTATCAACAATTGATAATTTTTCTAAAAAAAAGCTCATTAATAAACCATTATGCATACAATTTACAAGAAATTACAAACGCCATTGCCATTGTAACACTAAATTTATAACACCAATAATATCATAATCAATTCATAAATCTGTCCAAAATTAATAACACTGTTGGTGCAAAAAATGGTGCTGACGCTGGAGATTGTTAGAGTTGGAGAAGATGTGGATGCTGATGAGTCTTGCAAGATGAAGTCCTGGCCGGAGTTGGCTCTAGCAAGATTCTTCGACAGTCAAGCTAGTTCTCTTGGCCAACAAGAATGAAGTACTCGAGAAGAAAATGAGCAGAGTAAGAGTAGAAAGTTTGAGCTTAGAGAGGAGGAGCCTATCTGGAGGGTTTCTTAAATAAACAGAGCACGTAATCGATTGATGGTGACAATCGTAACTATCTAATAGTGGGCCATTCGGATCACGTAGAGTTTATTATGGAAAGTGGACTGTCATTTATCATGACTCGCTAATTTATTAGAGATCCATAATAGGAGTTTGGGCAGAACCCCTGATAGACCTATTTATAGTCCGTTGGTGCTTCCTTTAATGAGTTGGAGAGGTTTGGTCATCTAGCCAAAGACGATTTTTCTTGAAGGAGTTCTATCAGGGCAATGAAGATTCTGAGATCACTTGGGAGCTGAGACGGATGAGTGTCGAGATTCAAAGACTTATTAATGACATTGTTTTAATTGCCCCAAGTAGTTTGTCCGATGTTTTGGATTAGCTTGAGGTAGGTCAAAGAAGAATTGAGGTTTGCAGTTCGCAAAATAGCTATCATGTATTCCAGATTAGGAACCAAACTTGCATTGATGATGAGGTCCTTTTAAACCAATTCGGCTAGCAGGCGCAATGTAGACTGAGCAGATCCACAATCGACTAGGAGAAGTTCATCCTGAAAGGAGTTCGATTGGAAGAAATTTGATTGGAAGGAGCACGACTAGAAGGAGCACGACTGGAAGGAATGCAATTGAAAGAAGTTTGATTGGAAGGAGTTCGACTGGAAGGAGTCCGTCGATCCTCAAAATCTATTGTTTGTTAGGATTGGATGGGTTGGGGCTTCAATACTAAAAATTCTATTGTTCATCCCGAACCAAGAAGCAGAATTAATGAAATAGTACTTTCTATTATTGCTCAAGATCGTCCGATCAGACTTTAGTATGCTCTCGATAAGTTCTGTAGTCAAGAATTACTGCTGAAAAGATCGACATATTCTCACAAAATGGAGGTCAGTCGCAAAGAACTTTGGCAAAAACTAATTTTACCCCCAATACTTATCCTCCTACTTTCGAGTTTGAGGTTCGAATGAAGAAAGTACAAAAGCCATAGCAGTCAAAGTTCTTTGTCGCTTTTCCGCTCTTGGGAGATGAAAAAATTTTGGCTTTTTTACTTTGGCGCCAAAGCTTCTTAATGGGTGAATAACTTCAAAAAACACATCCCTTAGACAACTCGTCCGGTGTAGAGCTTCATGTATGGTGCTATAATTGTTTTGTCAGGCATCAGGGTTGGCATGATAGATGGAACACATGATAGATCTGGACTGGCCGAGGAGGGTCTGCAATCATAATTGCTTCTGATTTTCTCTAACTATTTAAACTCCTTCTTTCCTAACCTCTCATTTCCATATGTGCTTTCCTTCTTCTTCCTTCGATCCCCGCTACCTTCGAGTGTCTTGTTCTTCTCTCCTCGTGATTTTTTTGGCCACTGATGTTGTCCTCGATCATTTTTCATCTTTTCGATCATTCTTCCAAGTTCTTCAATCGAAATGGGTTAGTTCCTCATCTTCTTTCTCTCGATTCTTTACTTTTTACCTACTTTTTAGATCTCTTTGGCTTCTCGGACGAGTTTCACTATTCTTCCTTTTAAAATTTCGTAGCTTTTTTCTCATTGATTTTTTAGAAGTTTTTCAAATTTACTTTGATCCAAATATCTTCGAAGGTATCTTGGTCTACCGATTCTAGGAGCCCGATCGATCCAAATTCCCAAAATCCTGACTCTAGGATAGGAGCAGAGCTTAGAATAGTATCTCATCCAATTTTTATGCCTAAAACCATCCCTTGTTTTCTATGCTCTAAAGATCTTTTTCTAATAAGGATCCAGTATGGGGTGTCTTTGGAGTACGAATTAGAGCTTTCTCGATCGAGTGATCGAGCTTGTGCTCCTTTCTCGAGTCACTTCTGTTTATACACTGAAACTCTTCGTGTTGGACTTCGTCTCTCAATTTTTTCTTTTATTATAGCTCTTTTTCAATTTCTAGATATTTTTCTTGCTTCCATAGTTTCAAATTCTTTTAGGTTCATCATAGAATTTTTTTCTTTGTATCTCAACTGATGTTCATCCTACCATTTTCTTGTTCCGTAACTATTATATCTTCAAATACCATCTTACCGCTAAGGATTGGTGGTACTTGTCCTTCCAGTTTGGCAAGAAGGACTTGCTTAAAGGCGCCCCTTCTTTCATTCATCATTGGAAGATTTTTTTTTTTTATTTCATACTCATCTCTTAGGTTAGAACTTCTTTCTTGGGGGTAGTTAAGAGATTTAGTCCATCAAACTCCTAGTTTGGAGAAGGACTACCTTGATTCTATCAGCAAACTTAGGAATTATCAAGCTCTTTTTCTATCCAAACTCATAAAAGATCAAATTATGTTCAATCTGGACCTGAGCCCCTTCAATCCAGCAGGTATATTTCTTAATTTCATAAGTTACTTTCTTATCCTTTCTTCTAATTGTGATTCATTTCTTATTGTAGAAATGAATGTAGGTGAACTTCAGCAGCTCTCCAAGGGGCTTCGAGCCCATAAAAGAAAGGGCACTGCATCCGACGAGCCCTCCAAAAGAGCAAAGGTCAATGCCCCGAGCTCTGCTACACCCGCTGGCATTATTGATGTCCCTAAAACTACCGCTGCTATCGAGGTTATTGCTGCCATCGAGGTTGCAGCACCTCCAACATCTTCAAGCCCTTCGATCAAAATTCAAACTTTAGAGCCTCCCATTGAGAGAAAAAGGAGGCGAAAAAGAAGAAGGCAAAGATGGGCTCTAGGAAGGTCAGGTGCAAGACCTGTTCCAATGAGTCTAATGGTTTTGACAAGGATCTGGGAGAAAACACCTTCAATAATTGAGAAATTATCAAGGATTTAGTCGATGAGTGCACCTTAGTTGAGGTTATAGACAAAATTATTGATGCCAACTATGAGTAGTGTACCTGGCACTCTCTTGGGTCCTTTCTTGAGGTAACCACTTTATCCCTCTCCTTTGATTGATTTGTTTATGAGCTTCTTTATTTGTATAACTTACTTTATTATTTTTGTAAATGGGTCACCAACTAATCATCAATATTAAGGTGATGAACCAAATGAGATTGGAGGTAGTGAAGTCTCAAGAAGACCATCAAGCTAAGACCAGTCACCTTCTTGAGGAGAAAGTCGAGATCGACCTTCTCTTTGAGAAGAAAATGGTTAAGGTCAGGAGCCTCTAAGAGATGGTACAAAACACCGAGCAGACCTTGACAAAAGCAATGGAGGAGCTGAGCCTAAAAATTAAGAAGAAGAAGAAGGCCAAAGTCAAAGCCACTAAGATGAAGGAGCAAATCTCAAGGCAGCTAGCTTCGGGAGGTGAAGGCTTAAGAGGTGGAAGAATTCAAGAATGCTTTAGAGATGAAGGACATAAAGATCGAGTTCACCCAGTTATCTTTCATCAAGAGGTTTAAGCTTTGTCAGAAGAATGTGATCGATAAATTTTTTAAGCTCGACCTCAGCTTCTTCAATGGAGGATCTTCTAATGATGAAGCAGGGCCGTCCATTGCAAGTGTCGATCTCCTGCTGGCCGAGCTTTCTTCTACTACATCTCCTGTCGTATTTGCTCCTCCTGCTGCATCGGCCCCTCCTGCCGCAGAAGAACCTGTATCGATCGGTGCTGTGTTGAACTTCTCTTTTACTTCTCCAGAGGTCTGAGATCTCTTATTATTGTACCTTTTTTTTTTATTTTTTCTTATTTTCTATACTTAAAGAATATTTTGATTAATGAAAGCAAATCTTTTTCTTTAGTGGTATTTGTGTTGTGATACTTTCATGCATTAAGTGCAGTCTCCTATTAAAGTTGATCCTCTATCTCAGGATATTTTCTTGAGAGTTTATATAAAAAATTTGAAGAAGAAAGTTTGTCAGCTCAAGAAGTTAGAAAAAATAGAGGATAAACTTAAAAAATCAAAAAAGAACTACGCCGACGTTGCTATTGAAATTAATCACTTGCATCAATCATTCAGACAACTCTTCAAAGAATATAATACCAAAAAATACCATCTGAATGAAGAGCTCGAGGAAGTCAAGAAGCATGCAAGCAAGAAGTCTTAGACTTTGACAACTAAGGCTAGCTCCCTTGAGGTTGAATTGAAAGCAGCAAAAAAGAAGATTCAGCTACTTGAAAGAAGTTTGGTATGATCTACCGATCAGAAAGAATATGGCTAGGATTGATCAAAAATATTTTTCGAACTTCAAAGCTAATTGAAGGCAGCATAAGATTTGTATAACGAATATAGATGTGGTTGGGGTGATCAAGTCACCGATCTCTAAAGAAAGCTTCGAAAGGCTAATGATGAGATTGTTCAACTTCGACAGCGGTTGTCTGATAAAGCCCAGGCTAGCTTAAGTAAAGATTCAGAAGAGGTTCTTTCTTTAAGGGGCATCTTGGAGAGCTTATCTGTAGCACATAATAAGGATAGGATCGAGCTGTAGACTAAAGATTCAGATGGTTTATCAGAAGGACAGCATGAAAGATGCTGAGGCAAAATCAGCCATCCTAAGGAAGAGGTTGAGAGAGGTGGAAGAAAACTTCCATAGGTTTGAGAAATTGCTGAGAGAGAGCTTGGTGGTGAGGCAAGAACTCGAAGAGAAGGTGAACGACCTGAAGCTCTCCCTTGTATTATCTGGAGTTGGTAGTTGGAAGTCCAACTTTGAGTAGGACTTCATCTTCTTCTTCTTTTCTATAATCGGACTTGATGTCCTATGTAATAAACTTTTCTAAGTATAATGAAAGGATATTTCCTTTAGTTACCTTTGCATATTGTCTCCATTTCATGCTTATTGGGCCCCCCTTTTTTTTCTTGATGCCATCTTGGAATGATTATTTTTGGTCCATGGCTTGTATGTTTGTCCTCCTTGCTTACGAATAAGGGTCTTCGAACTTAGTCAGAGGTAAATACGTTCTTGTTATGGTGCTGGAAGTCGTTACATCCATAGCCAGCTTTTCATTTCTAAAATTTAAAGCTTTCAATCTACAAGAAGACGAGGTCCTCTAGTTTCCATTGTAGTCGATTATGGCTCTCATTTGTACAGAATCATCCTCCTATCTTAAATAATCAGAGATCTTTATCCATGTCGAGATGAGGTCCTCTTCTTGTTCCTGACATGATCGTTGGGGGACAAAAAGGATTGTTGAAAGAGTCTCTTTCCTTTTTTTCATGTTAGGATGAGATCCTCCTCCTATTTCTGACATGATGGACTTTTATCCTTATTAGGATGAGGTTCTTCTTCTGCTTCTAATAAGATCATCGGGGCATAAAAGGACCATTGAAAGAATCTTTTTTCTTTTTTTTATATCAGAACGAGGTCCTTCTCTTGTTCTTGACATGATGGACTTTTATCCTTATTAAGATGAGATTCTCCTTCTATTCCTAATAAGGTTGTCAGAGCGTAAAAGGGTCTCTCTCCTTTTTTTCATGTTAGGATCAAGTCCTCCTATTCCTAACATAATGAGCTTTTATCCTTGTTAGGATAAGGTTCTCCTCCTGCTTCTAACAAAATCGACGGGTCACAAAAGGACCGTTGAAAGAGTCTTTCTCCTTTTTTTCATGTCAGGATAAGATCCTCCTTCTATTTCTGACATGGTGGGCTTTTATCCTTATTAGGATGAGGTTCTCCTTCTGTTCCTAACAAGATCAGTAGAGCATAAAAGAGCCATTAAAAGGGCCTCTTTTCTTCACCTCCTATCTTAAATGGCCGTAGGTTTTCTTCTTTATTTAGGAATGAAGCTCGGTTGGATCACTCCCTGTCATTACAAATTCACACCAAGAACAAGAATTGTTAAAGAAAATTTTATTGAAATGGTCATTGATAGTACATTCATAGATTTTCTAAATTTCAAGATCGTAGGAACGTCGACCTTCCAAGCTCTTTTAGATAATAAATTTTCGATCGGATAATTTTCACGATCTCATAAGGATCTTCTCAGCTTGGGACGAGCTTCTCTTGACTTTAGAGCTGTGAAACATCTACTCGTCGAAGCACTAGATTTTCCATCTTGAATATTTTGCTTCTGACCCTGGAGCTGTAGTAGCGGGCTATCCTTTGCTTGTAAGCTACCATCCAAATTTGAGTTTTCTCTTGCTTTTCTTCCAACAGATCAAGATTTACTCTGAGGTCTTGTAAGTTGTTTTGTTTGTTAAAAGCTTCGACCTGTGCTGAAGAAATTTCAAGTTCAATTGGGATGATTACCTCTATCCCAAAAACCAATGTGAAGGAGATTTCTCCGGTGGGTAATCTTTGGATGGTTCTGTAAGCCCAAAGTAAATGGTAGAGTTTATCCACCCATGTTCTTTCATCCTTTCAAGTCTTACTTTTATCTCCTAAATTAGAGTTCTGTTGGTTACCTCGACTTCACCATTTGCTTGAGGATGTGCCATAAATATAAAATGATAGAAAATATTTAAATCTTTATAGAACTCGACAAACTTTACTTCTGCAAACTGGCACTCATTATCAGTGATTAGCATTCGAGGTAGGCCAAATCTACAAACTATCGACTTACAGACAAAGTCCTGCACCTTGACTTTAGTTAATTTTGCTAGAGGTTTGGTCTCTACTCACTTAGTAAAATAGTCCACTACTACCAAAAAATTTTTCGTTATCTAGATGTCATAAAAAAAGATCCAAGTATATCCATCCCCTACTGTGGAAATAACCAAAGGACACTTAAGGGTATAAGTTGTGAAGCTAGTTGTCTCTAAAAACTTGCATTCCTCTAGCATCGATCATATTTTCTCACATAATTTATGGCATCCTGATGCATGGTTGGTCAATAATAATCCTTGTTGAAGTAACTTGTAAGATAATGATCTGGCTCCTAGATGGTTCTCATATATTTTCTCATAAATTTTTCTCAAAGCATAATCAGCTTCGAAAGGTCGGAGATATTTGAAGAGTGGTAAGAAATATGACCTCTTGTATAACTTATTTTCATATAAAACATAGCGGGAGGCTTGATTTCTTAATTTTCAAGCTTTCTTAGGATCTCTAGGAAGAACTCCATCTTTGAGATATGAAACTAACAAATTGATCCAGCTAGGCTCATGGTCGACCTGCATTCTGCTTAGGACTCTTTCGAACTTGGATGCTACAGAACTTCAAAAAAAATTTCTTTTAGTAATTCATTTGGGGCCAGAGTAGCCAACTTAGAAAGAAGATCAACTCTAGTATTTTTTGCTCTAAAGATTTATTGGATATCAAAGCTATTAAAGACCAAGATCAAGCTTCTTACCTTATCTAAGAACTTCTTTATGCTTTCCTCTTGAGCTTTGTAGGTGTTGCTGACCTAGCCCACCACTAATTGAAAATCACTATAAACCTTCAAGTATCCTACTTCAAGTTATTTAGCTATTCTCAATCTAGAGATTAGAGCTTCATATTCAGCTGTATTATTGGTGGTGGGAAACTCGAAGCATAGAGCATATTCAGCAATAATTTCCTCTGGACTAATTAAAATCAGTCCTATGCCCACCCTTGAGGCATTGGATGAGCCATTTACATACAAAGCCTAAAAATCTTTAGGAAGATTAATTTTTTCTTTAAAAGAACTAGGAGTACAAACTTCTTGGTGCTCAGGTTTGGCTACATCTAGGATGGTGTAATCTACTATAAGATCGGCCAATATCTGAGCTTTGATGGACGATCAAGATTGAAAATTGATATCAAACTCAATTAGCTCGATCACCCATTTTGCTATCCTTCTGGAAGTATCAGGTTGGTGAAAAACTGCTTTAATAGGTTGATCAGTGAGAGGTGTAATTGTATGCCCCTGAAAATAAGGTTGGAGCTTCCTGACTGCAATCAACAAAGCATAAGTTAGTTTTTCTAGTTTGGTATATCTTGTATCTGCATCTCTTAGAACTCTACTTATATAGTAGATCGGCTTCTAAATTTTAGTTTCTTCTTTGACTAGGACAGCTCCAATGGCTACTAGAAACACTGCCAAATATAAAAATAATTTTTCTCCTGGTTCAGGCTTGGTGAGGAGTGAAGGTGAATCGAGATAGTTTTTTAATTCTTCAAAGGCCCGCTGATACTCAGGAGTCCAATAAAAGTTCTTGGGCTACTTAAGTATATAGAAGAAGGGCATGCAATGCTCCGTCGACCTTGAGATGAAGTGATTTAGGACTGCCATTTTTCCTATAAGGTGTTGAACATTTTTTATTATTTTAAAGACAATTATTTCTTGGATGGCTTTGATCTTCTCAGGATTTATCTCGAAGCCACGTCTCGATACCATGAATCTCAGAAACTTTTTCAAAGTCACTTCGAAAGTGCATTTTATAGGGTTCAGCTTCATCTTATATTTTCAAAGGATACTGAAGGTCTCCTCAAGATCGGTGATGTGATTTAATAAAGATCAACTTTTAACCAGCATATCATCTACATAAATCTCTATATGCGATCGATCTACTTCTTGAAGATCTTATTCACCGGCGCTGATAGATGGCACCTACATTATTTAGTCCAAATGGCATAATCCTATAACAATAGAGATCAAGGTCAGTAATAAAAGTAGCATTTTTTTCAAAATCTGATGTCATCCGAATTTGATTGTAGCTGAAGAAGACATCCATGAAAGCGAGGAGCTCATAGACCGAAGTTGTGTCCACTAGTTGATCAATTCTCAGCAAGGGATAGCTATATTTTGGACAGATTTTGTTCAAATCTATAAAGTCTATACACATTCTCTACTTGCCATTTGCCTTCTTGACAAGGATGATATTTGCAATCTAGTTTGGATAGTGTACTTCCCAAATGAACTCAGCTTTGAGGAGTTTGTCGACCTCGTCCATAATGGTTTGCTGCTGCTCTGATGGAAAGTTGTACTTCTTTTGCTTTATCGATTGATATTTGAGGTTCACGCCCAATCGGTGCTCCATGACTTCAGCATCAATCCTAGACATGTCCATAGGTACCCAGGCAAAAATATCGACATTCTTCCATAAGAAATTGACGAGCTACTTTCTGACCTCCCCCCTCAGGTTAGTGTTGGGAATTATGTCCCAAAGTTAATCATCAACCTATTGATGGTTGAGCTATTTTATAATTATAATTAATTTATTAATTAATAAAAATATTTTGATATATTTTTTATCATAAGTTTACATCTTCTAATGAACTCCATTGTTGTGATGAAATTCTTAGGAGTGTTTAGTTTCGATAAAGAAAGGATTTTTTGATTAGTCCTTAAATTTGTTCACGATCAAATGATAGACTGTTAATTGGAACAACAGCGTTTATAGTATAGATCGCTATATGCCATATAGGTTGGTTGTTCTCTTAACCAAGGAGTGTGGAGACACTGGTATGGCATACAGGTGAGATGTATGGGTACATCATCATTGAATGTGACCAACTTCAGAGCATTTTGCTATCAAGAATATCTCTGATGGGATATAGATATAAGTATCCCTTAGATCTGAGATTATCTCAGTGACTTGCAAGCAACTCACTGTGCTTTGGTATTGGACTAACTGAATTTTTAATTCAACAATGGAAGGCTTCTGGGCATAGTCAAGTACTTGCAAAGTTGGAGTGTGATCAAGATGAAATTAACCACTCCAAGAGTTGGAGAAGAATGTATCACCATATTTCAATATAGCAAAATCTTAGCTAGGGTAATCCATCAAATGGATTTGATATTTTGAAATATAATATGGATAATCTAATCAGAGTTGACAGTTGAACTCTGAAGTATCCTACAAGCATTGTGGTCAAGGGGATGAATTATATGGAAACTATATTTGCATGGGTTCTAAGGATGATGTTCTACACCTTCGACCTATCCGACTATCGAATATCATTGCTAGATGGTCACTTTGATTGATACAAAAATTTATTTTTATGCTATTGACTTAGGTTTGGACCTATGAGGTCACACATATTAGAGCTTACGATCTGATCGGTTAGTTGATCAACGATTAAGAATCGTTCTAGTGTTAAACAATTAATACGATTGGTGTTTAACCTAGTGCAAGTGTTGCAGAAGGATTGATAGTAATTAAATTACTAATTGACTTAATTTAATTAATCCAATAGATTGAGATTAAATCTAATTAAATATAATTTAATTAAATTTAGTTTGGGCTTGATTGGATCAAGTTTGATTAGTTTATTGAATAAGCTAAATGCAAGGAAGAACTAGTCCTAGTCTAACTAGGATTCGAATTAACCCAATTTTCTAATTTAATTAAAAAATAAATTAATATTAAATCTAATTTAATCTAATTTAATTAAGTATTTAAATAAATTAGGATTTTATTTAATTGGGTTGGTTTAATTTTGATTTTATTTAGTTAAAAGATCTTGTTTGACCAAGTCAAAATAGGAGTCCTAGTGTGACTAGGACTCCCTATCACTTACGCCACTTAATCCTCACGTCCCATGCCCTTTTTATTTTATTTCTTACATAAAAATTCTCCACTCCCATGGCTTCTCATGCCCTCTTTCTCTCCTCTTTTTCTTATAAGGCAATTTGTTGGAAGACCAAGTCAAAAGAGGAGTTAGTTTTGCTTAGGATTCTATGAGATAGAATCCTTATTGACCAACACCTTTCCTTAAGTGCCATCCCCTCTTTTAATTATTTTTTATCTTATTCCATGAAAATAATATTTTTTTTGTGCACCCTCCCTTGCTGGTCCATGCCAATAATCATGGAGGAGGCATCCAAGAGTTGGGTGCCCCAACAACTTCCTATGTTTGGACATTCCTAGTCTAGGATTTTGATCTAACTTGGACTCTCCTTTTTCTCTATTTATTAGATGAATTTTATTTTAATTTTTTTATAAAATATAGAGATTTGGAAGAGGTTTGAGGTGTGCAAAAATTAGAAGAAGAGGGCCCTTGGGCGTGGGGCTTCCATAGGCACCAAACTAGGTATCTAGGTGAGAGAAAAGAGAAGAAGAAGAGGGTCTTCTTATAGGGCTGTTTTATTTTTAATCTCTTCTTTTTTTTGAGAGAGTATTAAATCAATAAACTCTAATCTTCCTTCTCATATTTTGAAGAATCCAAATTTTAAAGAAGAAAGCATTGGATCGATCATCGAAGAAGGATCAGCACAGTACTAGCATGTTGTGCTGATTTCCTGTATCGAACTTTAGATCAGAGATCGTAGGCTCATATGGACGACTCCTAGAGGCCGGATGTATGTGCAGCTTGTTACTTCATCCTTAAGCCTGCGTCAGCATGTTAGAATGTCTAACTTGCTCAGGTAATAGATCTGATCTATTAACTTCATACCTGCATTTGATGTAGCGTAGATCTAGGTTGATTTGATCAACCTTTTGCTTTCTTATTTGATTTTAATTTTTGATTTAATATTATACCTCGATCATATAATAGATCTAAGATCTAGATATTTATATATTTATTTAAATAAATATTTAATTTATTTAAGTTTTTTTCTATAAGATTTTGAAAAAATTTTCAAGATCTACCTGTAAAATTCTAGATCCGATTCCTTTAATTGGTATCAAAGCAAGATTGTTATTACATAATTTTATATTTATTTAGATTATTTTTTAGATTAGATCTAATTTATAATTTAATTATTAAATATAAAATTAAAAAAGATTCAGATCTCATGAACTGCCATAAGGTTGTCTTGTTGTAAGGTTTATCCTTTACAGTGAATAGATTATCCTAGTTCATAATGATCTGACTCTAATCATAAATTTATTAAATTTAATCTAATTTTATTTATAATTTAATAGATTTAAAATAATTTTAGATCTAAAAATAAAATATTTTAGATTGCATGGACTGCCATAAGGTTGTGTTGCTGTAAGGTTTATCCCTTACAGTGAATAGATTATCCTAGTACGTGCTGATCTAAAATATTGATTATAAAATTTTAAATTAAATCTAAGAGATTTTATAATTTAATTAAATATATTTTAATTTAGTTTTAATCTTCATAAATATATTAGATTTGATCTAGAAAGATTTATGATTAATTATTATTGAAACTATTTCAATTACATGAACCTGTTTAGATTAGATCTAAAGCAGATTCATGTTTATATTACTTGCATATTGATTATGAATCAAACATGCAACTTGGTTGATAGAACCATATTATAAAAATATTTTACAAACATAAAAGTTATTTTTAAAAAGTCAAATCCCAACCCTCAACCCAAAACTTAA
This sequence comes from Cocos nucifera, assembly GCA_006176705.1. NCBI lineage: Eukaryota > Viridiplantae > Streptophyta > Magnoliopsida > Arecales > Arecaceae > Cocos > Cocos nucifera. Next base: position 37,837 of record QRFJ01001052.1, read on the forward strand.
TTAAGAATTAAGAAGTTGTTTGATTAGGTTCTAGGATTGTAAATTGATGATCCTATGACACGAATCATAACACATTGGGTTAATGGGTTAGTGGAGATTAGGTCCATTAGATTAGACGTAGGGTTAGATTAAAGAATAGACTTAATTAGAGAATTAACTAAATCTAATCAATTATTATCTTAGATTAGGTCAAGGATTCTCTAGATCAATTGCAATAGTTGTAGTTGGTCAAGTCCATGTCTTTGACAAGATCCAAGATGGACTTGATTCTAGTCTACGCGATCTAGCATGAACTGTTAGATTGATCTAATTAAAACTAATTAAATCAGTTGGTGTCTAAGATAAATCAGACCAATGATTTTTAATTGGTAGCTCATTTATCTGGCCATTTTTGATATTATTTAAGGCAAGCCTGGCAGACCCTTCCACTGATCGAATTTACCTGACCTCTTGGTGAGATTATGTTTTGATTAGATCGCTTAACTATTCGAGCTGACCCATGTTAGCTAGGTAAATTAGTTTGACTGATTTAGGTGCTCCTAGACCGGCCTATTAATGATCTCCCTTAAGCTGACTTGGTGAAGTTAGTGGGAGGATCATGATAAGCTAGTTAATCTGACCTACTTGCTTCTATAAATTAAATCCTATAAAATTATTAGGTTCCTAAAATAAAATAGTTATATGATAACTAGATCATAGTCTTTCATTAAAGTGGACGATAATGAGTTCATTAGTTGGATAATCATTGGAGGACCAAAGGTCTGGTGCTTATCGATTGATGGAATTATCATTTATTATATGATCTCTTGAATACATCTTTCTAAATGGTGGTCAGGTGGGCCAACTAAAGTTAGGCCTAATCATTCATAGGTTAGATGGGCCAAGTATGGTCATGTTAATGGTTGGACCTAATTGGATCCTTTTCTGAGAAGGCCAAAGTCAACTGATCAGGGCCTGAGGCAAAATTTAATTACTAAAAATTATTTGAAGAAATAATTAGTTATGAACCTACCCTTAGATGTACATGGATGGGCCAACCAAAGTTGGGCTCGTGTACAGTCTATGTGGATTCTAGTATCCACTAAGAAATTAGGATAATTCCTCGAGTTGGAGGTAGAGGCTACCAATTCGAATAAAATAGTGGAAGAAATTTTTGATTAAAATCCAAATCTTTAGATTTAATGAATCAATTACTAATTAAATTTTGATTTTTCTTTGTGTAGATATGGCCACTTTTCTATCGCTCTGATTATTATTGGACAATGATAAGTTGGTGAGATCCAACTTCGATAACTGGTATCGAAAGTTGAAGATTGTCTTGGAGCATGAACGGATCCTATATGTGCTGATGGATCCTGCACCTAAGGAGCCAGCTATCAATGCACATGGAACAGTCAGAAATACTTATCAGAAGTGGCTCAGTAACCGAACCATGGTGCGCTGCATTATGTTGGCTATGATGAGTGATGAGTTCAATCGTAGGTTTGAGACAGCTCAGCCAAATGAAATGCTCCAAGTGTTGGAAGATTCTTTTGGGACACCCAATGACGTTGAGAGGCATAAGACTAGTTGCACCATCTTTAATGCCAGAATATGAGATGGAGCCTCTGTCATTGATCATGTACTATATATGATCGAGCTAATAGAGCACTTGAGCAAACTTGGTTTTTTCTTGCATGAACAACTTAGGAAGATGCAATACCGAACTCGCTACCAAAGTCCTATCTCCCTTTTCTTACTCATTACAAAATGACAAAGCCTGAAGTAAACTACCATGGCTTACTGGGGTTACTTCAGAACTTTGAGAAAGATCATCAACTCTATAAAGAGTCGGTGAACTTAGTGGAAAGTTCGTCTTCTGGTTCTCGACCCTTTAGGAAAGGGAAGAAGAACAAGAAGAAGAAAATAAAGAAGGTGCAAGTTTAGGTCGGGACATTAGTGCAGGATCAGATCAGAAAGATCAAGTTCGATAAGAGTCAAGCTGAATGCTTCTTTTGCAAGAAGCGGGAGCACTGAAAGAGGAACTATCCTCAATACATTGCCTCCCTAGATCCGAATAGGCAGAGAAAGAAGCAAGCTATTGTTGGGCAAGGTATTTATATGATAACTCCTTACAATTTCTTTATTTATGATATTACTGATTGGGTATTGGATATTGGTAGCCCTTACTATATTTGCAATTCATTGCAGGGGTTGCAGGTCAGTAGAAGATTCGAGCAAGGTGAGAGATTCCTAAACGTTGGAGATGGACGACTAGTTCCAATTCTAGCTTTAGAAATTTTGAAACTTGTATTTGAATCTCATACCATTGTTCTTAGTGATTGTCATTTCTATCCTAGTTTTTTTTTAAATATTATTTCTGTAGGCCTTTTGTCCATGAACAATTATGAAATTTCAATAAAGAAACGAGTTTGTAATATCATTATAAATGGTGTTACTGCTTTCTATGGATCATTAAATAATGGTGTATATATGTTATCACAACCTGTTAATATAGTCTATTCTACTAGCAAGCATCCTAGATTAGATAGTGTATCAGATATCTACTTATGGCACTGTAGGCTAGGTCATATAAATAAGAACAGGATAAATAGATTGACTTAAGAGAAAATTCTTGAAGTCAATGATTATGAATCACTTTCAACCTATGAGTCCTATCTTATTGGTAAAATGACCAAGTCATCTTTTACTAAAAAATATGAGAGAGTCAATGAGCTCTTAGGTCTAGTACATATTGATGTATGTGGATCAATGAGCACAAGTGCCAGAGGTGGATATATCTACTTCATCACTTTCATAGATGATCTATCCAGATATGGATATGTCTATCTGATGAAACATAAGTCGAATTCTTTTAAAATGTTTAAACAATTCTAAAGTGAAATAGAAAAATAAACTGAGAAGAGTATTAAAACTCTTCGATCTGATCGAAGAGGAGAATACCTTTTTGATGAGTTTCTCATATATCTAGGAGAGAATGAAATTTTTTTCCAATGAACTCCTCCTAGAACACCACAGCATAATGGTGTGTTTAAAAGGAGGAATCAGACTTTATTAGACATGATCCGATTCGTGATGGAATTTGCCAGCTTGCCGATATCCTTCTAGAGATATGCACTCGAATCGGCTTATTATCTATTAAATAGGATTCCAAGTAAGTCTGTAGTTAAAATCCTATATGAGATATGGACAGGGCATAAATCTGCACTTTCACACCTTAGGGTTTGGGGGTGTCCAACTTATGTCAAACGATTAGTTACAGACAAACTTGGACCTAGGTCAGATAAGTGTACATTTATAGGATACCCAAAAGAGATCAAAGAATACTATTTCTACCATGCTGATGAACAAAAGATGTTCATTCGCCTTAGGACAATTTTTTTAGAAAAAGAGTTTCTTGATGAAGAAATTGTTGCCTTTAAGGTTGAACTTGATGAAGTTCAATAGGTAAAAAGTCTGACACAGAATGTTGAACCTAAGTTGGATTTGATCAGATCAGACCCGAAGCCTAGTGAACCCACACCATTAAGATGATTTGGTAGAATATCGCGCCATCCAGACAGATACTATGAATTCTTGATCTAGGATGGTGATCCCATCAAACTCGATGAAAATGATGAGGACTCAATCACTTATATGGATGCGATGCAGAGATCCGATTCTGAGAAATGCCTAGAAGCCATAAGATTCAAAATGGATTCTATGAAGGTTAATGATGTATGGATATTAGTTGACCCACCGAAAGGGGTTAAATCCATTGGATGTAAATGAGTCTTCAAAAGAAAGAGAAAAGCAGATAGAAAGGTGGAGTCCAATAAAGCATGTCTGGTTGCCAAGGGGTATCGTCAACGTTATGATATTGACTATGATGAGACGTTCTTTTCTATGGCAATGCTCAAGTCCATTCGGATCATACTTGCCATTACTGTCCATTTGGACTATGAGATCTGGCAGATGGATGTGAAGATAACTTTTCTAAATGGAGAGCTGACCGAAGAGGTGTATATGATACAACCTGAAAGATTTACATCCACAGATGAGTCCAAGGTGTGCAAGCTTCAGAGATCTATTTATGGATTGAAGCAGATATCTCAGAGTTGGAACATGCATTTTGATAAAGTGATCAAAATGTATGGCTTCGTTAAGAATGAAGAAGAATCCTATATTTACAAATGGGCAAATGGTCCAGTAGTGGTATTTCTTATTTTATACGTGGATGATATTCTCTTAATCGAAAATGATATCCACGCACTACAAGAAATAAAAGTCTGATTGTCATCATAGTTCTCCATAAAGGACTTAGATGAAGCATCCTACATTCTAGGGATGAAGATCTATAGGGATATATCTAAAAGGATGCTTAGTATATCTCTATCCACGTAAATAAAAAATGTGCTGAAGAGGTTCAACATGGAGAATTCCAAAAATGGCTATCTTTTGATAGGCCAAAAAATTTCTCTCTCTAAGAAGGATTATTCGATAACTCCTAAAGAGAGAGAGCGTATGAGTAGAATCCTATATGCTTCGACAGTAGACTCTATTATATATGCAATGATATGTACGAGACCAGACATGGCATACTCACTAGGAGTGGTGAGTAGATACCAGTCTGATCCTAGAGAAATCATTGAAAGGTGGTTAAAAATATTCTTATGTATTTGAGAAATACTAAGGACCAATGGTTGGTTTATGGTGAGTTAGATTTGAAGCTTGTGGAATTTACAGACTCTAGCTTTCAATCTGACCATGATGACAGTAAAAGTGTGTTGGGATATATCTTTTCTTTAAATGGTGGAGCCATCTGCTGAAATAGTTTCAAGCAGCATACAGTGGCTGACTCTATTTGTGAAGCAGAGTACATGGCAGCATCAGATGCAGTAAAGAAAGCTGTGTGGCTGAGAAAGTTCATCATCGAGCTCGAAGTAGCACCCTCCATTGATGGTCCAGTCCTGCTTTATTGTGACACCATTGGTGCCATAGCTCAAGCAAAAAAACCAAAGGCACACCAACGGACAAAGCACATTTTGCGTTGCTTTTATTTGGTTCGTGAAATCAAGGATCGTGATGACGTCGACCTTCAGAAAATCAATAAGAAAGGAGAACCTAGCCGACCCCTTCACTAAAGCCCTGGCAATCAAGGAGCTAGACAACCATAAGTCGAAGATGGGTATTAGATACTATGCCGAGTGGCTTTAGGATAAGTGAGAGTTATTAGGAATTATGTTCTAAAGTCAATCATCAGTCTGCTAATGGTTGAGCTATTTTATAATTATAATTAATTTATTAATTAATAAAAATATTTTGACATCTTTTTCATCATAAGTTTATATCTTCTAATGAACTCCATTATTGTGATGAAGTCCTTAGGACTGTTTTGTTTTGATAAAGAGAGGATTTATTGATTAGTCCTTAAATTTGTTCGTGACCAAATGATAGATTGTTAATTAGGATAACAGCGTCTATCGAGAATAGGTCACTATATGCCATATAGATTGATTGTCCTCTTAAGCAAGGAGTGCGGAGATACTGGTATGGCATACAAGTGAGATTTATGGGTACACCGTCATTGAAGGTGATCAACTCCAGAGCATTCTGCTATCGAGAATGTCTCTAATGGGATATAGATATAAGTATACCTTAGATCTGAGATCACCTTAGTGACTTGCAAGCAACTCACTATGCTTTAATATCGGACTAACTGAATTTTTAATTCAGCAATAGAAGGCTTTTGGGCATAGTCAAGTACTTACGAAGTTGAAGTGTGATCAAGATGGAATTGACTCAAAAGAGTTGGAGAATGTGTTCACTGTATTTGTGGCAAAATCCTTGGCCAGGATTTGATATTGTATTTAAAATTAATGTTGATTCATAGATGATGTTTTCTAAGGTATAATTGAACTCTGATTGAGTTGATAGATTGATATCCTACAAGCATTTATGGTCAAGGTGATGGTCTAATTATATGAAAACTATATCCGCATGGGGTTCTTAGGGATGGTGTTCTACACCTCGACCTATCCGACCGTCGGATATCATTGCTAGATGGTCACTTCGATTGATACAAAAATTTATTCTTGTGCTATCAACTTAGGTTCAAACTTATGAGGTCATACACATTAGAGCTTACGATCTGATCGGATGGTTGATCAATGATTAAGAATCATTCTAGGGTTAAACAATCAATACGATTGGTGTTTAACCTAGTGCAAGTATTGCAGAAGGATCAATTAGCAATTGAATTACTAATTGATTTAATTTGATCAAGCCAATAGGTTGAGATTAAGTCTAATTAAATATAATTTAATTAGATTTAGTTTGGGCTTGATTGGATCAAGTTCAATTGATTTATTGGATAAGCCAAGTGCAAGGAAGAACTAGTCCTAGTCTAATTAGGATTTGGATTAACCCAATTTTTTAATTTGATTAAAAAATAAATTTAAATTAAATTTAATTTAATGTAATTTAATTAAGTTTTTAAATGGATTAAGATCTTATTTAATTGGATTGGTTTAATCTTTATTTTATTTGGTTAAAAGATCTTGTTTGACCAAGTCAAAACAAGAGTCCTAGTGTGACTAGGACTACCTATCACTTGCGCCACTTAATCCTCATGCCCCATGCCCTTTTTGTTTTGTTTCTTATATGAAAATTCTCCACTTTCTTGGCTTCTCACGTCCTCTTTCTCTCCTCCTTTTCTCATAAGGTAATTTGTTGGAAGACCAAGTTAAAAGAGGAGTTAGTTTTGCTTAGGATTCCATGAGATAGAATCTTTGTTGACCAAAACACCTTCCCTTAAGTGCTACCCCCTCTTTTAATTAATTCTTCTCTTATTCCATAAAAATAATCTTCTTTTTTGTGTTCCCTTTGTTGCTGATCCATGCCAATAATTGTGGAGGAGGTGCCCAACCCAAGAGTTGGGCGCCCCAACAACTTTCCATGTTTGGACATTCCTAGTCTAGAATTTTGATCTAACTTAGACTCTTCTTTTTCTCTATTTATTGGATGAATTTTATTCTAATTCTTTTATGAAATATATCACTTTAGGAGAGGTTTGGGGTGTGCAAAAATAAGAGAATGAAGGTCCTTGGGCATGGAGGTTCCATAGGCACCAAACTAGGTGTCTAGGTGAGAGAAAAGAGAAGAAGAAGAGGGTCTTCTTCTATGGCTGTTTTATTTTCAATCTCTCCTTTTTTTTTTGAGTTTTTTCTAAGGGAGTCTCAGATCAATAAACTCTCAACTTTCTTCTCATATTTTAGAGAGTCCAAATTTTGAAGAAGGGAGCATCGGATCGATCATTGAAGAAGGATTAGCACAGTACTAGCATGTTATGCTGATTTCCTGCATCGAACTTTAGATCAGAGATCGTAGGCTCGTGTGGATAACTCCTAGAGATCAGATGTGTGTGTGGTTTATGACTTCATCCTCAAACTTGGATTAGCAAGTTAGAATATTTAACTTGCTTAGGTAATAGATCTGATCTATTAACTTTATACTTGCATTTGATATGTAGTGTAGATCTAGGTTGATTTGATCAACCTTTTACTTTCTTATTTGATTTTAATTTTTGATTTAATATCATGCCTTGATCATGTAATAGATCTGAGATCTAGTTATTTATATATTTATTTAGATAAATATTTAATTTATTTAAGTCTTTTGCTGCAAGATCTTAAAAAAGTTTTCAAGATCTATCTGTAAAACTCTAGATCTGATTCCTTCAGTTAGAGCTGATTTTAACAATATGATCTTCATGTCCACCATTTAAAGTAACTGTAACAAGATCTTTGATTGATTCTTCTCATTCTTCCATCAAATCATCATGAGCATTAAGCCCATCTATCGAAAAAGATTCCATCTGCTTTCTTCCTTGTAATGCAATGGTGCAACAATGCTGTGCAAGAGCTTGATCTTTTCTGACTTCTTCAATCTCATAACTTGTTGAAAACTTCATCTTCAAGTAATAGCTCAAGATTACTGTCCGAAGTGCATTTAAGCCAGATCAGCCAAGAATGGCGTTGTAAGCTGAGGGATCCTTCACCACCAAAAAATCCACTTGGGTCTTTGACTGCCTTAGGTATCAACATATCATGATAGATAGGGTTATTATTCCCACACTCGGCACCACGTCGCTGGTGAATCCCACTAGGGGAGAACTTATTGATCCCATTCTATTGTCATGTATGGACATTTTTGAGAATGCATCGTAAAACAAAGCATCAGCAGAGCTTTTATTATCAATTAAAATACGGTGTACATCATAGTCAACAATATTTAAAGTTACTTCAACTACATCATTGTGTAGGAATTGAATCCCTTGAGCATCTTCTTTAGTAAAAATGATGGGTTCTTCAGTTCGTTGCTTCTTCACCAATTCTATCAGTCCATTGTCTCCCCCCATTGATGTCCCCAGGCAATGGTATTGATGATTCCGAGTGGAAGCTAATCTCCCTATGGATCATCTATTTGAGATGGTTCAGGTTGTGGTAGGGCTCTTGGCCGATCTTCTCTTCTTTTTAATTAGTGTTTAAGAAATCGATCCAGCCAACCCCTTCTTATCAGCCTCTTAATTTCATCTTAGAGCTAGATGCATTCTTCAGTATCATGACCGTGGTCATGATGGTAGAGGTAGTATTTATTGAGGTTACGCCTGGCTAGATGACTCCTCATCCTCTCCGACCTCGACAACTGCTCCTTTATTTTCATCAGCGCTTAAATCTTCGAGACGTTTAGAAAAGCATAGTTATTGAATCTTTTGGGGGGAGAGTTTCATTACGGTCTTCTATCCGAGCTTTCTTATCGATGAGCTCGAGGTGGAGTTTGGGCTCGTCTGTGCTCAGAAGGAGTTCTAGAGCACTGTTGAGCTTCTCTCGGCCTCTCTTCAGTTACAGGTTTGCTTGATTCGCCCGTCTGCTGCTCTCTTATGGCCTCTTCATCTTTCAACTTGAAGGCCTCCTCCGCTCGGGCATAGCTTTCAGCCCAGGCGAGCATGTCAGCAAAGTCTCAGAGGTGCTTCTTCTTCAGGGAGAAGAGGAGATCATTTTTCTAAAGGCCATCCTTTAGTACGGCCATAGCAATAGATTAGTCCAAATTATGGACCTCTAAAGTAGCAGCATTAAAATGATTGACATAAGCTCGGATGGACTCTCTTTCTTTTTACTTTATGTTGATAAGAGAGTCGGAACCTCACCTCTGGCATTAGTTATTGATAAAATGAGCCATGAATTCATGGCTCAGCTAATCTAAAGAAAAGATGATATCCGGTTTGAGGTTCAAGTACCAATTTTTTGCTGCTCCCTTCAGAGTAGAAAGAAAAGCTCAGTAGAGAATGGCATCAGGAATGCCATGGAGCAGCATCATAATCTTGAAGGCTTCAAGGTGGTTGATTGGGTTGAAGGTTCCATCATAACTTTCAAACTAAAGGAGTTTGAAGTTCAGCGGGATGGGCTCCTGCATGATCTGGATAGAAAATGGAGGATTAGTGCAGATGTTGTCATTGTGGACTGGGATGGCATGGTAGAGTTCCTCAATTTATCGATTCATTTCTTGGAGGTTTTGATCGAGTGCATCATTCCAATCATGGATCTTAGAGGGCCATCGATTGTAGATGGGGAGAGTCTCTCTAGAAGAAGAATCATGATCAGAACAGGAGTTCTCTACTCTCTATTTTTTCTTTTTCAGGATTACTGGTCTACTTATCCAGATGGGCCTTCTTTTTAGTGAGGATCTCTCTGACTAAGCTGGTACTGGAGGTTGCTGTATGGCCTACACCATTTCAGTGAGGCCTCTAACCTGTTGCATCATAGGTTGAACTACTCCAAATCAACCATAGCTGCTGGTGGAGAGGGTTGAGGTATCGAAGATGGGGTCAGAGTAGGTGGATCTAGGTTAGATCTAGCAGTGGAAGTAGTAGATCGTCGGGTTGTAGCTTTCTTTGACAACATTTTGTAGGAACAAAAAAAGATTAGAGGAAAAAGAGCTAAAGAATTAAAGATGAAAGAGAGAAGATGAACTCAAAGGAGCACTCTTTTGAGAACAAGGGCTCAATGAGGGACCCTTCCTCTAGCACCAATCTTATTGGTTTGGAAAATAGTGCTGATACCAGAAATTGCTAGAGCTAGAGAAGATGTCAATGCCGATGAGTCCTGCAAGATGAAGTCCTAACTGAAGTTGGCTCCGACAAGATCCTTCGACGGTCAAGTTAGTTCTTTTGGCTAACAAGAATGGAATACTTATAAAGAAAATGAGCAGAGTAAGAGCAGAGAGTTTGAGCTTAGAGAGGAGGAGCATATCTAGAGGATCCCTTAAATAGATGGAGCGCATAACCAATTGATGGTGACAGTCGTAACCACCTGATAGTGGGTTGTCTGAGCTATGTGGAGTTTATTACGGAGAGTGGGCTGTCATTTATCATGACTCACTAATTTAGTAGAGATCCATAATAGGAGTTTAGGTAGAACCCCTAATAGGCTTGTTTATAGTCTATTGGTGCTTCCTTCAACGACTTAAAGAGGTTTGGCCGTCTAGCCAAGGGCAATTTTTCTTTGAGGAGTTCAATCAGGATGATGAAGATTCCGAGGTTGCTTAGAAGCTGAGATGGGTGAGCGCCGAGATTCAAAGACTTATTGATGACATTGTTTCAATTACCCCAAGTAGTTCATCTGATGTTTTGGATCAGCTTGAGGTAGGTCAAAGGAGCACTGAGGTTTGTAGTTTGCAAAATAGCTACCATGTGTTCTAGATTAGGAACCAAACTTGTGTTGATGACGAGATCCTTTTAAACCAATTTGGCTGATGGGTGTGACATAGATTGAGCAGATCCATGATCGACTAGGAGGAGTTCATTCTGAAAGGAGTTCGACTGGAAGGAATTTAACTGAAAGGAGCACGACTAGAAGGAACGCGACTGAAAGGAGTCAATCTGAAAGAAGTTCGATTGGAAGGAGCGTAACTAGAAGGAGCCTGTCTATCCACAAAATCCATTGTTTGTCAGGATTGGATAGGTTGGAGCTTCAATACTAAAAATCTTATTGTTTATCCCGAGCCAAGAAGTAGAATTAATGAAATAGTACTTCTTTTTATTGCTCAAGATCGTTCAGTTAGACTTTAGTATGCTTTTGACAAGTTCTGTAGTTAGAAATTGTTGCTGAAAAGATCGACAGATTCTCATAAAGTGAAGATCGACCGCTAAGGACTTCGGCAAGAACTAATTTTACCCTCAACAAGCACCAATATCATAATCTGATATGTAAGCCTGTCCAAACTTTATAACACCAATATTATAATATGATACATAAGCCTATCCAAAATTTATAACACCAATATCATAATCTGATACATTAGCTTATCCAAACTTTATAACACCAATTTCATAATCAAATACATAAGCTTGGTCAAACTTTATAATACCAACATCATAATCAGATGCATAAACCTGTCCAAAAATTATAATACCAATATCATAATGATATACAAACCTATCCAAAAACTATAACACCAATAACATCATAATTAAATACATAAATCTATCCAAAACTTAAAACACCAACATGATAATATAAACATATTTAAAATTTATGATAGAATTCAAATACTAACATAAAGTCAAAATAAATACTCTATATAGCTAAATAAATTCATGATTACATTGTCCATCATGTTCGTCAATTACAATCCATAAGTAAAGAAACAAAATCAAAAGATATAAAAACTGATCAATGATCCATAGGAGCATGTTCGTCGTTGACTCCATGACTACTAGAACTACCAGGAGCTTATAATGAAGATATAAAATCTTTATTAGTTGAGAATATAAAAATTATAATATATATTTAATGAATAAATATAAATACAGTAAGAGATATATCCTAGAAGAGTTCATAAACGTCTGTAACGCAGATGTCAACTGATCAATCTGAGTCCTCGAGCCAGATATCACATCATCATAGCTCATCTAATCACCTGCACCTACTATCCACCTGTGTCAGCACTCGCACATCCACCAATGCGTCCACCTATGCCTGCACCCTCATCTCCAGCTGCTCCTCAATCTGTGCCTCTACTTGCTACTCAATCCATGCCTCCATTCGAGGCTTGAGCATACGAATATCTACATTACTAGAGCTTTCTCTAGCATCCTAAGTATATCAACATATGCCAGATAATTAAGTGGGGGTGACTCCAACTCTATAACCTCTCACTCGATCATAATAGTTTGGTCTATCATTACCTAGGCCTTGACATGATTGGCCTCTATAGATGCTGAAGACTCACCGACACGCTTCACAATAAGAGATGAATCTATCTTCTATATTGAAGAATAAGATATACATTAATTTTTACTTAGAAATAAATCTTTATATCATTAAATTAAATGATTATAAATATATATAAATATATCACTCGACTCGTGAGTAACAAAATAGCCATCTCGATGAACATGAGTCATTCTATAAATCTCCACCTGACCAGACTCCCTCCCATGCTCATCCATCTATAGAAAACATAAGTTTTATAAAATATTCCATGCATAAATTTTAATTGATAAATTTGAAGGAAACCAGTCTTAGGATTTTGAGGTTAGATTTTAAAACTTTTTTCAGATCCTAAGCAGTGGAAGATATGAATTATTCATATTAATTAATAATAAAATATAAAAAATTCTAGAACTAGGATCCTCTTACATGATTATAGCATGCTATTAAATTAAAAAATAAAATATTAAAAAAAAAATATTGATCACATCAACATAGATCTACACTAGATCAAATCTAGATGTGTAACAGGAAGATCAAATCATCCTTACCTTTGCAACTTGAGTTTCTTAACTTACTTATCCAAGCCTGAGATTATTGCTCTAAGCTACACATGTGTCTAGCCTCTACAAATTATCCACACGAGCCCTCGATCGTAGATCAGAAGTCAGATGCCTAAAAATCAGCATAGTATACTAGTACTGTGCTGATCCTTCTTCGATGGTCGATCTAGATCTTTCTTCTTTAATTTTTGGATCCTCCAATAACCAGAAGATGAGGAAGAAGATTTTGGACTTGAGACTTCTCTCAAAATCACAAAAAGATGGAGGAAGAGATGTAGAAGAAAAATCCTAGAAGAAGATCCTTCTTCTTCCTTATTTCTTTCACCAACACTTAAATTATTCTCTCCATAAAATTCCAATGCCCAAGGTATTTGCACTCAGGTTTTCTCATGCCCAAAGATCCCTCTCTCAAGTCTTTCTCTTCTAAAAAAATCTGATTAAAAGACTCTTTAAATAAAGAGTTGTTGAAGAATCCTTATCTAGGTCAAATACCTAGCAAGGATTAACCAAATTGGGCTAGACTTGCGGTGCCCAACTCTTAGGCACTCCCTCCTTTATTTTTTGCATGGACTACCAGGGAATCTCACACAAAAAGCCCCATAAAAGCTACAAAAAGCCCCATAAAATTTAAATCAACTCAAACTCCTTCTTTGACTTGGTCCATATGGAATTTTCCATGTAAGAAAGAAAGGGAAGAGATGGGGTGCATGTGAAGGCCTAGAGAGTGGAGAGATTTGTCACCAAAATTCTTAAAAAATAGGGTGGTGGCATTGGGACTAAGGTGGTGCAAGGATAGGGAGTCCTAGTCACACTAGGACTCCTATTTTGACTTGATAAAATAAAATATTTAAACTAAATTAAATTAAAATTAATTAAACCCAATTAGAATAGATCTTAATTTAATTAAGAATCTAATTAAATCATATTAAATTAGATTTAGTTCTAATTTAATTTTTTAATCAAATTAGAAATTGGGTTGATACAAGTCTTAATTGAACTAGGACTCGTTTTTCCTTGCAATTAGCTCATCCAATAAACTAGTTGAACTTGATCCAATCAAGCTCAAATAAAATCTAATTAAATTATATTTAATTAGACATAATCTCAGCCCTCTAGTTTAATCAAATTAAGTAAATTAGTAATCCAATTACTAATGATTCTTCTGCAACACTTGCATTAGGTCAAACATTAATCATATTGATTGTTTGATCTATGAATGATTTTTAATCATCGATCAACCTTTCGATCAGATCAAGAACTCTTATGTGTGTAATCCAATAGGTTCGAACCTAAGTCGGTAGCATAAAAATAAGTACCAATTAAAGTGATCAACTAGTAATGATACCCAATGGTCGGATAGGTCGAATGTGTAGAACAACATCCTTAGAACTCATGTAGATATAGTTTCCGTATAATTCATTTTCTTGACCAAAATGCTCGTAGGACACCTCAGAGTTTAACTATCAATTCTAATTAGATCATTCATATTATATTTTAAAATACTAAATCCATCTTATGAATTATCCTAGCCAAGATTTTGCTATATTGAAATATAGTGATGTATTCTTCTCCAACACTTAGAGTGGTCAATTCCATCTTGATCATTCACTGACTTTGCAAGTACTTGAGTATGTCCAAAAACCTTCCATCACTAAATTAGAAATTTAGTTAGTCTAGTGCCAAAGTGCAATGAGTTGCTTGTAAGCCACTATGGTGATCTCAGGTCTAAGAGATATTTATTCCTATATCTCATTTGAGCAGTTCTCAACAACAAAATGCTCTGAAGTTTGTCACATTCAGTGATGATGTACCCTTATATCTTACTTGTATGCTATACCAGTATCTCCACCATTTTTAGTTAAGATGATAATCAATCTATATGGTATATAATGATCTATGCTCGATAAATACTATAGTCCTAATTAATAGTGTATCATTTAGTCATGAACAGTTTAAGGACTAATCGATAAATCCTCTCTTTATCAAAACTAAATAGTCCTAAGGACTTCATCACAAAAATGAAGTTCACTAGAAGATGTAAACTTTATAATGAAAATATCAAAAAATATATTTTATTTAATAATAAATTAATTATAATTATAAAATAGCATAATTGTTAATAGACTGACGATTGGCTTTGGAACATATTTTTCAACAACTCTTACTTATCCTAAAGCCACTCGACATAGTATTTAATATCCATTTTTGATTTGTGATTGTCGAACTTCTTTATCGCCAGGGCTTTAGTGAAGGGATCGATCAGGTTCTTCTTTCCATCGATCTTCTAAAGGTCGATGTCATCTTGACCCACGATCTCTCAAATCAGGTAGTAGCGATACAGTATATGCTTCATTCATTGGTGTGCTTTCGTTCCTTCACTTGAGCAATGGCACCAGTGTTGTTATAGTAGAACAGGACTAGACCATCAAGAAAGGATGCTACTCCGAGCTTGGTGATGAATTTTTTTAGCCACATAGCTTTCTTCGTGGCATCTGATGTTGCAATGTATTCTACCTCACAAACAGAGTCTACCATAGTTTGCTGCTTGAAACTCTTCCAGCAAATGGCTCTACCATTTAGGATAAAGACATAACCTGACATGCTTCTACTATTATCATGGTTAGATTGAAAACTGGAGTTTGTAAATCCCTCAAGTTTTAAATCTGACTTGCTATAAACCAACCATTGGTCCTTAGTATTTCTTAAATACCTAATAATGGCTTTAACCACTTTCAATGATTTTCTTCTGGATTAGATTGGTATCTACTCACTACTCCTAGTGACTATGCCACATCTAGTCATGTACATATCATGGCATACATGATAAATTGCACTATCGAAGCATATGACTCTACTCATATGCTCTCTCTCTTTAGGAGTTGTCGGATAATCCTTCTTAGAAAGCAAAATTCCATGGCCTATCGAAAGATAGCCTTTCTTGGAATTCTTCATGCTGAACTTTTTTAGCACAGTTTTTATATACATAGACTGGGATAATCCAAGCATTCTCTTAGATCTATCCCCATAGATCTTCATCCCTAGGATGTAGGATGCTTCACCCAAGTCTATGGAGAACTGAGATGATAACCAAATTTTTATTCTTTGTAGTGTAGAAATGTCATTCTCGAATAAGAGAATGTCATCTACGTACAAGACAAAAAATACCATTGTCAGACCATTCACCTGCTTATAAATGCAGGGCTCTTCTCCATTCTTAACAAAGCCATACATTTTGATCATCTTATCAAAATGCATGTTCCAACTTCGAGAAGTTTGCTTCAATATATCAATGGATCTATAAAGCTTGCACACTTAGACTCATCTATAGATGTGAACCCCTCAAATTATATCATATATATCTCTTCGATCAACTCTCCATTCAGGAAAGCTATTTTCACATCCATCTATCAGATCTCATAGTCCAAATGGACAACTATCGTAAGTATTATCCGAATGGATTTAAGTATTACCATAGGAGAGAATGTCTCATCATAGTTAATATCATAACATTAATGATATCCCTTGGCTACCAGATAGGCTTTATAGGTTTTCACCTTCCCGTCTGTGCCCCTCTTTATTTTGAAGACTCACTTACACCTAATGGGTTTAACCCCTTTAGGTGGGTCAATCAATGCCCACACATCATTGACCTTCATGGACTTTATTTTGAATTTCATGGCCTCAAGCCATTTCTTGGAATCAGACCTCTACATTGCATCCATATAAGTGATTGGATCCTTATGTTCTCTTCAAGTTCGATGGGATCACCATCTCGAACCAAAAAATTTTAGTATCTATCTGACTGACACGGTACTCTACCAGATCGCCTTAATGGTGTAGGTACACTGAGCTTCGAATTTGATCTAATCAAATTTGATTTTGGTTTAGCTATAGGTGTCGGTATTTCTACTTGTTGAATTTCATTAAGTTCAACCTTAGAGGCAACAGTTCCTTCACCAAAAAACTTTTTTTCTAAAAAGATTATCTTAAGATTGACGAACACCTTTTGTTCATCAGTACGATAGAAAATATATTCTTTTATCTCTTTTAGGTACCCTATGAATGTGCACTTATCAAACCTAGGTTCAAGTTTATCTATGATTAATCATTTCATATAAGTTGGGCACCCCCAGATCCTAAGGTATGAAAGTGTTAGCTTACGTCCTGTCCATATCTCATATAGAGTTTTAATTATAGACTTTCTTAGAACCTATTTAGAAGATAGCAAGTCGATTTGAGTGCATATCCCTAGAAGGATATCGACAAGCTAGAAAAATCCATTATAGATTGGATAATGTCTAAAAGAGTCTAATTTCTTCTTTCAGACATACTATTATGTTGTGGTGTTCCTGAAGGAATCCATTGGGAGAGAATCTCATCTTCTCCTAGATATATGAGAAACTCACTAGAAAGATATTTTCCTCCTCAGTCAGATCGAAGAGTTTTAATACTCTTTTTAGTTTATTTTCTACTTCACTTTGAAATTATTTGAATATTTCAAATGACTTCGACTTATATTTCATCAGATAAACATATCCATATTTGGATAGATCATCTATGAAAGTAATGATGTAGAGATATCCACCTTTGGCACTAGTGCTCATAGGTCCACATACGTCAGTATGTATTAGACCTAAGAGCTCAGTGGCTCTTTCACCTTTTTCAGTAAAAGATGACTTGGTCATTTTTCTAAGAAGACAAGACTCATAGGTTGAAAGTGATTTATAATCACTGACTTCAAGAATTTCCTCTTGAGTCAACATTTTTATCCTGCTCTTATTGATATGACCTAGCCTACAGTGCCACAAGTATATATCAGATACACTATCTAATCTAGAATGCTTTTCAGTAGAATAGACTATATTAACAAGTTGTGATAACATATATGTACCATTATTCAAATGTTCAGAGAATATAATAATACCATTCATAATGACATTATAAAACTCTTTCTTTATTAAAATTTCATAATTATTTTTGACCAAAAGGCCTACAGAAATGACATTAAAAAAAAAACTATGACAAAAGTGATAATTACTAAGAACAATGATATGAGACTCAAATACAAGTTTTAAGATTTTTAATGTTAGAACTAGAACTGATCCTCTATCTCCAACGTTCAGGAATCTCTCATCTTGCTTGAATCTCCTACTGACTTGCAACTCCTGCAATAAATTGTAAATATGTTAAGGGCTATCGATATCTAATATCCAATTAGTAATATCACAGATAGAAAAAACTGTAAGAAGTTATCATATAAATATTTTGCCCAGTATTGCTTGCTTCTTTCTTAGCCTATTCGGGTCCAATGAGGCTATGTACTGAGGATAGTTCCTCTTCCACTGCCCCCACTTCTTGTAGAAGAAATACTCAGCTTGACTCTTATTGGCTTTATCTTCTTGGTCTGGTCCTACACAAATATCTCAGCTTGAACTTGCACCTTTTTGGACTTCTTCTTCTTCCATTTTTTAAAGGATCAGGAAATAGAAGAAGATCCTTCCACTAAATTCACCGACTCCTTGTGGAGCTAGTGATCCTTCTCAAAGTTCTGAAGTAACCCCAGTAACCCTTGGTAGTTTATTTCAGACTTTGTCATTCTATAATGAGTAAGGAATTGGAGATAAGTTTTGGACAACGAGTTCAAAATTGCATCCTTCTCTAGTTGCTCATGCAAGAAAAAACCAAGCTTGCTCAAATGCTCCATCAACTCGATCATGTATAATACATGATTAGTGACAGAAGCTCCATTCCTCATCTTGGTATTGAAGATGGTACAACTAGTCTTGTGCCTCTCAACATCATCAGATATATCAAGAGACTTGTTCAACACTTGAAGCATGCCTTCTGACTGAGCAAACTTGAATCTACGACTAAACTAGTCACTCATGGCTACCAACATGATACAATGTACCATGGTTCAATGATTGAGCCAATTTTGATAAGTATCTCTGACTATTCTATGTGAATTTGATGCTAGCTCCTTAAGTGCCATATCTATCAGCACGTATAAGATCCGTTCATGCTCTAGAATAATCTTCAACTTATGGTACTAGTAATCGAAGTTGGGTTCCACCAGCTTATCATTGTCTAACAATGATCGAAGCAAAAGAGAAGTGGCCATATCTGCACAAAGGACAACCAAAATCTAATTATTAATTGATTCGTTAAATCTAAAGATTTGAACTTTAATCAAAAGGTTCTTCCACTATTTTATTTAAATTGATAGCCTCTATCTCCAGTTCGAGGAATTATCCTAATTCTTTAGTGGGTACTAGAATCCACATAGACTATACACAAGCCCAAATTTGGTTAGTCAATCCATTTACATCTAAGGATAGGTTCATAACCAATTATTTCTCTTAAATAATTTTTAGTATTCTAATTTTACTCCAATCCCTAATCAATAGACTTTGGCCTCCACTGAAAAGGTCCGATTAGGTCCAACCATTAACATGATCATACTTGGTCCATCTAACCAATAAATAATTAAGCCTAACTTTGGTTAGTCAGCCTAACCACCATTTAGATAGATGCGGCCAAGAAATCATATTATGAATGATAATTTTATTAGCCAATAAGCACCAAGCCTTTAGGCCTCTAATGATTATTAAGCTAATGAGCCTATTATCATCCACTTAATGGGAGGCTATGATCTAATTATCATCATAACTATTTCATTTTAAGGACCTAATAATTTTAGAGGATTTAATTAATTTGATTTAAAGAAGAGAGAAGAGAACTAGCTAATTTTGATCCTTCCACTAACTTTACCAAGTCAGATCATAAAGGACTTAATTAAAGCTGGCATTAGGAGCACCTAAATCAGTCACACTAATTTACCTAATTGACATAGGTGAGCACAAATCATCAAGTGATCTAATCAAAATGTAATTCATCAGGATGGCCAGGTAAGTAAGATCAGTGGAAGGAATATGCCATTAATTTGTCAAAGATCAAATCATTGCGAGTAACTTCCAATTAAAAACCACTAGTCACAATGCCAAACTTACCTTTGATACCATCCAGTTCATTAGTTTTAATTTTGACCAACCTAGTAATTTTGGGTTCGACCATGTAGGAAAAAATCAAGTTCATCTTGGTTCTCATTAAAGACGTGGACTTGACTAACTACAACTATTGTAATTGATCTATAGAATCCTTGGCCTAATCTAGGACAACTATTAATTAGATTTAGTCAATTCTTTAATCTAACCTTAGGTCTAAATCAATTAATGAACCTAATTGCTACTAACTCATTAACCCAATTTGTTATGATTTGTGTCTTAAGATCTTCAATTCACAATCCTAGAACCTAATCAAAACAACTCTTAATTCTTAATTAAGTTTTAGACTGAGGGTTGGGGTTCCACTTTTTAAAAATAATTTTTATATTTATAAAATATAAAAAGCCCTAGATCTAGGATTCTATTATATGATTATAGCATGCTTTTTAATCAAAAAATAAAATATCAAAAGAAAAGTGCTGATCACATCAACATAGATCTATACTAGATCAAATCTAGATGTGTAATAGGAAGATCAAATCATCCTTATCTTTGCAACTTGAGTTCCTTAACTTGCTGATCCAGGCCTGAGATTGTTGCTCTGAGATGCACATATGTCCAACCTCTATAGGTTATCCACATGAGCCCTCGATCGTAGATCAAAAGTTCGATGCCCAAAAAACAACATGGTATGCTAGTACTAAGTTGATCCTTCTTTGATGGTCAATCTGCATCTTCCTTCTTCAATTTTTAGACCTTTTAATAACTAAAAGATGAGAAAGAAGATTTTGGATTTGAGACTTCTCTCAAAATCACAAAAGGATGGAGGAAGAGATGTAGAAGAAAAATCCTAGAAGAAAACCCTTCTTCTTCCTTATTTCTCTCACGGACACTTAGGTTTCTCTCTCCATAAAATTCCCACACCCAAGGTATTTGTGCCCACATTTTCTCACACCCAAAGAGTCCTCTCTCAAGTCTTCCTCTTCTAAAAAAATTAGATTAAAAGACTCTTTAAATAAAGAGTTGTAGAAGAATCGTTGTCTAGGTCAAATACCTAGCAAGGATTAACCAAATTGGGCTAGACCCCCCTCCTTTATTTTTTGCATGGACCACCAGGCAATGTTGCACAAAAAGCCCCATCAAAGCTATGAAAATCTTAGAAGAAGTTTAGATAGGATTGGCGCAAAAAGGGAGGAGTTTTAGTTGCTTAAAATTCTATCTCATAGAATTTAAATCAACTCAAACTCCTTCTTTGACTTGGTCCACATGGAATTTTCCATGTAAGAAAGAAAAGGAGGAGATGGGGTGTGTGTGAAGGCCTAGAGAGTGGAGAGATTTGTCACCAAAATTTCTAAAAAATATGGTGATGGAGTTGGGACTAAGGTGGCGCAAGGATAGGGAGTCCTAGTCACTCTAGGACTCCTATTTTGACTTGATGAAACAAAATATTGAAACCAAATTAAATCAAAATTAATTAAATTCAATTATAATAGATCTTAATATAATTAAGAATTTAATTAAATTAAATTAAATAAAATTTAATTTTAATTTAATTTTTTAATCAAATTAAAAATTGGGTTGATACAAGTCCTAATTGAACTAGGACTCATTCTTCCTTGCAATTGACTCATCCAATAAATTAATTGAACTTGATCCAATCAAGCCCAAACTAAATATAATTAAATTATATTTAATTAAACTTAATCTCAGTCCTTTGGCTTAATCAAATTAAGCAAATTAACAATCCAATTGCTAATCAATCCTCCTGCAATACTTGCACTAGGTCAAATATTAATCGTATTGATTATTTGATCTAAGAATGATTCTTGATCATCGATCAACCATCTGATTAGATCAAAAGCTTTTATATGTGCGACTCCATAGGTTCGAACCTAATTCGATAGTATAGAAATAAATTTTTGTATCAATCGAAGTGACCATCTAGCAATGGTACTCGACGATCGGATAGTTGAATGTGTAGAACAACATCCTCAGAATCCATGTGAATATAGTTTTCGTATAGTTCATCTCCTTGATCAAAATACTCATAGGACATCTTAGAGTTTAACTATCAACCCTGATTAGGTCATCCACATTGTATTTCAAAATACCAAATCCATCTTATAGATTATCCTGATCAAGATTTTGCTACATTAAAATACAATGATGCATTCTTCTCCAACTCTTAGAGTGGTCAATCCCATCTTGATTATTCATTGATTTTGCAAGTACTTGACTGTGTCTAAAAACCTTCCATCATTGAATTAAAAATTCAGTTAGTTCGGTACCAAAGCATAATGAGTTGCTTGCAAGCCACTATGGTGATTTCAGATCTAGGGGACATTTATACTTATATCCCATCAAAGCAATTCTCGAAAGTAGAATGCTCTAGAGTTGTTCATGTTCAGTGATGATGTATCCTTACATCTCACTTGTATGCCATACCAGTATCTCCACACTTCTTAGTTAAGAGGATAACCAATCTATATGGCATACAACGATCTATGCTTGATAAATGCTGTCATCCTAATTAACAACATATTATTTGATCGTGAACAGTTTAAGGACTAATTGATAAATCCTCTCTTTATCGAAACTAAATAATCCTAAGGACTTCATCATAATAATAGAGTTCATTAAAAGATATAGACTTTATGATGAAAATATCAAAAAATATATTTTATTTAATAATAAATTAATTATAATTATAAAATAGCACAATCGTCAATAGATTGACGATTGACTTTAGAACATATTTTTTAATAAAATTATAATTATTTTAAGTTTCTTCTCTCAAGTATCAAAATTCTCAGTATCCATCAGCTTTGCAATAGACCCAAGAGGAGAAATTCATGTGAACATACTAATGGTGGTGGTGATGAGCAAAATGATGATGCTCTTCTCTTATTTGAAACCTCAAAAAAAATGATGGAATATACTAGAAAGTCTATTCCATCCTTTCAGCTATGATACCTCTTCTTGTCACATTGTAACCTTGGTGCAAACCCCCTTGCAAGACCAGCTTTCCTTGCTTCTCAATGCAAGTTAGAAGCACTTGATCTTTCCCACAATAACTTAACTGCAAATTTTCCCAATTGGTTGTTTGAAAATCCAACCATACTAACATATCTCAACTTAAGAAATAACTCAATAAAGTATCCTGAATGTATATCTCATCTATTATAGCATCCTCATCAATAGGATGATCGTACTTTGACTCAGACTGCTACATGGATGATGAAGGACTGCCTGCATGCTACTACGTAGATGATGAAGGACCGACCACATGCTACTACATGGACGATGAAGGATCGGCCTCAGACTATTGTGGCTATCTCGACCATCGGGACTGATAAGGACACAATCAATCATGAGAAGTGTGCAACTCAATATGATCAATGCATGCATCTATGTCGAGGCATGATAACACCTAGCACTCATAAATTGAAGTATAAATCAGTTAACATATATTATTAGATAATAAATAAAATTATGATTGAATTATTGAAAACAATCAAGATTTACTAAATAAGCATGATGATATAATACAAAATTTCATATAAAATGTATACATCTAAATAGTCTCTTACCAATTAAGAATTAGTCAACATTTTCTCCTTCAATATCCCTCCTAACCAAGCTTGCAGCATTTAGATCATCAGTTGAGGCAAAATTGTAAGGTATACATTATGTATAAATCTCATCATCATCTACTTCCAACCCTTTTCTTATATCATATAAGTCTCTAAGTTTTATTCTTACAACAACAACTCGGCCAATCCTCATCTTACAAATCTTGTACAAAAAATACTTGACGAGCTTGCGATGAAAAAATGAATGGATCATCCTTTAATAACACACTAGGATGTATCAATTTTGAAAAATTTACAAGTGTAAATCCATTCATATCTTGCTTCAAGCCTCTTGATGAGTTTATATCCATTCAATTACATCAAAATGATATGACTTTAAATCTTCAATAATAATCTAACTCAAAAATATCCATAAGTATACCACAATAAATCTTTCCATCTGCTTCTATTATGACTCCACTGTTTTGGGTTTCTCTAAAGTTTTCATGTTCTGAAATATAGCAAAAGTACACAATGATAATTTTATGCACTTTTGCAGATATCAAGCCTAATGATAGGATCAGAAGGGGTTCACAAGCTTTTAAACAAAGTATAGTTAGTTCAAAAATATCAAGCCAATGCTGAGCTCGGTCACATTAATACTCCAAATCAACATTAAGGTTGATAATATAAATATCATCACATAAGAATACTTCAAGAAGGTAGAAAACTAGTCAGCACTTAAGAATTATTCTAACTCTTAACCCTAATCAGCTCATAACATTCCTCTTTGATCATATTGATAGCCTTTATTTGGAGAAAAACTATTGAACTCTTTCAAATTGACTATTGATATCAACAAAATTCTAATGAGATTGTATATTATATAGTGAACAACAACTTCCATACCAAACAAAATGAAATGAAGCTGACAACTTCATATTTTGACATGCAATGATGGAAAAATAATAAGAAGATAAAATAAATTAGGGGAACATTGACCATAATCATGTTGTTACAAGTTTGTCTATTAACAAAAGGTCGTTGACTTAGGGTCCAAGGTAGAAACCCCACCTTCCCTTCCACCCACCCCAAAAGAAAAAT
Source organism: Cocos nucifera (assembly GCA_006176705.1). Lineage (NCBI taxonomy): Eukaryota > Viridiplantae > Streptophyta > Magnoliopsida > Arecales > Arecaceae > Cocos > Cocos nucifera. The sequence goes on from QRFJ01001052.1 coordinate 62,331, forward strand.
GATAAACAAGTTGATTTAATGCTCTCCTTTAAACCTATAAACAATAACCATTGAGTTTTGGCCTTCAACTAACACCAAAATATCATTTCTTGGCTCTAATCTTGTTCCCAATCTCTACTTGTTAATTTGACCCAAAAGAACCTAAACTAGTCTCGGAAACAAAATTTAGGCTCAAATCCAATGTTATTGGTAGAATCATAATCTCTAGCAAAACATCCAGAAGTTCATGGATTGATTTGATCATGCATATAGTAGGCAAGGAAAAATTCTTTAGCTTAGAATATAGTAATTCAGGTTGCATTTCAGGCTATCATCCTTGTAAACCAAAATATTCCAGTGCTTAGAATAAAGAAATTGATCAATGCAGAGAGATTCTCATCCTTTTTTCTTCTAGTTTGCTTCTAACTTTTAGAGGAACTCCATTTCAAGGGGAGGAAGTGAGAGGGGAAAAGTTGCATGGCCAATGCCATCAGACCAGATGGCCAGTGTTCTCTTATCAATAATGAATATATTGAAACCCAGATCAAGTAGAGGGACGGGCGGTGCACAGATAGAGGAAGAGGCATACCTGATCAGCGAGATCTAGGATGACAGCAACGGCGACAAAGGAGGAGGCACCAAAGGTGTGAGCGGGATTCCAAAGTGTTTGCTAGGGGTCGATGGTGATGAGGTAGATATCGATGATGAGGGGTGTGGGAGATTAGCGATCAGGAGAGAGGGTTAGGGGTTAGACTGGAGAGGTAGAGATTGGGAATTGGGAGGGATAGAGAGGGTTAGGGTTTCAAAGGAGGCAGATGGAGGCAGTATTTATCGTGGGGGGGAGGGGGGCAAAATTAAATTTTAATGGTGCAAGTTGGCTTCTGTCGATGCCTTTTTATGCCACAATTTTTCAACACTTTAAGGCATCATAAAATATAGATGCTTTTAAAAAGCATCAAAAAATATTAGCATAATTTTAAAATTGTCGATGCTTTCTTATAGCATTAGCAATATTAAGTTGGGAATTTAAATTTTTTTTGTAGTGTAGATTCATCACCCAACATCATCTTATTTCCATTCACCCATCTCCTTTGTTATTTTAGGTCATCTCTTCTCCTTCTTTAATCCAATTAGGGTGAAGAAAGTAATTCTCTTAACCCACTAAACTCGAATCTCTCAAGAAGATTTAGAAAAAATAGAAAATTTGGCAAAGTAGGATATAAATCATCTTTTCTTTCATTAATTCATAGCCTATTCTAGTTTAAATAAGATTAATTTTCCAAATATATATGACTAGATAAAATAAATATAAAAAAATAAAATTATAATATAAAAACTTAGTGAGGTCTACATCAACTGTGTACAATCTATTATGCAAGGATCCCTTGATATTGTTGAGGCCGAAGAAAAAGTGGGGCGTGCCTCCTTCCTCCATGCTTGGAGGTCTACATCAATTGTGTACAATCTATTATGCAAGGATCCCTTGATATTGTTAAGGCAGAAGAAAAAGTGGGGTGCACCTCCTTCCTCCATACTTGGAGGCGTGCCCCCTAGGGCACCTTGACGTGTGAAGAAACCAGAGAGAGGAAGAGATGTGAGAGAAAATGGCTCTGTATTGATTTCTCTCTTCTCTTCTAAGGTTTACAATATACATGTATATATATACCTGCATATGGACCGAAATCCTAATCCATAAAAAACTTTGCGGGCTAACCTAGTTTGAATGCACTCGTCCAAACCCATGTACACCCATGGTCTAATTATGCACTCTACCCCATTGAACCAAACTTGGTCCAAACTCTGAGTAGCCTCCATGAGACCTACAAACCAGGATCTCATGATCGTGGAGGACTGAACCTCCACCTTAGAACCAAATGAGTCCTAGTCCTAGGACAACACCTATTCTAGTCTCCCGAAGCCAACATCCTGACTCCTCCTGTAGCCTTCCAAGGCTTGGAAGCACCACTAATCCTAACAATCTCCAACTTGGTGCCTCCAAGCCTTGGCAAACCCTATGTGAATCGTCTGCACCATCCTGCTATCTCCATAGCTGACACAATCCTATTGAAGCCACCTCGCCTCCTTAGCTATAACACCAACCTGTGCTCCATAGCTCCTGAGACTCATGCTCCACTGCACTCCTTGGCCTCAAACTAACGTCCTCCTACTATGATCTTGTGGTTGCAACACCAACCTGTGCTCCACAACGCACCCAAATAGCCACTGTGCAAACTCTAACACCTCTGCCAATCCTCTTTAGCTGTTGTGCATCTTTGAAGGTCTTTGGGATGATTGCCTCCATAGCTGAAGACCTAGCTTTTTCCTTCGTACCATCCTGAAATTATAAGATCCCTTCTATTTGGTAGCTACATCATCTTTCCTGAACTTTCTTGGAGAACCTACAGCATTCTTGCACCGGTACATGTTGTATCACCTGACACGATCTTCTCAAAGCTATGCCTGTCCATCTGTATCTGCTGCTCCACCTGGAACTGTGCATCACTAATGCTGGTGCTAGGATATCGATCCTCCTGCATCCCTTCACTCTAAACTCATGCCAAATTTTCTCTCCACCTATGAAGCCACCACTCCGAAGCTTCATCTAATCCAAAGTCCATCTGATACCATAGAAGAATCTGACTCTATCATCAAGTCACTCGAGGCCAATCATCCAATGCTGTACTATTGTATTTGTCGCTGCACCTCGTACACCATCGTTGCTCCTTCGGATCCTTCGCACTCTGTGGATCCCTCCGAAGCCATCTCAGATACCTCCGCAACCCATGGATACCTCCAAAACATACAGGAACTCATCCAACTCCTCCAAATCCAGTGACTGAATCCTAAAAAATTTTACCCTAGCACTTCTCCTCTTTTGCCCTTACACCAAACATCGCTTCAGTTGCACTCGGAGGAACTACAGCTCAAACCCTGCTAGAGGCTCAGACCCACTTATCTCATCTCGAGGCTCCTAAGACTCCCTGGCTCTCCTTGAGACTTGCTCCTGGTCTTCCTGAGATGCCTCCTAAAACTCTCTGTTGGGATACCTCCCTCGACTATTGCACCATCGAGCCTCTCTCAATCCCATGCCTCTAGAAAAATACTACTGCAGCACTCTAATGCTCCCTACCTGATCTCGACATAGCCTCCTCATTGGTATCCGGATCCTCTCTTGCTATACACAAACCATTCTTTATTTGAACCACAACTCTCCTAGGTGCTCCTATAGAAGAAACCTAATCTAGGATATTTCCGATTGCTAGATACCCTTGGCACTCCCTGAGATCCCGTAGCTCTCCCTGAGACCTACTCTCAATCTCCTTGAGATACTCCTAACACTCTCTATTGAGATATCCTCTTCGACTATTGCACCATCGAGCCTCTCTCAGCCCCGTGCCTTCAGAAAAATGCTACTGTAGCACTCCAATATTTCTTGCTTGGTCTTTGTGCTGCTCTACAGTTGTCCAGTCCTAACCTACTGGACCATCATGGATCATCCATCTCCATCACCTCCAAAGCTCCAATCGATCGCACCACTGAATATACCCCAACTACTTTTCACAGCCTTCTATTAGACTGAATAGTTGCTTCTTCAGCTTCACCTTGATCCAGAGTTCTTGAGTGATCTCTCCTCTGACATGCCAAATAAATCACCAGCACCCAGCCTTTGCATATTTTTATTTTTAATACCATGCGAAGCTGCATCCAAAAGAACAACAATGGATCACTAAGAGAAAAAAAATAAAAGCTCCAAACCATTTTTTTTCTCCCTTGGAACCTTCTAGAGTCCTTCGGCTCCTTCCTCCTTCTCGTCCAAAACTAGAACACCCAATCACTTGCTAACTCCATGGAACGCTGTCGACCAACCTCCGCCCGAACACCACCGTCGGATCTAGATGCCACCACCATCGAACTACCGCTGTGGCTCCTTCTATCTTCGTCCCATCCAAAACCGAATCGAACCATTTGCCATATGGAATGCTGCCGACCTCTTTCACCCGAGCAACCACCATAGGACCTGAGCACCACCACTGGATTCGAGTGCCACCACCGCTAGATCACCATCGTGGCTTATCACTATCGCTGTTCATGGCCTGCCATCACCGGATCCAAGCTCCACCATGTCGGATCCTGCACATCGAGAGGAAGTGGATGGCCCACACCATCTCGTCGGCTTGGATCTGCATGTCACTATCGGATCTAGGTGCGCCACCACTATCGAATCTGGGCCCATCCATTGGGAGGAAGAATGGAGACCCTGCACCACCTTGTCGGCTTTGCTCCACGTGCCACCTTGCCAGATCTGGGCATGACCACCATCGGATTGGTGCTCTATCATCGGATCCATGCTCCCCGAGCTGGCTCTTCGCTGCGTGCACGTCACCACCGATGGATCCAATGCCATCATGGCACCCACAGCAACCAAACCCCATTGCCTGCACTGCCATTGGAGTCGACACTGTTGCTATGACGTTACTACCCCTGAAGAAGAAGACGGCCATGCCACCCCCGCTTCGGATCTTCCACTGATCTCCTACTTCCAGATCTCATGCATTCTTCTCGCGAGCGCCACCATTGATCGCTTGTGGAATCTACCTCTACACACCGTGCTTGGCCACCTGGTTGCCAGAAATTGCCTCCACACACTGCAATCGACCACTAGCTCATCAGAACTAGCCACTAGATGCTGAGATCGGTGTCGATTTGTAGGTTGTCAGCCTCCAAGCCTAAGATCGATGGCCAATCGTTGAATGCCAATAAGGAGGAAGGAAGGTGGGGGCCCCTATTGGCCCTCCAAAATAATTTTGTTTGTTCTTTCATGGAATCTAAATTCTATACATGCACTGGATCTTGATCTTCATGCCTCCTCGTCAAGATGGCTCTGATACCAATTATTGTGTAAGGATCCCTTGATGTTGTTGAGGCTGAAGAAAGAGTGGGGTGCGCCTCTTTCCTCCATGCTTGGAGGTGCACCCCCTAGGGCACCTTAACGTGTGAAGAAACCAAAGAGAGGAAGAGATGTGGGAGAAAATGGCTTTGTATTGATTTCTCTCTTATCTTCTAGGATTTATAATATATATGTATATATATATATATACCTGTACATGGACCAAAATCCTAACCTGTAAAAAAGTTCTCGGGCTAACCCAGTCTAAATGCACTCGCCCAAACCCATGTACACCAATGGTCTAATTATGCACTCAACCCCATGGATCCAAACCTAGTCTAAACTCTGAGTAGCCCCCATGATGCCTACAAACCAAGACCTCATGATCATGGAGGGTTGAACCTCCATCCTAGAACCAAACCAATCCTAGCCTTAGGACGACATTTGTCCTAGTTTCTCAGAGCCAACACCCTGACTCCTCCAGTGGCCTCACAAGGCTTGGGAGCACCACTAATCCTAACATAATCACTCTGCTTAATTCTACTCGAATTGGAAGATAATTCCATCAAAATATTTTTTGAAATAATAAATTTTGAATTGATTTGCCCATTTCAAAGCTCAAATGGTTGAATTTGGGTTTGATCACTTAGTATGTCACACCCTTTTAGGCCAAGTTATTGTCCAAACATCATAAAGCTTGAAAGTTTATCTGTGGCCATCTCAATGAAGCATCATATGGCTAGGTAATAACCTTCAGAAGTTGGACATGCAATTTGATTTCAGATATAGTTGATCTTACTCCTAAATCTCGTCCAATCCTATATGTAATAGCCAAAATAATCTATATTGAGTTCGTTGATCCTCCTAATTTAGTATTCCTTCTCTACTCAAGCCTTCCTTAATGCCCTTCATGATCAGATGTTGGAGCTTAGATGCTAGCGAGTAAGCTAAGGCCTGACCCAATGCCAAGCCATCACTTATTGATTCCATTATTTTTTGGACCAAGTATTCTACTTTCATCTTCCACTTTCACTTCTTTTCTTGCAATCATCCACCGGTGCCTGTCACTAGACCTCTAGCCCCTACCTACTAATGCCACCATTGTACCACTGCTATCCCTCTTCCACTCTCCCTTTCCTATGAGAAACACCCATGAAGACCAAGCGCCCCCCTCTTATCCTTTATGTTTCTTACTCTCTCATGATTTCTCACTTCACTCCCTCTTTTCCTCTCTCTCTCTCCTCTCTATTTCTCTCTCTTTCTTGATTGATTCTAGTAGGGGATCCTGAAATAGTCATATTGTGCTTGTCTATCATATCAGTTTTTATGTTTGTTGCTGGAATAGAGAACTCAAGATAGGGGAGAGGTGAATTGAATTTTTTAGAAATTTAAATATAAGTATGCACCAAATTTAAACTATATGAAGTAATGGTGTAGTATGAGTAATATAATATAATCAAGATATAAGGATGCAAATGAGAGTAAAGAAGATAGTAGTCAAAGCACAAGCAAATACATATATTTATAGTAGTTCTGTACCAAACTAAGCACCTACATCCACTCTCTAAGCAACTCTTAGGAATTCCTCTATAATCTTTTTAAGATTATGGCTTGATTACTTTTTTGGACTCACAATCAAAATTTAATTAATTTTCTCAGTAGAAATCAACCAAAACCACCCCTTTAAGCAACTCCCAGGCTTTCACAACAATACGCTCCAATTCAAGTTTGGATGGCCCTTTCCTAAAGTTTCAATCATAATTAAAACTAGTATACAGTAGAAAAATAAAAATACAATCACAAGCACAAAAAAAAAGCTCTTAAAGAACAAAATAAAATGTCATTCAAGCTCATAAGAATCTTATCAAAGAAGCTTGGCAATGAATGCTTTCTTTTTCTTTTGAAAATCATAGAAAATTTAAAGATTTTGGTGGTTGGAGAGTTAGAGCTCTCTCTTGAATGCACATTTAATGTTTCTTATATCTTCTCCTTGTTTTCTCTTTCTCTATATTCTTTAATGTGTTTGGTAGGTATTAAGACTCTTAGAATGCCCAAAAGTGTACTTTTGGCCATTGAGGATCCAAAACTAGCCATTGTAGCTATTTTACATGCTTCTTTAACTTCTACAAAACAAGCCATTATAGTTATCAGTTGCAGTTGAGTTGGTTTGGATTAAGCAAAGGTCGACTCGAGGTGATTTGGAGTTGACTCAAGATGACTTAGGGTCGAGTCAGGATTCAGTCTTAAAAATATGGCTTTCCATCTTTTTTGAGAGAGTCAACTCGGCTATTGAGGGTTGTCTCGGAGTTGGTTAAAGATTGACTTGAGAAACATTGGAGTCGACTCGAGCTACATGCTGGAAAATATAACTCGTTATCTTTCTTGAGAGAGTTGACTTATAGTTCATTGGGCTTGACTTGTAGACTATGCTATTTGGTTTTTGCATGCTAGAGTCGACTCTTTGAAACTTGGAGTCAACTCTTGACTTCTTCATTTTGTTTCTTGTGATGTGGTTTTCCAAATTTATTTTCTTTGATTCCCAACTTTGGCAATCTCATAAATCTTTCTGAGAGTAATCTTAGCTTTCCAAAACTATCTCAACACATACTTTAACAAACCATTAGTACTAATGTACATACTCAAATATTTTATATTCATCAAAATCATTTGCTTTATTTAGCATGATTTTCAAATCTAAAAGGTTGTTCAACACATACTTCCTTGGCAATATATCTAAAAATATATTTTTAACATCTATTTAGTAGAATTTAAAATTCATATAACGTATAAATGTAAGCAACAATTTAATAGCTTCTAGTCTAGCTATATATATAAAAGTTTCATCAAAATCAATTCTTTCTTCTTGATTATAACCTTTAGATATGAATCTAGATTTATATCTTAACAATTCTATTTTTATTTAATTTATTTTTATATATCCATTTAGTTTCAATTATAGGATGATCAACAAATCTACTTACTAATATTCATATTTTATTTCTTTCAAATTTATTAAGTTCTTCTTGCATTGTATTTATCTAGTTAGGATCATTTTCAGCTTTCTCAAAAGATTTAGACTCAATCTGAGATACCAATGCTAAATAATTGTTAATATTCTTCAAAGAAGAGTGACTTCTTATTCCTTGTGATGGATCAGCAATGATAAGATTTTTAGGATGTTCATAGACATACCTTCATTCCTAGAGTAGATTCTCACCATATCCTTAAGTATTCTGATGGTTCTCCTCTTCATCTTTTGCATCCTTTTCATTTTTTTCATCATTTTTTGGTGGGGTTTCTTTTAGAGTAAGATCTTTCATTCTTTTACCCAAGATCCCTATATTATCATTAACAACATCTTTCTTTTTCGAGGGGATATCATTAGTTTTATTAAACACAATGTGAATTGATTCTTCAACAACCAAGGTTCTCTTATTGAAAATTCTATTAGCCTTGCTAAATGAAGAATATCCTAGAAAGATACCTTCATCTGACTTGGCATCAAACTTTCTAATTTTATTTTTTATTATTTAAAATAAAATATTGGCAATCAAAAAAATGAGAATAGCTAATATTAGATTTTCTATCTTTCCAAAGCTCAAAAAAAATTTTCTTTAAAATTGGTTGGATCAAAGTATAATTCAAAATATAACATATTGTGTTAGCCCTAGAATTTATTTTAATGATGTCAAAAGTATTTGAGTATAAATCATATTTACTGATGATGCTTTTGAGAGTAATTGTAGCTTTTCACAATGCTCAATGGCTAGATTCATTCAAGAAGAAGTCCTCTAAAACTTAAATAAAAATTATGTTCCCAAGTTAAAGACTCATATTTGGAAACAAAGAAATTGAGATTGGCGTGAAGGATTGTGGATAAATTGAAAAAAATCTAGTTTGAAAGGAACTTTCAATAAGCTCAAATATACACAAATTAACCTAAAGAAGACAAGCCTAGCCTAGAATATATTTGAGAAAAAAAGGCTACTTAAAAACCAATTTTGGCATGCTTGGCATGCCTTTGAGTCGGTTAAGAACTATAAGAATTCAGATAATTAGCGATAGCTAAATATCATCGCTAATAGTCCTTCCACCATCACTAATAGTGCTGTCGTCGCTAATCCCATCATAAAAATCAATCTAAAAAATTCTCATCATTAAATATAATTATTAGCGATGGTGAAACCTACCATCTCTAATAATGATATTAGTGATGGCTTTAGCGATCAAATAATTTCATCGCTAATTATTAATTAATTTTTTAAAAAAATTTAAAAATAATAGTAATGGCATTTTCATGGCTAATGCTGTCGCTAATAATTATTAGTGACCAACAATGCCATTGCTAATAATGTCTCTAAATTTTTTAATTTTTAAATAAAATAAAAAATATTTTAAAAAATATTAGCAATGATAATTTGGTCTCTAATTCTTTCAGTAATAGTTATTAGCGATGATAATTATCATCGCTAGTATCGATGCTAATAGTTAATATTATTTTTTTTTAAAAATTAATAATAATATTTTTTAAAAATTTATTTTAATTAATCATAATGAATTAATGTTCTTAATATCTATTATAATTAAAATCTAAAGATAATATGATAATCAAAAATTAAAAACTAATTATATTAAAAATATAAATTATATAATTTTTTATAAGTAGTATCAAAAATATATATAATATATAAAAAAAATCAAGTCTAATCTTTATTATCGTCCGCCTCCTCCTCCTTTTACTCCTCTTCAATAGCTGATGGATGAGAGCCAGATGTTCCAGTATGTTGACTTAAGGATTATTTTTGATGATGACAAAGAGTTTTGAATATAAGTTATAAAGTCTAACTATATTTATAAGGATGTGTAGTTTCAAAATTTTAAGTACTCATAATTTTTTAAGTATTTTCTAGCATCTTAATGAAGATTAAATCAAGTTAAGAAGGCAAGTCTAGCTCATAAATTAAATTAGAAAAAAAAATTGATAAATAATTTTTGACATGCTTGGCATGCAGACTGAGTCGACTCAGTTAGAAACTGAGTCGACTCAGTTTCTCAGTAAATACAAAAAATAGAAAGAATATAAAGTGAAGTTTGTGGATCTAGGAGACTGAGTCAATCTAGCTATAAAGTAAGCCGATTCAGTGGAGACTGAGCTGACCAAATTAAAAAATAAGCCAACCCAGTGACTGTAATGGCTAGTTTTCAAATATATAGCTTTTTCATCCCATGAGCTTTCCAACGATTTTTTTCTCATCTCCAATGGCTATATCCCTATCTAAAGACATCTCAAATGTCAAAAAGTGGTGAAAAATCTTAAAGATATATAAAAAAACCTTTCGAGCATTGGAGAGGAGCTTTTTGAAGATTTTAGTGAGCATACATTGAGAAAACCAAAAGGAGTGAGTTGAAAAGAGATAAAAAGAAATTATTTTTAGAGTTATCCTTTGTCCCTCCACTACAAATCATCCTCAAATAAGTGAGAGCAAGAGTGAAGTAAAATGAGAAAGTGATCAAGTCAAGAATCAAGGAGCCTCATTATCTCTCAATCATTCAAGAAGAAGAAATCAAGCTTACAAGCAAAGCAACTTAGTTTTCTTTTCTTGGGCTTCAAAAAAGTTTGTTTTAAATTATACTTTTATATTTTATTTCAAGTTTCTTGGAGTGAGAAATGTAGGTTGATCCAAACCTTGAATTGAACATTTATAGTGGTTTGATTGGTGAGCCAAGGTTAAAACTAATCGGGATTGATTGTAAGCCTAAAGAAAAATAATCACATGTGAGATTTTGGTCGGTAATCCAAAGAAAATCAACGGGGTTGATTGTGACTCCAAAAGATAAACTTGTATAATTTTGGTTGGTGAGCCAAGAAAAATAACTACGTTTAATTATAAGCCCAAAAAATAATTTGACTGTAATTCTATTTGTGAATTATAGTTGAATTTCAAGTGGTATACCTAGGAAGTGGACGTAGGTGCTGAGTTGGACACCAAACTACTATAAAATTTGTGTGTTTGTGCTTGTGCTTATTGTTGTTATTCTTTGCATCTTTTATTTTTTCATTGATCTTTAGATTCAAGATTATATTATTTATTGTGTGCACATTACTTAGTTTAAATCATTCAAAACTGTACATTAGTTACTTAGTTTTTGAAATACTCAATTCACCCTCCCTCTTGGATAGCTATACCTAGTCAACAAGTGGTATTAGAGTGGATGCTCTGATTTTTTTTTATTCTAGAGTGAATAATCTTGTGGCTAACCCATTTGGTTCTTTGTTGGGTGAAGGACACTCAATCATTGGAGCTTTTTTTTTCAATGGCTCCAACTATACTTATTGAAAAGCTAGAATGAGAATTTTTATTCAAGTACAAGATTATGACATATAAAATATTATAGTCAATAGTCCTCACACATCCACAATGATTGCCAATGATATGTGTATACCTAAACCTGAAAAAGATTGGAATGAGTTAGATAAAAAGCTATCTCAATTAAACCTATTAATATTCTATATTATGCATTAGATTATAATAAATTTAATAGAATATCAACATGTTTATCTACAAAAAAAATTTAGGATAGACTTAAAGTGACCTATTAGAGTACAAGTTAAGTCAAAGAATCTAAAATAAACATGTTGGTTCATAAATATGAGTTGTTTAAAATGGAACCTCATGAGATAATAAGTGAAATGTTTATAAGATTTACTAAAATTATAAATGGGTTAAAGAGTCTTGGAAAAGACTATTCTAATAGTGATCTTGTATACAAAATTCTTAGGTCCTTATCGAAGGCTTGGAAAATAAAAGTAATAGCAATCCAAGAAGCCAAGGACCTCAACAAGCTTGCCTTGGAAGAGTTAATCAGATCGCTCATGACACATGAGCTCAATATGAACCAAAACATGAAAGAGGAAGAGATGAAGAAAAGAATTCTTGCACTCAAGTCATCAGCCATTGAAGAAAGTTTAAGTGATTCTATCGAGAATTTGAAAGATGATGATGAAATGGTGATGATTATAAGAAGATTCATAAAATTTATAAGAAAGAAGAAAAATTCTGAACCAAGAAGAGGAAAAGAAGAAAGGAATCAATTTAGAAAATATAAAAAGGACTACCCTCCACTGAAAAAGAGCTCAATAAAATTAAGAAAGAAAGCTATATTGGCTAATTGGAAAAGTAGTGAGAGCTCAAATTCTGAAGAAGAGTCATCCTCAAGTAAAGAAAAGACAAACCTATGCTTGATGGCTCACAATAAAAAGGTAAGCTTAAATCAATCTAATGATTTTACTTTTGATGAATTACATAATGCATTTTCTAAATTGCTATCTAAAAGAAACAATGAGCGTAAGAAGAAAAATCAAGATTTGAGTAAAGATAAAGATAGATTAGAAAAAAATAAGAAAGATTTGCAAACTAAACAAGATGACTTAATTATAAAAATGAGAGTCTATAAAATGAAGTAGAAGATTAAAATCCATAGTAGATGAAAAGAATGAATTATTAGTTAAACAAAAAGATTTGTTAGACAAGAATGAAATTTTGAAAAATGAAATAAATGAACTAAAATCAATTATATGAACATGTTACCTTGCCTAGATAAATGACCTCCACAATCAAGTCACCACTGATCTAATTATCAAGAAGATCTGATCATCATGATGTAGCCACATATGTGTCTGTCCTCCATGGATGGTCCACATGAGATCCTGATCCCGATCGGCTCCTTTCGAGTGCTAGCTCGATGATGGATGCTCCTGATAGCTAGATCTGATTGAATAATTTTAATCTCCCTCAAATGCTCTAGATTAGCAGTAAGGGTAGAAAACAAGATGAGGAAGTACTCTAGAAAATCTCATGAAGATTTGATGCTCAGATCTTATGAAATCAAATCAGAAACCAGATCAAGAACTAGGGCAATAGAGCACTCAAACCATAGTGCCTACTTTTCTCTCTCAATTTTTCCTTCTCTAATTTTTTCTTATTTTTCTTATGTTGGGAAGGGCTCACGCACTAGATGGGAGGAGTCTTAGAAGCTGCCCTCACTTAAAAAAAAATTCTAGGAATTTTATAGAGGGTGCACTAGAGAGATGGCATGAGGGAGAGTTAGGACGAAGTGGTTTGCTATTTGAATTCAAATCCCATTTGAATTCAAATTGTATCTAGATCAAGCCCATCCTTTTGAGGCATGAAAAGAGAGGGCGCAAGCCTTTCTCTTGCATGGAAAAACTCATGAGAAACCCTTTCTCATGGAAAGGAGAATGGCGCAAAGATAAGAGTGGTGCAAGGAAAGACTAGGTCAAACTAGTCTCAAATTATCTCATCCAATTAGACCAATCCAATCCAAACTGGTTAGGCCCAATTAGATCAAATTAAATCCAAATCATTTAGGCTTAATTAGGCTTAGTTAAATCCTAATAAAATTAAAAATTAATTATGCCCAACCCTTGATCAAATTAAGGATCAAACCTCTTCGACGATTAGGTCATCTCATAGCCTAATCAGGTCAAATCCAACTAAATCTAATTCAATGGGACTTGATCCAAAAATAATTATTCAATTAAATTGAGTTAATTAGTGATCAATTAATTCTCTCATAAATATAGAGTCTAAATTTAGTGAGTATCTGGATAATAGAGTTCCATCAAAATGAAACTCTTGATCGAAGAGTCCCAAACCATTGAGACTCTTGATCCTGGTGTCCGAAATGAGTGGAACTCATGATCACAGAGTTCCGGATGAGTAGAAATCTTGATAACAGAGTTTTAGACAAGTAGTACTCAGAGTTCTATAATAGTAGAACTCTTGGTCGAAGAGTTTTAGTCTAGTGGAACTCTTGACCATAGAGTCTCAGTCAAGTAGGACTCTTCACCAGCCATCAGATCTAGTAGGAACCTCTAATGTGTGTGATCCTATAGGTTCAATTCTATGCTAGTAGCATAGAAATCACTTTCTGTACTAATTGAAGTGACCATCTAGCAATGGTATCCGATGTCCGAATAGGTCGAATAGTTGCAATCATAACATTCAGAACCTACGTGAATATGAGTACCACATAATTCATCTCTTTGACCTCTATGTATGAGGATGACTTAGAGTTAAACTATCAACCCTAAAAGGTATATCCAAATCATATCTCAAAGCGATTAATCTGATGACCCCTCACTAGGACTACCCTGGCTAAGGATTTGCTAAATTAAAACATAATTGAATATAGCTCCTAAATCAGAGTGGTCAATCCCATCTTGACTCACACACTGACACCTTAAGTACTTGATTATGTCTAAAAATCTTTCATCACTAAATTAAAAATTCAGATAGTCTGACACCAAAGTATAGTGAGTTGCTTGAAAGTCACCATGATGATCTCAGGTTGGAGAGACACTTATACCCATATTCCATCAGAGCAAATCTTGACAGCAGAAAAGCTCCAAAGTTGGTTATATTCGGTGTAGATGTATTCCTACATCTCATCTGCATGCCACACTAGTGTCTCCAGACTCCTTGATTAAGAGGACAACCAATCTATATGGCACATAATGACCTACACTTAATAAATGTTGTCATTCTTAGTAACAACGTATCATTTGATCGTGAACAAGTTTAAGGACTAAATGATAAATCCTTCTTTGTCGATTCTAAATAGTCCTAAGGTCTTCATCATAATACAGGAGTTCATTAGAAGATATAAGACTTTATGATGAAAAATACTAAAATAAATTTTATTTATTAATAATTTATATATAATTATAACAGACAGCTCAACCATCAACAGACTGACGATTAGCTTTGGGATACTATTCTCAACAATCTCCCACTTGGCCTAAAGCCAATTAGCATAGTATCTAGTACCTATCTTCGACTTGGAGTCGTTGAACTCCTTCACTGCGATGATTTTAGTAAGTGGGTCGGCTATGTTCTCCTTCTCATTGATCTTCTAAAGATCGACGTCATCTTGATCCATGATCTTTCAGACTAGATGGTAGTGGCGTAGAATATGCTTCATCTGCTGGTGTGCCTTTGGTTCCTTCACTAGAGCAATGGCTCCAGAGCTATCACAGAAGAGTAGAATTGGACCATCAAGAGAGGGTGCTACTTTGAGCTTGGTGATGAACTTTTTCAGCCATACCGCTTCTTTGGTAGCATCTGATGCAGCGACATACTCTACCTCACAAACTAAGTCGGCCATAGTGTGCTGCTTGGAACTTTTCTAGTAGACAACTCCTCCGTTAAGGGTAAGCACATACCTCGACATACTTTTTCTATCATCATGATTAGATTAAAAATTGGAGTCTATAAACTCCATAAGTCTCAAGTCCGACTCACCATAAACAAGCCTCTGGTTCTTAGTATTTCTCAAATACTTTAGGATGATTTTAACAACCTTTTAGTGGTTCTCTCCTGGATTAGATTGGTATCTACTCACTACTCCTAGTGAGTATGCCATATCTGGTCTCGTACATATCATGGCATATATGATAGAACCAGATATCAAAGCATATGGAATTTTACTCATACACTCTCTCTCTTAAAGTGTTGTCAGACAATCTATCTTTAAGAGAAAATTTTCATGACCTATCAGTAGATAGCCCTTTTTAGAATTTTTCATGCTGAATCTCTTCAGCATAGTATCAATGTACGTGGATTGGGATAACCTGAGCAACCTTTTTAATCTATCTCTATAGATCTTCATCCCTAGAATATAGAAAACTTCTCCTGAATCCTTCATAGAGAATTATGATGATAGCTAGATCTTTATTTCTTGTAATGTAGGGACATCATTCTCGATTAAGAGAATATCATCCACATACAATACTAGGAATACAACTACTGGACCATTAGCCTACTTGTATATGTAGGGCTCTTCTCCATTCTTATCAAAGCCATACATCTTGATCGTCCTATCAAAACATATGTTCCAACTCTAAGAAGCCTACTTTAGTCCATAAATGGACCTTTGAAGCTTGCACACCTTAGACTCATCTATGGATGTGAATCCTTCAGGTTGTATCATATACACCTCTTCATCCAACACTCCATTTAGGAAAGCTGTCTTTACATCTATTTGCTAGATCTCATAGTCTAGATGGACAGCTATCGTAAGCATGATCTGAATGGATTTGAGTATTACCATTGGAGAAAATGTCTCATCATAATCTATACCATAACATTGATGATATCCCTTGGCAACTAGACGAGCCTTATAGATCTCCACCTTCCCATTTGTGTCCTTTTTTCTCTTGAAGACCGACTTACACCCTATGGATTTTACCCCTTTGGATGGGTAAACCAATGTCCATACATCATTGACCTTTATGAACTCCATTTCGAATTTCATGGCTTTAAGCCATTTTTCAGAGTTAGGTCTCTGCATTGCATCCATATAGGTGATCGAATCCTCGTCATTCTCATTGAGTTCAACAGGATCACCGTTCTAGACCTAGTAGCCATAGTATCTATTCGATTGACATGGTACTCAACCATACTGCCTTAAGGGTGTAGGTATAGTAGGCTCTAGGTCTGATCTAATTAAATCTGGTTTAGGTTTAGCTACATGTGTTGGTTTTTCTACCTACCGAACTTCCTCAAGTTTGACCTTAGAGGCATTAGTCTATTCACCAAGAAACTTTCTTTTCAAAAATAGTGCCTTAAGGCTAATAAATATCTTTCGTTCATCAACTAGGTAGAAATAATATCCTTTGATCTCTTTTGGATATCTTATAAAACTATATTTATCAGACCTAGGTCCAAGCTTGTCCATTATTAAATATTTGACCTAAGCTGGACACCTCCAAATCCTAAGGTGCGAGAGTACTGGCTTACGCCTTATCCACATCTTATATGGCATTTTGGAAATAGACTTACTTGGAACTCTATTTAAAAGATAACAAGTAGACTCGAGCACATATCCCTATAAAGAGATCGGTAGACTAGTGAATCCCATCATGGATCGAACCATGTCCAACAGGTCCGATTTCTTCTTTCAGACACACCATTATGCTATGTTATTCTAGAAGAAGTCCATTGGAAGAGAATCTCATTGTTTCCTAGCTATATCAAAAATTCGTTAGAAAGATACTCACCCCCTCAGTCAGATCGAAGAGTTTTAATACTCTTTTTAATTTGCTTTTCTACGTCATTACGGAATAGTTTGAATATTTCAAATGACTCCGACTTGTATTTCATTAAATAGACATACCCATACCTAGATAGATCATCAGTGAAAGTTATGAAATAAAAATATCAACATCTAGCACTTGAGCTTATGGGTCCACATACATCAGTATGTACTAGATCCAGGAGTTCACTGGTTTGTTCATCCTTTCTAGTAAAAGATGACTTGGTCATCTTACCAAGAAAATAGGACTCACAAGTTAGAAGTGATTCACAATCATTGACTTCAAGAATTCTTTCTTGAGTTAACCTATTTATTTTGTTCTTATTGATATGACCTAACCTACAGTGCCAAAGGTAGACTTCAGACATATCGTCTATTCTAGGGCGTTTATCGGATGACTAGACTATGTTAACTAGTTGTGATAATAGATAGATTCTGTTATTCAATTATCCAACATAAATCATAATACCATTTGTTGGAGGACTTTTATCCCTATCGAAGATATGAGAATGTAGACTGATTGAAGGTCTTCAAAAGACTAAGGTCGAGGTCTTATTTCAGGCCAAGCTTGAGGATTGAAGATCTTCGAAAGGCTGTGGTCGAGGTTCTATTTTAGGCAGCTTGAGGTTATCAAAAGATGAAGGCTTGGGTCATAATGTAGGCTGATTAAATGTCTTCAGAAGGCTTTGGCCAAGGTCCTATTTTAGGTCGAGCTTAAGGATTGAAGGTTTTCTGAAGGTTGAATTGAAGGTCATTGAAGGCTGAGGTCGAGGTCCTAATTCAGGCTCGAAGTCCTAATTAAAGAGTTGAAGTCCCCACTCTTGACTCCAGGTTGTCAACTCATATAATTAAAAGATGGTTCTCCCCTCCCACATGCCATGAGGGGGCAATACCTAACACGATTTCTGAAAATATTCTAGTGGGCAAACAAAATATCTCTGACAACTTACTACTCTCCCACGACTAATAATCCACAAGCCATCCTAACAAACTTCGAATCCTTCTATAAAAGAAAAAAAGAGGAACCCCAAGGTATGCAAATTCTTCTCTCCCAAATGCTCATCTTCTTTCTTCTATTAAATGAAAAACTGACTTGAACGTCAGAGGATTCCCATCGGAGTCAACTCTGATCGAGGACTTCTCTTGTAGGTATGGTCGCCTCCATTTTGTCGCCACTAGCGTGCTACCTCCGCACAACTCTAGCCAACCCAACCTTGAGATGAATTTTTGCATCAACAGATGGTGCTAGAGGAAGGGCCTTGAGCCCATTTATGGAAAGAAGTGATCATCCAGCGAGGAAAGCTCTATCATGTTTCTTCAATACTGACGAGATTCAGCATCCATCTTCAACAGATCCTATCTAGGTTCAAACTAGGAGGCTCCAAATGAGAAAAAAATTTTAATCAGAGAGAAAAGCTTAAGCAAGGAAGGAGACGATGACTAGGATGATTTGGACCGACAAAGAGCCATAAGATTTAGATAAGAAATATTATTATGCAATTTTTTTAGTCATATTACATTCTTGATTTTTCATCCATTCTCTTGAGTTCTAGATAGAATGGAGCATTAGAAAGGGGATCTTCATTTGCACTCCAATATACTGAGCAAAATAAAGAAAACCTCTAAGATCCAAAATGAAACGGAGAGGCTAAGGTCCCGAGAGAGATTAAAAATAGAATGGTATCATAAAAAAAATTAGAGGAGAGCAAAGAGAGACTTTCCTGGGTCGGCGGTTATTTTGGCATGAACCTACATGTTATATTTATTGCATCTTCATTTGGATACCTATTTCCTACTACAAGCTATTTTGTTTGTGAATCATCTAATAAAGCAGCGTGCTCTTATTATTTTAACAATCATACTGATGGGTTTAGGCCATCAGTTGTTATGATGGGACCAAGATATTATTTCTATTCATTACTCCCATAGATCATAAATTTTACCTATTTAGGTTAGATTAGAGCTACGTTCTTCAAGCTAAGGTTGTCTTGTCTCAAATAAGCTATTGTCGGGTCCATGAACAAAGGCTTCTTATTGGCTGGGCTAATTTCTATTTAGAGCTAAAATGAATGTTATTTCTTATTGGCTGGGCTAATTCAAGTGCAATTGCCTTGTTCTTTGACCCTGTGCCTAGTTCTTCAATTATTCCATGCAGGGATGTACCATTTTCTTAGATACTGCTGCAACTATTTATTGTTTTTCATATGTTGCTCTGCTAATGAAATATGTAGATCCCAAAATTCAAAATTCAATTAGGTTCAAGAAAATCATGCTAGCACATAATTGAGCCTAATGTTCTTCTTTAACAATCATTAAAACTTATCTCGACTGAGCTAAATATATTTGGGCTTACTTAGAAACCTTTATTTGGTCTAACTGGAGCTTGTCCAGGTCAGAAAAGGATTGTCTTAATTTATGAGATAAATTTGAGACAACACCTACCATTTTCCATCACCTACTAAATTTTGTCTTTGGACTTTGGTCAAATGTTGACCTTTGACACTTAGACATCTACCCATGTGTCATACACCCATAGGAGAGAACCTTGGTCCTTGTCCACCTGCTAAAAAGTAGATAGATAAGGGGCACAGACCTAGGGAGGCATGCACCCCATGTGGATAAGGTTTGGAGTCCCATATAGATGGGACTCCAGTTACTTTAGGGAATCAACCTAGATGGCGCCGAGAAGACTTGTTTGACCTAGTCTTGGTGCCATATAAGGAGAGTTTTGAAGGACTCTAATCTGATCAGATCAGATGATGTCATCCCATCAATCAGATTTAGATCTGATTGTACAAAGGGCCATGATTGGTCGGGATGATCTGACACTGCATGGCGCAGTAGGGTCTATATAAATCCTATTTATCCCTAAAATTGAGAGCTTCTACTTTAGCCCATGCCACAAAGCTTTTCTCCCCCCTTCTCTATGCCACCCTCTAGTCCTCTCTCTCCTCTCCATGTCCAAGAGATTTTGGGCATGAGTTAGGTGCGATCCAAGCAAGCAAAAGGCGATAGGAAAGGAAGATGGCAGCACTGTAGCAAGAAACAATGGTTATTCTTCAAAAAAGTTTTTGAAGACCTTCAAGATTAGATCTAGATCTAATTTTTGGAGAATTGATTGAGAAGGAGAAGATCTTCAGATCCTGCCTGAGTGGATACCGGTAGAGGTCAGGTGCTTGCATGGCTACATCCAAAACCTCAGGCAAACATCAAGATCAACATAGGATAATTAGATTATCCAAAATAAAGGTATAATTAAATTAGATTTAATTTAATTTTTATTTTATTTTATTTTATTTGATCAATAAGATCAGATCTAAAAAGTCTCAGATATGATTAGGATCTTAGAGAATAATTTTTGAAATATTTCTCTTGATCCAATCATATCTGAATGAACCTGATCCAAAAAATAAGATTTATCCCTTCAGCAACATGCCATGTCTACCTGAAAGATATAGAATTTTGGTGAAAATACTAAAAAATATTCTTCAGTAAAAAGTTATCATGCAATAAGATCCTTCAATCGCCCTACATACCGAATATGACTTTAGATATGAAAATATGTCAAACCCAATATCATATTTATATTTTTCTTAATCTTATGATGATGATTCGATTAATGAAATATTAGAAATCATTTCTAATTTTCATCATACTTTGATCAAAGACTTTCTGAATCATCATTTGATTGAAGTAGGTCGGATGCAATCTCCTCTTACTAGGAGTGATCGATTCCATATTGACTTACTCACAACCTTCACATATAATCCACCATATCTAGAACACCCCGTACATGACTAAGTCATGAATGAGTATGAACCAAAATATGAATTCATGCATATAAGATTCTATGGTAGTCTCAGGTCAAAGGATTACATGCACAACTTCCACTATGAGAATCATCTATTGACAAGTAGATAAGACTCCATTAGATGTTCTCGAGTTGGATTAATTTAGTGAACTCATTCTCTAATAAGCACCCACATTCTTGTATTAGTGTGCCATCGGATGCCATTCCTGAATGTTGTGGCGATCGAACTAAAAGTTGTGCATGTAATCCTTTGACCTGAGACTACCATAGAATCTTATATGTACAAATTCATATTTTGGTTTATACTCATTCATGACTTAGTCATATACGGGGTGTTCTGGATATGGTGTATATGTGAAGGTTGTGAGTAAGTCAATATGGAATTGATCACTCCTGGTAAGAGGAGATTGCATCCTACCTACTTTAATCAAATGATGATTTAGAAAGTTTTTTATCAAAGTATGATGAAAATTAGAAATGATTTCTAATGTTTCATTAATCGAATCATCATCATAAGATTAAAAGAAATATAAATATGATATTGGGTTTGACGTATTTCTATATCTAGAGTCATATTCGGTATGTAGGGTGATCGAAGGATCTTATTGCATGGTAACTTTTCACTGATGAATATTTTTTAGTATTTTCATCAAAATTCTATATCTTTTGGGTAGACATGACATGTTGCTGAAGGGATAAACCTTATTTCCCAGGTCAGATTCATTCAGATATGATTGGATTAAGAGAAATATTTTAAAAATTTTCCTCTAAGATTCTAATCATATCTGAGACTCTTCAGATCTAATCTTATTGATCTAATAAAATAAAATAAAATAAAAATTAAATTAAATCTAATTTAATTATATCTTTATTTTGGGTAATCGAATTATATGATCTTGATGTTTGCCTGAGGTTTTGGACGTAGCCATGCAAGCGCCTGACCTCTATTGGTATCCACTCAGGCAGGATTTGAAGATCTTCTCCTTCTCAATGAATCCTCCAAAAATCAGATCTAGATCTAATCTTGAAGGTCTTCAAAAACTTTTTTGAAGAATAACCATTGTCTCTTGCTGCAGTGCTGCGTTCTTTCTTTCTTGTTGCCTTTTGCTTGCTTGGATCGCACCTAACTCATGCCCAAAACTCTTAGACATGGAGAGGAGAGAGAGGACCAGAGGGTGGCATGGAGAAGGAGGGAGAAAAGCTTTATGGCATGGGCTAAAGCAGAAGCTCTTAATTCTAAGGATAGATATGATTTATATAGATCCTGCTGCGCCATGTAGTGCCACATCATCCCGACCAATCATGGCCCTTTGCGCAATCAGATCTAAATCTGATTGATGGGATGACATCATCTGATCTAATCAGATTAGAGTCTCTTAAAACACTCCTTATATGGCACCAAGACTGGGTCAAACAAGTCTTCTTGACGCCATCTAGGTTGATTCCCTGAAGTAACTGGAGTACCATCTATATGGGACTCCAAACCTTATCCACATGGGGCGCATGCCTCTCTAGGTGTGTGCCCCTTGTTTGTCTACTTTTTAGTAGGGGGACAATGACCAAGGTTCTCTCCTATGGGTGTATACACATGGGCAGATGTCTAAGTGTCAAAGGTCAACATTTGACTAAAGTCCAAAGATAAGATTTAGTAGGTGACGGAAAATGGCAGGTGTTGTCTCAAATTTATCTCATAAATTAAGACAATCCTTTTCTCACCTAGACAAGCTCCAGTCAGACCAAATAAAGATTTTTGAGTGAGCCCAAACATATTTGGCTTAGTCGAGATAAGTTTTAATGATTGTTAAAGGAGAACATTAGGCTCAATTATGTGCTAGCACGATTTCCTTAAACCTAATTAAATTTTATTCAATTCAATGGAACTGGATTAATCCAACTGATGATATCTAAATCCAAACCCTTGTTTGTGTGATCCAGCTAGGTTCAGTTCTGTATGATAATGGGATATGTCATGATCTCTATCATCGACATCATCGAAACATCTTCCGATGGATCAGAATATTTCTGATTCAGACAACTAGTATGATCGATCATCCAAATCATTCTAATTATTTCCAAAATCCATCAGTGACACCTAGCAGCATATGGTGGCAACCCATCAGAACTGAAAGCAAATCTCTCGGTGCAGTTACCTATGTGATTAAGTTTCTCTATCTAGAGCTTCAATTAGATTAAGGTTTAGATGATCTCGTCAAATCCTAATTTCCATCATATGAATTAATCATTTGATTCAAGTCCAATGTGAAAATCCTAATAGAAACTCTTTCTATTATTTCACTCTGCCATGGCCATGGGCTTATGGACTTGATTCTCATGATCATCATAGGGCTGCTCCTCTTCTACCGAGGTAGATAGATCCCATATTGGTGCAATCCCATTCCTACAATGAACATTCTATAGCCAACATACACCTCAGGATTCTGAATGGCTAGGAGATCGAGTTATGGCATAGTCAAACTATAACATCCTCAAGGTGAACTGTTGATGCACCTCAGGTCAAAGAACCAGACACACCACTATAGCTTTAAGCCAGTCATCGATGAGAAGGTAGACTTCCTCATGACTGCTTGAGGTGGTCATACTCAGTGCACTCGTTCTCTAACTAGTACCTATACTCTTGCTCTGGTGTCTCTACACCATAGACTCAAGACTCATCTACTCTAAAGAAGTGATCATACACCAACCTTTTGAATCAATCATCATCCTCATGATGATCCTACGGTCGGGAGCATTTTATGAGTTAATAATGAAAATTCATGTCTTAAATTTTCAACTCTTGAAAATATGAACTATCATTGTCATTAACTCAAGGAATGTATTATAGACACTTTCAAATACACATTATGGTAGAAAATAATTCATTTTATTATTTATAGTTAAAATTATAATTTTGCCCTTAGAAGTGTATTACAAGGTGTCAGCCAATCTGGTTTCAAGGGCACCCATATCTAACAATCTCCCACTTGATCTAAAGCCAATTGACTACAAATCTAAGTCCTATTTTCTCAAGGTGGGCTTCAATTTTTTGCTGGCCTAACGGCTTTGTAAGTGGGTCTGCCGCATTGTATATGAAGTCGACTCTCTTGACCTCGATGTAACCTTTCTCAAGGTAATCATGGATGAGGTGGTATCGCCGCTCGATGTGCTTGAATTTCTAGTGAGACCTCGGCTCCTTAGCTAGGGCTATAGTGCCATTATTTTTACAGTATAGAAGAATGGCATTCGATGGCATCACTCTGATCTCTGCGATGAACTTTTTATACCAAAATGCCTCCTTCATAGCTTCTGACATAGCGATGTACTCTGCTTGCATGGTGGAATCTACTATTACTAACTGCTTAGAACTCTTCCAACTAACAGCACCACCATTACACATAAACAGACTCCTAGATGTCGACTTTCGAATATCTATATCGGACATAAAATTCAAGTCTATATACCCTTGGACTTACAGTTCTCCATTACCAAAAATCAACAACATGTCCTTAGTTCTTCTTAAGTACTTAAGGATATATTTCACAGAAGTCTAGTGTTCTTCACCTGGATTCAACTGATATCTGCTTGTGATACTCACAGCATGGGCTATATCAGATCGTGTACATAACATGGCATACATGAGGCTTCCTATTACTGAAGCATAAGGGATCTTGCTCATGCATTCTATCTCCTCAGGTGTGCTAGCATACATCTTCTTGGAGAGATGAATGCCATGTCTAAAGGGTACCAAACTCTTCTTAGAGTTTTTCGTGCTAAACCTCTTAGCACTTCCTCTATGTACATCTTCTATGAAAGACCTAGCATCCTATTCGGTCTATCTCTATAGACCTTAATTCCTAGAATGAAGGATGCTTCTTCTAGGTCTTTCATGGAGAATTCTTGAGTTAACCATATTTTAACTATGGTCGATATGGGAATATCATTCGCAATAAGGAGGATATCATCCATGTACAGTATAAGGAAGATAATAGCGCTCCCACTGACCTTTTTAAAAATACATGGTTCCTCCTCATTTTTGATGAAACCAAATAATTTGATCACATCATTAAAATGAGTATTTCAGTTCTGAGATGATTGCTTAAGTCCATATATAGACCTTTGCAGCTTGCATACTTTATGATCAACATCACTGGATGTAAAACCTAGTGGCTATTTCATATAGATATCTTCCTCAAGTATCCATTTAAGAACACCATTTACACATCCATTTGCCATATTTCATAATTAAAATAGGTTGCAACAGCAAGTAATGTGCGGATGGATTTTAGTATAGCTACTGGCGAAAAGATATCCTGATAGTCAATGCCTTCATGCTGACTATACCCTTTTGCTACTAATCTAGCTTTGAATATCTCCACATTTCCATCAACACCAATCTTTTTCTTGTAGATCCACTTACACCCAATAGGTACTATACCTTCAGGTGGATCTACCAAGGTCCAGACTTGGTTTGAGTGCATCGAGTCAATTGCTGACTTCATGCCTCAACGGTATGTGGCGTCAAGTCGCGAATCAATCAATAGTAAGCCTGCACCAATACGATAAGTGTTCTCCGCAATACACCACACCCAATGACCCCCATATTACGCCGTGAATTAGAGAAGACACTTTATCCCTCTACGTTCTCGTCTGTGAAGATGTAGCGCTTAGGTAGTAGAGCACTTACTCCTAAGCGAGGAGACGCCCATAGAGAAAGCGTGCACTTGTATAGATCTATAAGATGGAGAGAAATGGAAGGCGGGAGACGGGTGCAATAAGATATGTATTCGGAGATCTCAGAGCCTAATTGGGTTCCACTAGGGTGAGGATCCAGTGGCTAGAAGCTCATTGCTCTTGTGAAGATTTTTCCTCGAGCTTGATCTACTTTCCATGCCCCTATGCTGTCGAAATGAACTACTATATTATATTCCAATGGAAAGTGGTCACTCGCATGACTCTCATTACACTCACATTGTGAGGATTCTGGAATTGTAGAAAAATATTCGTATTAATGATCTTCTGAGCCAATCCTCAAGACTAAGGATTAGTACCATAATGAATCAGAAGTCGTCTAATAAGATACCTTACATATCCTTAACTCATTTCACTTTCTAGCAATATATCTTTATATGACCAACATTGAAACACGTCAGATCATAGTTCAGGACCAATCTCATAATTATTCATCGTAAGTATAGTACTTATACAAGAAAATTAAAATCCTTTTATCATATTCAATGTTTAATTTTAGTAAAATTAACGTAGATTTCAAAGTTTTACTGGACCGCGATTCCATTTGTGACGGTAGAATTCTAAATAATCACGCCGATCCTCCTAGACTATGTTGTACTCTACGGCAATAACGTTTAATTAGAAGCAATACTCTTGCCGGATGATTTACTCTCAATTCATGAATGCCTTATACGATTAAAAAATTCAATAAATATAAGCAGATAATATTAGAATATATAATGTCCAAAACTATAAGCAAATAATATTAAAAAGAAATATTTCTGTGAAATGTTCTATGATCAGTGAGAACTCGGAACCTGATATACGCACAATTATGTCGGTCACTGACTCTCACTCTCGTTTCTCAGGACAACATGGTTGCCGATCGGAGCCACCTGTTATGGAAGATTCTACGGGCGACCACGGGCCAGGCCCGAATATTAGTTCCATTTCTTTGAGCGACGTTGAGATATTTTAGTTGAAGTCCATGTTGAAGAGAACGTACCTATCCGCACGATTTCGTTCGCCATAAGATTATGTGAGTCGCCAAGGAGAGGATCCGCACTCTCCAAGGTAACTCAGCCTCACTTCCCCATTATCCATGAAAGCGAATTATACAAATATCCGATTCGTTACAAATGGTGATATTGTTTATAGTTAGTTGCCTATATCAGACTTGTGCGGATCAGTCTGCTAATGTGGATCTTGAAAAGCGTGGTAGTCACAGCGGATAAGGCACTTCCGTTTCTGCATCACACTTCACGTATCCAGTATCGACAAGCGAACTAGCCTGGATGCCTGAATGCGCAATTCCTTCGGGTAAGATTACTTGATAGCATAGTGTCCACAAGCTGATGCTCTAGTATGAATACATCACAAAGACATAGAGCGGTACTGATCACATATCATAATAATTTATCAAATAAATCAATCAGCTAGCGAGGAAACTAGATAAAGAGTAAACGAATGTAGGGCCCTCGTCTACCTCGCTACTAATAACAAAGTAAGGCCGCAGCGTCGTCAGTCATTATGGTTCCCATGAAGCACGAGAATGGATTCCACAAAATCTCGTAAATAAGACATTGAGCACGTACTACACACGAGGCACCGAGCAATATCGGATACGTGGCAGTTTGGGTCATATCACTTTGTTAATGTTATCTTCTGCTATATTGACCTAGCCTTAGGTGCATAGGGTAATCACACTAACTCCGATAGACGTCCTAGACGACTCTCCCGCTAAGATCCAATGGCTCTAAGAAATAATACAGGGCATTAACATCTTTGCTCAATGAATTAAATATAAGAGTAAAACACTTATATAAGTTGATAGACCTAGGGAATGAGGAAAGACTTCATTATATAGTAAAAGGAATACTCACTGGCGAATTTCTGATTTATGGCTTGGTGGCTCCATGGAGAAGAATGAGATATATGACAACTCATCCGGGCCCGTCCTTAAGAAAAAGCTAAATTCACAAGCACGACCTATCTTGTGCTAAACATGAAATAGAAATTAAATTCCTACTTTGCAACAGGCAGGTATGAATAGCACTGGCATAATTCTACCGTGAGTACTAAATACTGAGCGAATCCAATGACCGGATTAGTTCGTACTGAGTGTATAATATAGGTCCTCCCACGATGGCACAGCAGGCAAATGCCATACGTGCCGGATTTTCAGAGGTGTCACGAGATGATGCCTAGGATCCATTCACATCATCCCTCAGCCCTCCCTGCGTATCTCAGGATACCTACATGTGGAAGTGAACCTACAAGCGAGATCTTGAGCCAGCACTTAGAGAATCACAGTATGTCAAGCATTCCCCTCTATAACTAAGAAGCCTGTGATCGTAGAAGGGTAAACTTGGTAAAGCCTCGAACTCAGATGAAAGAATGTAGTGATTTTATAATTGAAGCAGTTAACTTATGAAGCGAAAAACATAGATAACAATCACCTCATGCTCTATTACAGCAAGAAGAGCGAAAGGTGATGCAACACGGATATGAATATCGAGCAGAGCAACAGTAAGCCGCTTGTCAGATAGTTCACAAGCACTTGTAATCCGCACGAGAACAAAGGTAATGGGAGCAGCTAAGTTTAAATTACAATGGAGAAATATTTTTTTTATCTCAGATCGGAGCTCCGGATCTTCTTCTTTGAGCTTCTTTCCTGTCTTTTTCTGTTCCATCTTCGCCATTCATAGATCCCTCTCTTCTTAACTATCTCCAAAAAATTTCTTTTGAAGAGATTGTCCATTCGTGGTATAGGCAACAGTATGTTGTAATCCTATTCCTCACGGAAGTCTTGTTACAGCTAGTGAGAAGCCTCAGGCTGCAGCAGCAAGGCGAATGATTAAACACGTAAGGACAGTAAAGAAACGGAAGGATAAAAGGAACTCAGCATATCTCATTAAGAACTCACGAAGGCAAGAGGTAATTTCATTAGAGTTTATGCATATGAGTAGTTCATGGCAATGTAGACACAGCCGTCCCATAAACTTGCAACACTCAGGGATGCAAAGGAGTTGCCAGACTATAATATCACTTCTGTGTGTCAGTCCGCTGAATCTAACTCACTCCGAGCTTACTCAAGCGACATTCTCTATCAGAGCCCTGGATTCCATACAGTGATCTAAGAACTAAATGCATACATGAGCAACATGATTATCCCATCATGCATGCTTACTCATGCACTAAAAGCGAGTCAGTGGTATGCTCGAAGTACTCTCAGGCTGGCTAATCCGATCTCCTTCCAGTTCGTCCGGGTATCATCTCAACACCCATCTCTACGACTGAGCCATTATCATTGGAAAGAGGGTGGTAACAGTCGTATAAGTACATATACAATAAAATTAGATACAATTAGAAGCCGTATAAACATTAAAGATTAAAAGGGAGGGCGGCTGTACCGTCTGAGGCAATTCAACAAGGCGGGGCCACGGCGACAAACATGAGCTCAGTATACTGGTAGCCTTATTATCTTACGCACTCATTGAAATCACATTATGTCTGGAAGATGATGCTCTGACTATTGAAGACATAGGCGCGGAACAGGAACTCGACAGCCAATTAGTATGTACTGAGAATAGAGAACTGTATAACCTAGTAAGGTGGGAGATCCTGGGGCTAAACTAGACCATTTTGATATCGCACTTCTGCATAAAATCAAAACTAATTGTAAAGCTGCGAAGACATGACCGTATAAATGGTGGTAACTCATCGCGTCTAAGTGAATCATAATTCGTGCAAGAGGCAAATCTGTCGCTGTCTAGATACGGGAGAGTGAGCGATTAGAGCTCCAGACATTTTTTTTTTCCGACGTAATATAGAGTCTAAACAGTGCTGTTTATAGTGTTAAGATTCGTTATAATAAGCTCTGAATCATTGAGATATAGACATAGGTTAATAATCTCTTAAACATAAAGTTTAGCTCCGCGACCAAGCTATTGTATCTTTAAGGCCAACTCTTAAGCACTTATACTGTGCCTAGCAATTGCAAAAACTCCTCCCAATCCATATTACATAGTGATCTCTAGATAGGAGTGTGCAAGTCGCCAGCAAACCTGATCATCTAGGGCCCACTCACATAAGAACCAAATCCATAAACCGATTATTCGGTGCATCGAAAGTATACCAATGAATAGAGCTCGGAGCTGTTAGTGAACAAATCAATCTCTCTGCATCTCAACTCGAATGCTCAAGGGCACTAATTAATACGAGGGCTCGCGTGAAGCCTTGCACCCGTAGTGACTCAATATGTTGTCCCTCTAAAATTATCTATCCCCATGCAATACATCAACCGAACGTGCTCCAGTAAATATGAAGACCAATCTCATTGAGTTAAGCTACAGATCCACATTTGCATAGATTGGATTAGTCTTCAAGGGCCCGGGGATTCTCTGCGTCCAAACCATGACAGCTCCCGAACCTGTTTCGCAGATATATTATACGACCCAGGAGACTTTCCACTGGCGCTCACTATGGCCACAAGATCAAAGTGTAGCATCCATGACCCTAACAGTAGATATGCGATCGGGCGCAAATTCTTTTGTAATTGCAATCTGCAATGAATCGCGCACTGTGATCTCACCATATCTAAATATCTAGAATTAAATCTCGAGAAGGCGCCTCGTGCGCATTGATTCTACAAGAACTCGCTCGAGAAAACATATTAGCAACTGCTAAATACATGATATTATATCTTCGACGGATATTCTATGTATGGGTGCCTCCATTTAACACAAAGTCCTTGCACCTATGAATGATGAGACCATCAGCACCATTTTACAGCGGAGAGCTGAGCATGCAGGGCAAGTCTCGATGCGATGTGAGTAATTGCAGCCTGTAAAAGTGACCTATTCCTACACTGGCGGAGCAGAGCTCGGGCATGGGTTAGCTTGGATTGTTAGCCACACTACCAAGAGCGAGCGTTGACAAGATCCACGGTGCAGACTGAACGGCTGGGAAAACAAATATACAGGGCTATGGTAACCCTTAGAAGACTTCCTGTGCGATGTTGGTACAAGAGACACTCGGCAGATGTCGCAGTATCAAAACTCGGGCACTAGTAGTAGTGCGATCATGTTCGTGAGGAGACGGTCGAGAGTTGTACTCCCAAATGTAAACTAACTCCGAAAAACGTCGTTCGCACTCTCTGGTCTGCCCAAACTCGTAGCATTTAGAGCACACCATGAATCTCATGAGTCTCAGACGTCGACAGAGAAACTACGATGCAAGTGCTTAGTACCGTGAGCGGAACCGTCCGAGTAATAATCCTGAATTTAACTGTCATATACCATTAATACATAAGTACATAAAATATAAAGAGTTACTGTAGGGAGAGCTTAGACTCCGACTCTCACTCATGTGATAGCCCGTGAACGCTTTGACACTATAGACGTCATAAAATACATAAAGAAATATGCGACAGCGGTACCTGGGTCGAATGTATTAGACACCAGCGTGCTTGGGAATTGCCAAGCTCAGCGTAACGCAAAATATAGGTTGAATTCGGGGTTGAGTCAAGTATACCATCTAGATCTAATTGAACGCGTACCAAACGAACGGCACGAAACCCAATTTCGTCAGGAAGGCGGCCAGAAAAAAAGCGGGAGTAAAAGTGAGAAGCGTTACTGTCCTCCTGAGATATGAACGATTAATTGCTGATAAGGTCTAGATAGGAACCTTGAGCTATAATAGTCTTCTCGGATGATCGTTAATCTTTAGTAGAAGATGGTTATCCGAGGGGTTCATAAATACAGAGGAGCGGAGAGAATAGTAACTGTCAGAGGAGAGAGGGTAATGATTTCTGGACGAGCGGAGCCCAATATAGTCTCCGGGGGGAAGGACGGACTTAGGTTTAGTAGGAGACAATGAGGAGAGGTTCTTAGACTTATAATTGAGAGAGGTTAAAGAGTGGAATGAACACGCGCAGCAACCGCTACACATCATTACAAGGACACACCCCATTCAACCATGGGACACTGAGAGGGAGCCTTCTAAACGCCTACTTCATATTAATTACGTATGATCGGAACGGCAAGGTGAAACATCTTATAAAATATGATAAATCTATAAAACTAGTAGATCTACATCATAGACACATATATAAAAAATGATCTAACTAAAAATATATTTTGCATACATCTATGTATCATATCATATATATTTTTAGATCTAAATTATCTCATAACATCTAAAAAATAAGATTAAATTTGATCATATCAAATTAAAATTTATTCTAGAAATTTTTAGAACTATTCTACAACAGTCTAACATGCATCTATCATATCTCATAGAACAAATTAAATAATTTATTTTTTATTTTTTAATCTAATTATAAATTTATAATATTAAAAATAATAAATAAATAATCTAAAATTATAATTAATTAAATAAAATTATGATCATGTTAGACTACACATAGAATAATTCTATTCCTATCTAGTCATGCATCTCATACATCTTAGATCTAATTATTTAATTTTAATTTTTATTTTAGATCTAATCACATCTCATGTGACATCTAAAATCATCTAATTATAATAAAAATAAAAAAATCCGTGAATGGATATAATTACTAGTAAAAAATATTTAAAATTATAGCCGTAACTTTAGAACCTGGCTCGATACCAGTTGAGGGATAAATCTTATTTTTTGGGTCGGGTTCGCTCAGATCGATGGATCAAAAAAAATATTTTAAATTTTTTTTCTAAGATCCTAATTAGATCTAATTACTCATAAAGGTGATCCTTATTAATTAATAAAATGAGTAATTGAGAAATAACAGAAATTAAGAATTAAATCTTAATTTAGATGCTAATCGTATTAAAATTATATAGCCAAGTATGTATCCAGAATCCAAAGGTTAATCTTCACTATGACGAGCGCAGGGGCTCTAGGAGCAGGAGGACGTCGAGCTGCTGGAAGCGCAGTGCTGGGTGCATCTGAGGAAGGCCCAAGGCAAGGGAGAGAGGGGGTGGCGGGCAACAGTCTGGGGGAGACCGCGCCCCCCGCTTTGGCGGAGGGGTGGGTGGTGTGGGGATAAAAATACTGGAGGATGGAGGGGTGGTTGAAAAAAAAAGAAGGATCCCAATAGATAATAGAGAGGGAAAATGAGGGTAGTGCGTAGTGCATGGGGAAAATAAGGCATTGCGCTAAGAAAGAGGAAAATGAGGCAGAAAGAATTATGCGAAATAGATTCTGTCACTAATAATCACTTCCTCCCATCACTATATATGCAAAAAAATTATAGCTGATAAAGTGGTCCCACCGGTACATATTTTATTTCATAATAATGTAATCTATATTAAAATATATTTAATTCATTAGCGCTGATATTTTTCCGATGCTAAAGCCAATGGCGACATAAATATTTTCTTAATTTTTTGGATGGTAAAAATAAATTAATTTATCTAAATTTTATTTTATAATTATAAAATCAAATTTAATTAATTTAAATAAATTTAATTTAATGACATAACTTAATTGAGGGTAATTAGATTTTAATATTTCAAGTCAAAACTTGGGATTCAAAGTTCAATTGAATTAATTGGACACATTTCGAATTAGATTCGAACTCGAACATTAAATAAAAATTATTATTTTTATAATTTATTTAAAATCATATATATTTAATTTGATTTGATTTAACTTGAATTAATTAGACTTATAAGTTTAATTAGAACTTTAATCAAAAGTCCAATTGAATTAGGTAGACCAAGATTCGAACTTGAATTCAAATCAAGTGCAGATGAGTGCATGTTAGAGTCGAACCTAAAAATTCAAAAACTTATTTTATCCTATTGATGTGTGAGTAGATGCAGTATGAATAATTGAGACTTAACTTAATATCAAATAATAAATTTAATCTATCCATGTAGGGACTTGGATTTTAACAATAATTGACATTAGATTGTAAGTAATCTAATTAGATTTCGAATCACCGTTCGAATTAGATTGAATTAAATTAAAATTAAAAATATTTTTAATTAATTTAAATTAACTTAATTATTAATCTTACTTAATTTAGATCAATTAGCATTTTTATAATCCATGAGGATTGGATTCGAAGGCCATGAATTATATTGAATAAAATTTTGAATTAAAGTCAAATCAAATTTGAATAAATCAATTGAAGTCTAAATTAAAATTATTTTTTAACTTTTTAATAATTAGCTTAAATTTAATAGCTGACTAAATGAATAGAAAAGTTATTATCGTCTAAGTAGACTTTGCAATTAAAAAATCTAATTAAAATTAGAATAATAGAATTTTGAATTAAAAATTTGAATGAATCCAAAATTAAAACATCAATATTCTTTTAATTAACTTAAATTAGATTTAATTTAATAAATCTTTGATGAATTTGAGCGTTAAAAATTTATAATTCTAAGTTAGGACTTAAGATTCAAAGCTGCCTAATTAAATTAGTTTGGTAGAATTCTTGAATTAGATTGAACTAGGGTTGGACCAATTCAGATTAATTAGCAATGACCAAAATATGCCATTAATTCTATCGCCAATAACTCTTAAATAGCCCTTTTTTAAAAAACTCGATGGTAGGTTTAGTCGCTAAAATTCAAAATATCATCGCTAATTTTATTTTATATTTAATATTATAAAAAAATTAAAATAAATTTAAATAATTTTTAGCTGCGGTTACTGCCCGTCACTTAATAATAATAATCCATCACTAATAGTTTGAATCTAGTTATAGCGATATTTATCGCTACTAATTTAAATTATTCATTTACTAATATTTTTTATTCAAATATTTTTTTAAAAAAAATTATATTTTTTAAAGAAAATTACCATCGCCAATAATTATTACCATCGTCTTTATATATTGTTAGTCGGGAGCTATTGGGCGAGTCCATTTTTTGTCGGGTTCGTGGCAAAAAAAAATTTATTAGCGATGGTTGTTTTTGCCATCTTAATACCATCGCTACAATTCAATTTCTTATAGTGACATATAGATTGATGTGTATCATATGATTGGTTGTTCTCTTTAAACAAGGAGTATAGGATTATGATATGGTATATAGTATGAGATATAAGAAGTATATTCAAATTGAACATGACAATTTGGAGCACTAAAATATCAAGAATATTTCGAGAGGGCTTATGTGGATAGTGAAATGATTCCCTCAGACTAAATGACACCCTCCCACTCCCCCCTCTCCCCTGCGCAGCTCACCCACCGCACCCACTCACCTCCCTCTTCAACGCCCCCCCACCTCACTCCTCCACCACTTCTCCTAATTTCTTTTTTTTAGTGAAGAAGGTTTGAGGTGGTAGGTAGGATACTGATAACGATGCATTATTAAATGAAATTATCCCCTTCAAAAAATAGGAAGGTACGCGGGCGCGGGCGGTGGGATCACAATTTAATTTAGCCAAGACCTCGATCGAACAATCCATGTGATGGATTTAATAGATTGATTTATTAATGTGGAGACTCATTAGGTTGACAGTTAAAACCCTTAATGTTTCTAAGCACTATGAGCTCATAAGGATGAATTATATGGTAAGCATATATCTCCAGGTTATTGGATGTTGCTTAGAATACATCGGTATCCGTGATGGTTAGGGACATTGCAGCATGGTTCATTTCAATTAGTATTAGGGAAAAAGTTATTCATTGCTACTCGTTTAGAGTTCAAATCTATGAGATCACACTCAAAAAAAATTCTGACTATCATATGGCTATATAAAGATTAGAATCATTAAGAGTCTAATTATTAATACAATGAAGATAAACTAGTGGCAAAAAAGTTTAATTAAAATATGTGAATGGTTGCTGAGGGATTAGCTGACAACTAAGGAGGGAGTGAAGATCTGTTATTAGATTAACTAACTAGGCTTAATTAATTGGACACATAAAAGGTGTGGGATCAAAAAAATAGCTAATTTCTGGATTCAATTATCCAAGGGATCTTAGAATGAAATAAAATTAAATTAAAATTAAATTAAATCTAATTTAATTACATCTTTATTTTAGGTAATCCAATTATCCTATGATGATCTTGATGTTTGCCTGAGGTTCTGAACGTAGCCATGCAAGTATCTAATCTCTACTGGTATCCACTCAAATAGGATCTGGAGATCTTCTCCTTCTTAATCAATTCTCTAAAAATTAGATCTAGATCTGATCTTGAAGGTCTTCAAAAACTCTTTTGAAGAATAATCATTGTCTCTTGCTGCAGTACTGCCTTCTTCCTTTCCTATCGCCTTTTGCTTGCTTGGATTGTATCTAACTCATGCCCAAAACCTCTTGGGCATGGAGAGGAGAGATAGGACTAGAGGGTGGCATGGAGAAGGAGGAAGAAAAGCTTTATGGCATGGGCTAAAGCAAAAGCTCTTAATTCTAGGCATAAATAGGATTTATATAGATCTTGCTGCACCATGCAGTGCCATATCATCCCAACCAATCATGACCCTTTATACAATCAGATCTAAATTTGATTGATGGAATGACATCATCTGATCTAATCAGATTAGAGTCCCTCAAAACTCTCCTTAGATGGTGCCAAGACTGGATCAAACAAGTCTTCTTGGCGCCATCTAGGTTGATTCTCTGAAGTAACTGGAGTCCCATCTGTATGGGACTCCAAACCTTATCCACATGTTTGCTTTTTAGTAGGGGGACAAGGGCCAAAGTTCTCTTATAGGTGTATGACACATGGGCAGATGTCTAAGTGTTAAAGGTCAACATTTGACCAAAGTCCAAAGACAAGATTTAGCAGGTAATGAAAAATGGTAGGTGTTGTCTCAAATTTATCTCATAAATTAAGACAACTCTTTTCTGACCTAGATAAGCTCCAGTCAGATCAAATAAAGGTTTCTGAGTGAGTCCAAATATATTTGGCTCAGTCGAGATAAGTTTTAATGATTGTTAAAGGAGAACATTAGGCTCAATCATGTGCTAGCATGATTTCCTTGAACATAATTGAATTTTATTCAAATTAATTGAACTGGGTTAATCCAATTGATGATATCCATATACAAACTCTTATTTGTATAATTCAGTTAGGTTTAGTTCTATATGATAATGGGATATGTTATGATCTCTGTCATCGACATCATCGAAACACCTTCCGATGGATCAAAATTTTTTTGATTCAGACAACTAGTATGATCGATTATCCAAATCATTCTAATTGCTCCCAAAATTCACCAATGACACCTAGTAGCATTTGGTGGCAACCCATCGGAACTAAAAGCGAACCTCTCAGTGTAGTTACCTATGTGATTAAGTTTCTCTATCTTGAGCCCTGATCGGATTAGGGTTAAGGTGATCTCATCAAACCCTAATTTTCGTCATATGAATTAATTATTCGATTCAAGTCCAATGTAAAAACCCTAATAAAAACTCTTTCTATTATTTCACTCTGCCATGGCCATGGGCTTATGGACTTGATTCTCATGATCATCATAGGGCTACTCCTCTTCTACCGAGGTAGATAGATCTCTTATTGGTGCAATCCAATTCCTACAATGAACATGCTATAACCAACATACACCTCAGGGTTTTGAATGACTAGGAGATCGAGTTATGGTGTAGTCAAACTATAATACCCTCAAGGTGAACTATCGATGCACCTCAGATCAAAGAACCAGACACACCACTATATCTTCGAGCCAATCATCGACAAGAAGGTAGACTTCCTCATGACTGCTCGAGGTGGTCACACTCAGTGCCCTCGTTCTCTAATGAGTACCTATACTCTTGCTTTGGTGTCTGTACATCATAGACTCAAGACTGATCTATCCTAAAGAAGCAATTGCACACCAATCTTTTAGATCAATCACCATCCTCATGATGATCCTACGGTCGGAAGCATTTTATGAGTTAATAATGAAAATTCATGTCTTAAATTTTCAACTCTTGAAAATATGAACTATCATTGTTATTAAGTCAAGGGATATATCGCAAACACTTTCAAATACACATTGTGATAGAAAATAATCGATTTTATTATTTATAATTAAAATTATAATTTTGCTCTTAGAAGTGTATTATAAGGTGTCAGCCAATCTAGCTTCAAGGGCATACATATCTAATAGTTGCTAGACGTCAATCTTGTCTTATGGGTTTGATCAAATTAAAGAGATTTTGATCATTAATTAGAAAGTGTTCTAATTGGTCGAATCGGATTAGCTAATTTTGACCTAAATTGATTTGGTTAAGTTCTAACCAGATTAGGTCAAATCACATTCGAATCTACTGCTGGCTAGATGTGAAACCCAATGGGTCACACACAATGAAAATTGATCAAGGATCTAATTGGATTAGATCATGTTTGTAAGATGAACATGCAAGCACATGTTGCAAACCCTAGCACCAAGATTCGAATCGAATTCAAATCAGGTTTCGATTTGGGCTAATTAGATCCAATTTGGGTCAAATCTGATTTGGTCCTTAATTGGGTTAACCCTTGGCTTGTTGACCTAGGTTTAGGCCTCACATACCAGAATTCCACACCCTAGAGAGTCTATCTCTTGCACGTGGGGAGGTGTTTTATGCGCCATGAACTCTTGGTGCATTATTTTGGTTGCTGCCCCATCTTTGTTGTCTTATCTATTTTTATTTTACGTAACTTATGTTACCTAGTCTTAGATCTAGAAGAAGGTGCCCAAAAGTCCTTCTACAGATCAAACACTTTGGTGTTTAAAATAAATTTAAATGGAACAAGACACCTAGCTGCTCTCCCTTATCTTGGCGCCTCTTGGATAAAGTCCAAGTTGATAAGGCATTGACTTTTCTTCCATGCACCATCTAAAATTGGTGCATGAGATGAGAGCTATTGGATGGCATTCTCATTAGATCTAAACCCTTTATTGGTGGTGCCAAAGAGAAAGACAAACTACGTAACATTTATGAAACCATGAAGAATTATTTTTCGAAGAGTCTTTCTGCTTGAAGTGACTCTTGAAACTAATTCTCGTGCTTCCACATGGTGTATTTTTTTGGTGGGGTGTGAGAAGGTTGGATGGGCATGAAATATGCCCAAGAAAAGGGCATGAGAAATTATGGAAGCATCGCTACATATATTATAAATAAGGGTGCGCACCGAGAGTCCAAAGATCAAAAATTCCTCCCTTCTTTCTTATAATAGGTTCTCTTGTCTAATTTTCTTTATTTCTTTTCTCTTTTCTAGATAAGGTCCTAATTTTAGGCAAGAAGTCTTTCAATAAGATGAAGAGATTAGAAATAAAAATTAAGGAGATAAGAAACAAGAAAGGAAGGCAAGAAAAGGCTAAGAGGATAACATTAAAGGCTAAGGAAGGTTATGTCCAAATAATTAAAGTTCTTCTTATAAGAATTTTAATTAAAATAATCAGAGGTGCTGGTGTCTTGATCAAATTTTCGTATGGATCAACATTGGAGGGTGAACACGTGGGCACCTAGTGGAACCCTTGATGGACTATTGCCAACGATCAGAGTCAAATTAGGATTTTACAATCAGAGGTATGTTCCAATACCCTCTTATATGTCATAAATGCATATTATATGATTTAAATTATAATAAGGTGGTCCTAGGTTTTGGATTTGGTTTTATGATTTCATTTTTTTCTTTGAAATTCATGCTTCCGCTCTACACACCAAATCCAACAATTCTTTTCTATGGCAATACTCAAATCCATTTAGATAATGCTTACGATAGCTGTCCATCTAGACTATAAGATCTGATAGATGGATGTGAAGATAGCTTTTCTGATTGGAGAGCTGATCGAAGAGGTGTATAGGGTTTCACATCTACAGATGAGCCTAAGGTGTGAAAGCTTGAGAGATCCATTTATGGATTGAAGCAAGTATCTCGAAGTTGGAACATGCATTTTGATAAGATGATCAAAATGTATGGCTTTGTTAAGAATGGAGAAGAGCCCTACATTTATAAGTGGACAAATGGTCTGGTAGTAGTATTTCTCATCTTATACATGGATGACATTCTCTTAATCAAAAATGATATCCCTAAACTGCAAGGAGTAAATGTTTGGCTGTCATCTTAGTTTTCCATGAAGGACTTGGATGAAGCATCCTACATGCTAGGGATGAAGATTTATAAGGATAGATCAGAGATGATGCTTGGGTTATCCTAGTCTACGTATATAGAAACTATGTTGAAGAAGTTCCACATGGAGAATTCCAAGAAGGGCTATCTTCCAATAGATCAAAAAAATTTTCTCTCTAAGAAGGAATGTCCGACAACTTCTGAAAAGAGAGAGAGAGCATATGAGTAGAATCCCATATACTTCAGTAATGAAATTTATCATATATGCTATGATATGTATGAGACTAGATGTGGCATACTCACTAGGAGTAATGAGTAGATACCAATTTGATCCAGGAGAGAATCATTGGAAGGTGGTGAAAACCATCCTTAAGTATTTAAAAAATACTAAGGATCAGTAGCTAGTTTATGGTGAGTCAGATCTAATTGTAGGGTTTACAGACTTCAACTTTCAATCTTACCATGATAATAGTAGAAGCATGTCGGGTTATATCTTTATCATAGATGGTGGAGCTATCTATTGTAAGAGTTTCAAGTAGCACATTATGGCAGACTCTGTATGCGAGGTAGAGTACATCATAGTATTTGATACTGTGAAAGAAGCTATGTGGCTTAGGAAGTTCATCACCGAGCTCGGAGTAGCACCCTCTCTTGATGGTTCGATCCTGCTCTATTATGACAACACTGGTACCATTGCTCAAGTGAAGGAACCGAAGGCACACAAGCAGACGAAGTATATATTGTGTCACTACCATCTGATTTAGAAGATCATGGATCGAGGTGATGTTGACCTTCAAAAGATCGATGAAAAGAAGAACCTGACTGATCCCTTCACTAAAGCCTTGGTGGTAAAGAAGTTTGACAATCGTAAGTTGAAGATGGATATTAGATATTGTACCTAATGGATTTAGAACAAGTAGAAGTTATTAAAAATTATGTGCCAAAGCCAATCGTCAGCCTATTGACAGTTGTGCTATTTTGTAATTATATATAATTGAATAAAATTATATTCTAGCTTTTTCATTATAAAATCTACATCTTCTAATAAACTCCATGTTGTGATTAAGTTCTTAGGACTATTTAGTTTCGATAAAGAGAGGATTTATTGATTAGTTCTTAAACTATTCATAATCGAATGATACATTTTTAATTAGGATGACAATGTTTATTGAGTATAGGTCATTGTATGCCATATAGATTGGTTATTCTCTTAACTAAGAAGTATGGAGATACTGCTATGCCATACAGGTGAGATGTAAGGGTACACTATCACTGAACATGACCAACTCTAAAGCATTCTACTATCAAAAATTGCTTTGATAGGATATGGGTATAAGTGTCCCTTAGACCTGAGATGCCATGGTGGCTTGTAAGCAACTCATTATGCTTTAGTGCTGGACTACTTGAATTTTTAATTCAATGATGGAAGATTTTTAGGCATAGTCAAGTAGTTGTAAAGACAGTGAGTGGTAAAGATGGGATCGACTACTCTAAGAGTTTGGAAAAAATGCATCACTATATTTCAATTTAACAAATCCTTGGCTAGGATAATCCATGAGATGGATTTGATATTTTGAAATACAATATGGATGATCTAATCAAGATTGATAGTTAAATTCTACGTTGTCCTATGAGCATTAAGATCAAGAGGATGAATTATATGGAAACTATATCCACATGGGTTCTAAGAGTGTAGCTTTACACATCGACCTATCTAGCCATCGGGTATTATTGCTAGATGGTCACTTTGATTGATATAGAAATTTATTCCTATGCTACCAGCTTAGGTTCGAACTTATGGGATCACACATATAAGATATCTCAATCTGATCGAATAGTTGATCAATGATTTAGAATTGTTCTAAGGTCAAACAATTAATATAATTAATGTTTGACCTAGTGCAAGTGTTGCAGGTGGATCGA
The DNA here is from genome assembly GCA_006176705.1 of Cocos nucifera. Taxonomy (NCBI): domain Eukaryota; kingdom Viridiplantae; phylum Streptophyta; class Magnoliopsida; order Arecales; family Arecaceae; genus Cocos; species Cocos nucifera. Next base: position 103,795 of record QRFJ01001052.1, read on the forward strand.
TTAGCAATCAGATTGCTAATTAACTTAATTTGATTAAGTCAAAAGATTGAGATTAAGTCTAATTGAATAAAATTTAATTAAATTTGGTTTGGACTTGATTGAATCAAGTCCAATTGATTTATTGGATAAGCTAATTATAAGGAAGAACAAGTTCCTATTCAATTAGAACTTGTATGCACCCAATTTTTAATTTGATTAGAAATTAAATTATATTTAAATTTAATTTAAACTAATTTAATTAGGCTCTTAGCTAGACTGAGATCATCTCTAATTGGGTTGCATTAGTTTTGATTTAATTGGGTTCAAATAATAAGTTGGACCAAATCAAAACTAGAAGTCCTAGTGTGACTATGATTTCTCCATCTTGTGCCATCTTATTTTCCATGCTCCCCCATGCCAATTTTCTTGAAACTTTTGTAGGAATTTTTATTTCTAGAGAGTATCCATGCCCCAATCTTTGCTCAATTTGGACATGCCTTACTAGGTATTTGACCTAGATAAGGACTCTTTCATAATTCTCTATTTAAAGAAAGTTAGGACATGAAAATTCTATAGATTTTAGAGTTGAGAGAGAGTGTTTGGGCATGGAAACCATGGATGCTAAGGGTCTTTGGGTGTTGGGCTTTGTAAAGGCACAAACCATTGTGTCATGGTGAGAGAAAAGAAAGAGAGAAGAGAGGCCTTCTCTAGGATTTCTCTTAGATCTCTTTTTCACAATCTTTTTGAGACAAAAAGGTGAGAAAAAAGAGTTATTTCAGATCCTCCCATCTCCTCTTTGGTCCTTGGAGAGTCCAAGATCATTTGAAGAAGAGGATTCACCATCAATTGTCAAAGCAGGATCAGCGCAGTGCTAGCACACTATGCTGATTTCCAATCGTTGGATTTCAGATCAACAATCGAGGCTTCGTGTGAATTTTTCATAGAGGCTAGATATGTGTGCGACTCGAAGCGATGATCTCAGCCTCATATCAGTAAGTTGAAGATCTCAACTTGTAAAAGATAAAAGAGATTCGATCTCTCTCTCCCACTAAATTAGATCTAGTCTCGGTTTGATGTTGATATGATCAACATTGTTATGTTTATTTAATATTTAATTTTAGATTTATTTGCATGCATAGATCATGTTATTAGATTCTAGATCTAAGATTTAATTATGTATTTTTAATAAATTAATATAATTAATTTATTGCTTCTGCTGATCTATTTTGAAAAAGTTTCAAAATACCTACATGAAATCCTAGATTTTTTCTTCAATAAAAGCAAGTGTGTATTAATATATAACTAAAATACCAATATATTAGAAATTTAAAAATTAAACTAATTTTGACTTACTAGAAATATCTCCCAGGGTGCATCACGAGCTCCAGACGATCAGTTGGAGAACTTGTTAACCAACCCCGGCATCAAGCATTGGATGATGCCAGTTACTACATGAGATACTCCAGACTCTCTAAACATGCTACAAAATTAATTTTGAAAAATATATGTTAACTCTAGAATTGCTAAATTTTAAATATATTAATTGAAGTTGTAGTACTTATGAGCGGCTCTGAACGTGGATGAGTTATTTATCCTCTGGGCGACTCGAAGGTGTCATGAGCTAGGAGGGTCCTTAACCATGACTCTGTTGGAAAATATGTCTTAAAGCCAATTATTAGTCTATTAACAATTAAGCTATCCTTATAAAATATAAATAATTTATTTTAAATAATAAATTTATTTTAATTTTTTTCATCATAAATGTACATCTTCTAATGAACTTCTTTGTTGTGATGAAGTCTTTAGGACTATTTAGATTCAATAAAGAAAGACTTTATCAATTAGTCTTTAAACTGTTCATGATCAAATAATATATTGTTAACTAGGATGACAACATTTATCAAGTGTAGGTTATTATCTGCCATATAGATTGGTTGTCCTCTTAATCAAGAAGTGTGAAGATACAGGTATGGTATACAAATTTGATATAGTGGTATATCGTTATTGAACATGATCAAATTTAGAGCATTCTGCTATCAAGAATTGCTCTGATGGGATATGGATGTAAGTGTCCCTTAGATCTGAGATCACCATGGTGACTTACAAGCAACTCACTGTGCTTTGGTGCCAAACTACTTAAATTTCTAATTCAATGATGGATGGTTTTTGAGTATAGTCAGGTACTTATAAAGTTAGTGAGTGATCAAGGTGGGATTGATCATTCCAAGAGTTTGGAGATAATGCATCGCTGTATTTCAATTTAGCAAAACCTTGGCTAGAATAATCCATATGATGGATTTGATAATTTGAAATACAATATGGATGACCTAATCAAAGTTGATAGTCAAATTCGAAGTCGTCCTATGAGCATTTATGGTCAAGAAGATGAATTATATGGAAACTATATCCACACGGGTTTTAAGGATGTTGCTTTATACATTCGACCTATCCGGCTATTAGCATCATTACTAGATGGTCACTTTGATTGGTACAAAAATTTATTCCTATGCTATCTACTTAGATTTGAACCTATGTGATCACACATATTAGAGGTCTTGATTTGATTGGATGGTTGATCAACGATTAAGAATTATTCTAGGATTAAATAATCAATATGATTGATGTTTGACCTAGTGCAAGTATTACAGGAGGATTAATTAGCAATCAAATTGCTAATTATCTTAATCTAATTAAGCTTAAGGGCAGAGATCAAGTCTAATTGAATGAGATTTAATTAGTTTTGATTGGACTTAATTAGATCAAGTCCAATTATTTTATGGGATAAGCCAATTGCAAGAGAGAATAATTTTCAGTTGAACTAGAACATGAGTGCACCTAATTTTTAATATAATTAAACATTAAATTAAAATTAAATTAAATTTAATCTAGTTTAATTGGGCTTCTAATTAAATTAGAAACACCATTAATTATGCTGCATCAAAATCTATTTTAATTGGGCTAAAAGAATAGCGTTGACTAGTTAAAGCATGAAGTCCTAGTTTGACTAGAACTTATCCATTGTGCCACCTAGCCCTCCCATGCCTCTCTCCCTTGATGTTTTGCATGAAACCACTCATGTCTAGAGGGAGTTTTTGCACCCCTATGCCCCGTACTTCACTTAGATGGAAATTGTTTGGACCAAGTCAAAACTAGGAAGTAGTTTTGAGCTAAAACTCTATTTGATAGAGTTTGAATAAACCAAAATTCTCTCTCTTTATGGTGCCAATATATCTAATTTTTTTCTGACTTTTTTCATGGGAGAAAGAGAAAGGACTGTGAACCACTTCTAGGGACTCCATGCCAAAATAAGAGGAGGAGGTGCCCAAAAGTCGAGTGCCCCAAGTCTTGTCTTAATTAGACATTCCTTTCTAAGTATTTGACCTAGACAAGGACTCCTCTCTATCTCTCTATTTAAAGAGAGTATGGGCATGAGATTTCTATAGCGAATACACCTAAGAGAGAGGATTTGGGTGTAGGAGTCTTGGGCACAAGAGGGTCTTGGGAGTGTGCTATTGTAAGGGAACAAATTCAAGTGTCCAGGTGAGAGGAAAGAAAGAGAGAAGAAGGGTCTTCTCTAGAGTTTTTCTTAGATCCTCTTCCAGATATCTTTTTAAGAGAAAAAGGTGAGAAAGAAAACCTCTTCTAATCCTCCTTCCAACCTTCTTTGATCCTTGGAAGCTCCAAGCTATTTGAAGAAGAAGGTTCGTGATCAACCATCAAAGAAGGATCAGTAGGGTGCTAGCACACCGTGCTAATTTTTAGAGATTGAACTCAGATCAAGATCAAGACTTCATGTGGACTTTCTGTAGAGGCCGAATGCATGGACAGTTTGAAGCGATAACCTAGGCCTCAGATCAGCAAGTGGAGATCTCAACTTGCAAAAGGTAAAAGAGATATGATCTCTTTCACTTATTAGATTAGATTTAGTTTTTGTTTATTGTTGACATGATCAACATCTTTATTTTTATTTATTATTTAATTTTTATATTTGATGCATGCATGATTCATTTCTTAAGATTCTAGATCTAGGATTTAGTTGTATATTTTATAGATTAATTTGATTAACCTTATGCTTCCACTTTTCATATTTTGTTAAAGTTTCAAAATACATACTAGCAAATCCTAATTTTTTCCTTCAATTGGTATCAGAGCCTAAGTATTTTTGACATGATTTCTATGCATATTTTAGATTAATAATTTAGATTAGATCTAAATTATAATCTAAAATTAAATATTTAGATTGCACTGACTGATCTTATAAGATTATCCTGCTGTAAGGTTTATCCCTTACCATGTAAAGGTTATCCTAGTTTGTGCAGACCTAAAGTTAATCATAAATATGTTAGATATGATTTAAGTTGATTTATGATTTAATAAAATTTAAAATTATTTAAATTTAAAAATAATAAATTTAAATTATATATACTAATTTTATAAGGTTGTCCTACTATAAGATTTACCTCTTATAGTAAAAAGATTATCCTAGTACATATTAATCTAAAACCTAATCATAAAGTATTAGATATGATCTAAAAAATTTATGATTAGAATTTAATTATTTTAATTTATGATAATATCATTTGCATATTGATTATGAATCAAACATGCAACTGGTTGATAGAACCAAGTTGTAAAAATATTTTACAAACATAAAAATTATTTTTGAAATGCCAAACCATAATTCTTAGCCCAAAACTTAATTAAGAATTAAAAGATGTTTGATTAGGATCTAGGATTATGAATTTAAGATTCTAAGACAAAAATTATAATACTTGGGTTAATGGGTTAGAGTGAATTAGATCCATTAATCGGATTAGATCTAAGGTTAAATAAAAGAATAGACTTAATTAGAGAATTGACTAAATCTAATTAAATATTATCTTAAATTAGATCAAAATCTCTATAGATCAATTACAATAGTTATAGTTAGTCAAGTTTATGTCTTCAATGAGAACCAAATGGAATTGATTCTTGGCTAAGCGGTTTAGCCCGAACTGTTAGGTGGATCCAATAGAAACTAATTAACCAATTAGTGTCTAAGATAAGTTTAGTAATTTATGATTGGTGGTCTTTAATTAGGAGCTACTCACACTGATTCGATCTTTGACGAGTTAATGGCATATCTCTCCCACCGATCTTGCTTATCTGGTCTTCTTAGTGAAGTTATGTTTTGATCAAATTACTTGACAATTCGAGTTGACCCATGTCAGCTTAGTAAATCAATGTGACTGATTTTAGTACTTCTAGACTAGCCTATCTATGGTCTCCATTAATCTGACTCTTTTATATAAAATAAATTAATTAAATCCTCTAAAATTATTAGGTCCTTAAAAATGAAATAGTTATATTGATAACTAGATCATAGCCTCCTGATAGATCATGATGTTATCATTAAAACATTGGGTTTATCAATTTAATTTTAATTTTTTTTAAATAATTAAAAAAATATAAAAAGTAGTGAGCCAGATCAAATCCATAGGAAAGGAAGTGCTTTGATTTAAAATATTTGGTTTTTGTAAAAAAAAGAAAAGAGTTTGAAAACAAAATTGAAGTCAAAAAATAGAAATTAAAATTATATAAAATTAAATAATAAAAATTTAAATAGTATGAAAATAAATTTGGATACTAAGATCTACTATCTAAATCTTAGCATCTACTTGTAATAAAATTAAATTTATAATAAAAATAAAGAGCAATTAAAAATAAAAAGCATGAACTTAAAAGCATGAAAATAAAATTTTATATTAATTTAAAGATTCATAAATTAAGTACATAAAATTAAAAGAATAAGAAAAGAAAATAAAAACTAAAAATAGGTAATCTTGATCTTAGATCGGTATTAGCATTAAGATGGTGTAGAAGACAAGCTCTTTCTCTCGGCACCATTTACCTCAAAGCAACCATCAATTCAAGCATGGCTCTACCATGTACCATAGCTTTCTCTTGATTGAAGATACTAAATTTTGGAGGCTTGGGGTCCTTTAAATAGAGAAGAGACCAGCTCTAGCATGAAGAATCTAGTTAAACATCAAATTAATACTCCTGAAATGAGTCAAATTGGGTCATCTACTGTTAATATAATTGGTTCATCACAGTCGTCAGATCTAGATCGAATGCTCCAAAAATTGCCAAAAAATCATTATTTTAATGCCCATATCAAATTGGATTGGTTTCTAGCAATCCGTTTGTGCTTGATGGAAGTTTTTGATTGTCAAATGGTGCTCTGGAGTTGGAATCAGTGTTGGGAGCTTCCATTAACCATCAGATTGTGTTCTGGACAAGATCTGACCATTTGATCAAGTATAGAAGGTTGGAGGAACTATGAATTGAATAAAGAAATGATCTAGCCATTGGATCCTGACTGGGGATGAGTGCAACCATGCTGGATAAGTTGTTAGACCGCTTGAACCGAGCGCACCATGATCTCCACCCAATCGCCATGCGACATGCAAGTTGAATTGACCAAAATGCCTCTATGAACCTTGAAGGTTTTTTGGTGGACCCTTTACGGGTCCATGCCTACCATGTCACTGTCGGTCCACCTTGGACCATATGGTTTATGAAGTCATGGTGACGTCACGGCTAGAGGGGAGTGGCTGGCAGGCTGGGCTAGCAGGCTGGCGCTGCAAGCTAGCAGGCTTGCCTAGCCTGGTGCGGGCTGGCCTATGCTAACAAGCAGATTGGGTTGGGTTTTTGAGCAAGCTGGTTGAGCTGAACCGACCTAGCCAATTTTCTTATTATTTTTATCTTTTTTTTCTTTAAATCTTCATATTAGATTCATTTTAAATCAAATTTGCTTCAAATTTGCTTTATTGAACTAGAAAAATGATCTCTTTTCATTTATGATCATATTTTCTAAAAAAATAAAAATATAAATTTTTAAAAATAAATATATATTAATTTATAAATTAATATTTCTATCATTGAATTTATGATAATTATCATACCCTCCAACTTAAGCTTTGCTCATCCTTGAGTAAAGAAAGAATTTAATTTTAGATACCTTTTAGCTTAGTATTTTAAATTTTATCGGATAATTTTTAAAATGGTTATTAATATTCAGTAGAGTGTAAGTAAGGTATATCATTGGAGTATTAATGCTTACCAATATTAAAATTAAGTGAAGGATATTAAACTTTTTTGAATTTTTTCTAATCCCTATCTTTATCTGTAAATCATCTAAAGTTTCATCTAGATAAGTGTATTGTTACTTCCATCCTTCATTTATTAACTTTTTTTTTATTCATATTGCTTACTTTTTAATGCAAATATCATTGTTTACGTAGGCAACGAGATTTGATTACTCGATGGAAAATCAATATATCTTTTTTTTCTAACATTGTACCACTATTGAATGTCTTAACCCCTTGAGCTTTTTATTTGATCCATGTAGTGAGTCTTGGGCTAATGACTTCCAAACCAGTTGGCTTTAGAGCACTAGATATAAAATATCCCTCAGGCTTATTAGCTTGAATCAAATAGGCTATAAGTTAAGACTAGCTTTGCAATGAGCTTTTTTGTCCTTCCCATCTTTTGGTGCAAAATTCAATGCTTGTATCGACAAAGAGGCCCAGTTACTCAGTGAGAAGTGCTTAGAAATTATTTTATTTTAAAAATAATTTTTTTATGAAAAAATATATACTTATCCTACACAAGCCCATAAAAAGTAGGTTCTTTTTTGATGCTTGATAGAAAAACTAGAAATACTCAAAAAAAATTATTTATATTCTATACTTAACTATTTATTGAATTTTCTTAATACTTGATCCCTCAATATCTCATAAACTCTTTGATCTATGCATTATTTTTTCTTTAAAATGTCGAGTTCAATTGATTCTTAAGTGTAATCAGGTATCTAAATACTAAACACTAACTTCTTCAAGAATTTTTTAAAAAATTTTAAAAATTTTTATTATTCTTCTCCCCAACTTAATCGACGTTGTCCTCAATAAAAAAAGAAAAATAAAGAATATAATAAAGAATAGAAAAGAATACATCTGACTCAATATATTTTTGGTTCAATATGGGTCTTTGAAAATTTGGCTCTCCCTTCAACTTATTAAATATATCATAAAAAAAAAGTAAACTAAAAAAATAAATTAGATATAAAAAAATTAAATATTGAGTTTTCTTCCAACAAGCGCTAAGTTTACCATCTTCAACTAGATACAATGCAGCTTACCTTACTTGTGTCAAATACTAGATTGACAAGTTCTAATGATTTTGGATTGCCAATTTCAGGAAGATGACTTATGATCCCTTTATTAATATATTTGTTGTTAATTTTGAGAACATAGGATGTGATCCCTTTCTCAAACCCTTATTTGTTAAGAATTTCTCCTATTTGTTCTTCTAAAATACCCATATATTGAGCTTTTCAGTTAAAAATTAAGTTTGATGCAATGGATATTGGAAGGATGACTAAAGGCGGCTTTAGTTCTAGAGATAGACTAATATTATCTTGTTTAAACAACTCCATTGGCTCTTCATTGCATGCTGCTTGTTTTATATTTGAAGAACCAGCTTCTAGGGCTGAAGAAAATAGGGCTTTAGGTTTATAGATCTTGGGTAAATTATCTATTCGAAGAATAGGCCTATTTTGATGATTTTGGATAGATGAAATTTGGGTCTAAGCTTGAGTCTGTTGGGGTATCTAAGAAAAATTAGGATGATTTCTCCAATCTGGATTATATAAATTTGAAAAAGGGTCATTAACTAGTTTAGAGTAGCCTTGCATAGCTTGAGCTTGTTCTTGGATGAAAGATGAAAATTGTGCAGCCATAGAACATTCACTATAACACCCCATCTCTAAATCTAGGTGACGGTGCCACACCCCACCCTTATCTAAAGGTTAAGGGGATATTCTAAACTAAGTTGAACTATAATATTACTTAAACCTGCTTTCTAAACAATTATCTTAACCAATTTCTCAATCAATCACAAATATTTTAATTAAGCCTATTTAACATACTTAAAGAAACGTTCCAATTTAACTCATCACTTCACAAATCCAAACTTAGTATTTCATAAATAAAAATTCACTTTATACATACATTCTAAAAAGGAAATATGCTTAATAATATATAGTTCCAAAACATAACTATTTAATACAACTCAAAATACTATCAACGTCCTTTCCCTGATTCACATAATCAACTTCTTTTTTCTAAGATGGCTACAAATACATATGTTGATACAACCCTCTAAGCTCAGCTACTCTAAAACTGTAATGAGAAAAAGTGAGGGGTGAGACTTGGAAAGTCTTAGTGAGTTGATAAATAATCTGACAGTGAAAAAATAGGAAGGCATAGTTATAATATTCACTGTCATAACATATAACTTATGTTTCTGATATACTTTTAAACATAAGTAAACCAAACAAGAAGAAGACCATAAATAAATCATTTTATTGAAAGAAGGCTTTGTTGAGCTAAAATAAGTTTACCGAGCTAATAGAATCTGTTAAGCCAAAAAAATTCTGTTGAACTAAATACACCCATATTTCTCTTTTCTGAATAATGCTGATGGCTATGGCTGATGACCCCCAGTGCACCCCTTCTATGAGTAGTCAGCGCATAGTATGAATGCTAATGATAAAGCTCCACTAGGCATTCTGATATACTGCCATGCCCCATCGAGCATTCTGATACACTGCCAAGTCCCACTGGACATTCTGATACCTTAATTTGCAATGAGGTGTCAGCTGCTATATGCTACATGACATGCTGTGCTATGCATTCTTTCAAAAGTTGATACTGAATAAACATTCAAATACCAATAGGCTGACTTAAATAAATTCCAAACAAGAGAATAAGCGAAGAATCAAAATATTTGTACATAGTTCTATTTTATATTTATGAAAATGAATAGAACCACATATAAGAAAGAAAATACCAAAGCTAGATAAAAAAATCTACTCACCTTAACTAACTAGCTACTGAGCTATCTTTCTTATTTTGGTGCTTGAATCATTCAAAACACCCTCTTGAGCCTTCTTCCTTCTCCATCAAATGAGTATACACAAATATATCAACATCAAACCATATGATACATGAAAATAGAATATACCTTGCTTTGCTTTAGCTTAGGTCTAACTAAACTTAACATAAATTTAGATATTTTCAGAAGTTCAGCTATGGTTTCACCCATACAAATAGTTCCAAATTCAATCAACATAGTTCCAATTACTTACTAAACCATTCAACAGTACCTAGTAAAATTGATAGCATAATTCATCCTCCAACTCAGGTTTAATTGCCTAATTTGCTTTACCACAACATCTCATCTAATAATACTACTTAAATGATTAATTTGAACCTAATTTAGAGCTTAAGAGCCTTACCTCAAACTATTAAACACTGCTGCTACAGAACCAGCTCCTTTCTTCTTCAAACAATAGCAACTTTTCTTCCTTCCAACCAGTTTATAGCAAAATCATTCCTTTTCCTACTAAATTCCCCTTAATTTTTGATTGACACATGACCTTCCTCAGCTCTCTTCTTTTTTCTTTTCTTTCTGAATAGCTACAGAACTCAGGACAACCTAAAGAAGAATTGGTGGCCTTTATTCTAGGAGAAACAATAGAATTGCTAGGTGTCACCCCATCAAGAAGCCAACACACCTCTTCCTCTCTCTTTTAATTACGTGGCACAACTCAAGGAAGCCAGCTGTTAAGTTATTTCCTCAAAAATCCATTTAAAACACCATTTTTAAAGCTTCACGACCGCACTGCTCTTTTGTTCCTATTAATCGAGCTGGCTCGATTCCAAATCAAGTTAGCTCAATTGTTAGGTGGGTCAGCTCGATTGTCAGGTGGGTCAACTCTCTCAGAAAAAATAGAAAACTCACTCTATAGCCTGAGACTTGGGTCAGCTCGATTTTAATTCAGGTTAGTTTGAATTTTAGAATTTCAGAAATTAACTCTTCAGACTCTGTTCATTGCTTTACTCAATTCTTAGCTTATTTACATTTTTTTTTAACTTTCAGAATTTCAAGATTATAGAAGTTAATATTTTTATTTATTTTACTCTCCATTAACTTTGAAACATAAATATAAATAAAAAATAACCCTACTTGGAATCAATAAAAATATCAAAAAAATTAAAATCCTTAAAAATAAGAAACCAAAATTTGGATTCTAGTTCAAATATTCCAAACTCGAAACTTTTATAACTTTCTTGCTTCAAAATGAATAGATTAAAGGGTCTTCAAACTTCGTTAAAAATCATTTTATGGCTCACTAGCATCTAAGGATCAATTATTGGGACTTTTAATTCCAAGGGAATACATATTTTATATAGCCCCTCTTATAGGTGCTAGCTTTCAGACTTAGAAAATTTTCAAAACTCAAAATAATAGATAGTCACAATTTATTCTTAAATAGCTCAATTATACCATAAATAGACTACTATGCCACTCATACACGAACATAAATCTTTTAATTCTCTATTTTGCTGGTTCGGGATGTTAAATTCATAATCCTACCTTATAGGTGTTAGCTCCAGACTTAGAAAAATTTCAAGACTCGAAATGATAGATAGTCATAATTTATACTCAAATGGCTTAATTATACCATAAATAGACTACTATGCCATCCATATATGAACATAAATCTTTTAATTCTCTATTTTGCTAGTTCGGGATATTACATTCACTAACAAGATGGGCTAGGTTAGCATAGATAGAACAAATCTCTTGATAATTAGAAGGTGATGTGTATTGTATAGGAGTTTGTTGACATAGGATTAGAAATTGATCTAATTTCTGTGTCAGAAGGTTGACTTTATCTAAATTTTAAGCTATCAGATTCAAGTCAGCCTTAGAACTAGATTTTGAATATTTAAAATAATAGATTCTTACCCGCTTTTGGTAGAAAGATAATGAAGCATAGTTAATTGAGTTTTCATTCAAGATTTCAAATAAGACATAGGCTTCATCCTCACTCTTACTCATGAATGTACCTTCCTAGGATGCATCTACCATCTATCTATAATGGTCTCCTAAACCCTCATAAAAAGTTTAAATAATTTGTCACTTAGATAGATCATAGTGTGGATATTTTCTAAAAAGTTTCTGTTGAGAAACATGCAGAGTTTCATGCATAGATTTCAAAATTTTTTCAAAATATAAAGCAGCAAAAGATAGATTAAACTATTTAATCAACAACATGCATGTAATCAAATTATAAAACCCTACATCAAGGATCTATAACATGTTATGATGCAAATATAAATCTAAAATTAAATTAATCATAAGTGGTATTGATCATATCAATACCTAGATCTAGAATAATTCCAAATCTAACCCTAGATCGCATCTAGGTCACCAAGAGATTAGATCTCTTACCTTTGCATGAGTCGAGAACTCCACAATTGAATCCGTTGTTGTCTTTGGAGTTGCACAAGTGTCCAACCTCTACAAGTGATCCACACGAATTTGCAACATAGATCGGAGGTTCGTCGAACAAAGATCCGCTCGAAGTGCTAGCTTCTCATGGATCCCTCCTGATGGTTAATCAAATACATGTTCTTCGGATTTCTTGGACACTCTAAGAGATGAAGAACATGAGGAGGAATAAGGAAGGAATCCAACCCTTGGATCTCCCATAAATCAAAAAATAAAATAAAAAAAAATCAAATCCTAAGAGAAGACAAATCTTCTCCTTCAGGACATCAACGGTTGATGTCCTGAAAACATCTCTATGCTAGGACAAAAGGAGACCTTCCCCTCTAGAATTTTTCTTAAGTTTCCAAATCTAAGATTTTTTATTTTATTCATATAAAAATTCTATAAAAATTGAAGAGGAAGGGTTCTCTAAGAAACCTTAAGAGAAAACCTTTCTTCTCTTCTCCTTCTCTAATCAGGACATGATTAGATCATGTCCAAGAATAACACCATGCCCCAACAACTTGGAGCACTCATCGCCATATCCAAATCCTCTCTCTCTCTCTTAAATTTTTATCATATAAAAATCATAAATAAAATAGGAAGAGAGAAACATAAAAGAAAAAATATAAGAGAAGACAATCTTCTCTTACCTTGTCCCTTCAAGACATCAACCTTTAATGTCTTAATCGAAGGCTCTTCTCCATGAATCTTGGCACCCCAAATCCTCCATGCCTTCTCCACATTTTCCTCTAATTTTTTGTGATTTTTTTAGGATTTTTCATGTTCTCTAACCATCTTAAAAGAGGCATCCCCCTTTTGTTGCATGACTATGTCAAAACCTAGTCGAAGGAGGACTTCTATGGGGTGTCCAACTCTTGGACGCCCCTTTCTTGATTTTTTTCATGAGAACCATCAAATCCACATCCCAAAAACCTGGAAGAAGGGTGGAGAAGTTAAATATGACATGGGTTAAGTGGGGAAATAAGAGGGGAAGAAGTTTTGGTCAAAGGGCACTCTTCTAAGTAGGAAACAAATCCCAACTTCTTCCAAGTTTTGACCAAGTCATAACAAATTCCCAAAAATATGAATTATGAGGCATGGAAGGCCTTCTTGGGCATGGAAATACATGTAGAAAAACCAAGAATTAATTAAGGTAGGCGTGAGGTCTTAGGCACAAGAGAAAGAGAGAGAGTCCCAGTCCAATTGGGACTCCTCTTATTTGACTAGATCAAAATAGTTTTGAACCCAATTTAAATCTCATTTAAATTAGATCAAATGCAACCTAATTAAGGATGATCCTAGTCTAACTAGGAGTCTAATTAAATTAGATTAAATTAAGATTTAAATTTGATTTAAATGTTAAGTCAATTAGGTGCACCCAAGTCCTAGTCAAACAAGAAATTATTCTTTCTTGCAATTGACTTATCCAATAAACCAACTAGACTCAATCTAATTAAGTCCAAACTAATTATAATTAAATATAATTCAATTAGACTTGATCTCAGCATGATTGCTCAATCAAATTGAGCTAATTAGCAATTTAATTGCTAATCAATCCTCCTGCAACACTTGCATCAGGTCAAACATCAATCGTATTGAATGTTTGACCTTGAAATGATTCTCAATCATCGATTAACCATCTAATCAGGTTACAAACTCTAATGTGTGGACCCCATAGGTTCAAACCTATGTCGGTAGCATAGAAACCAATTACTGTACCAATCAAAGTTACCATCTAGCAATGGTTCCCAACATCTAGATAGGTCGAATGTATGCAAAGCAACATTTTTAGAACCCTGGCCCATGGTTGTCATATAATTCATCCCCTTGACCAATAATGCTTAAGATGACTTTGAGTACGTTATCAGCACTCATACAAGTCATCGCTATTATGTCTCAAAATTTTGCAAATCTCGTGACACCTCACAAGGATTACCCAGGCCTAGGTTTTGCTAAATAGAAACACAGTTAGTAAGTCTCTTCCTGAAGTTAATCAGGAGTGGTCAATCCCATCTTGACTCACACACCAACTTTATAAGTACTTGACTGTACCTAAAAATCTTTCAAACCTATATTAGAAATATAGACAGTCTGGCACCAAAGTATAGTGAGTTGCTTGCAAGTCACCATGGTGATCTTAGGTCGGAGAGACACTTATATCCATTGGCTTTAGCTAGCTACTATTGATAGTAGAGTGCTACATTGGTCACGTTTAGTGCAGATATACTCCTACATCTCATCTGGATGCCATACTAGTGTCTCCACACCACTTGGTTACGAAGATAACCAATGTATATGGCATACAGCAATCTACACTCGATAAGTTATCATCCTTGTTAATAACTTATCATTTAGTCATGAACAATTTAAGAAATATCCGATAAATCCTTCTTTATCGATTGATTGTTGTTCTAAGAACTTCATCATAATTTAGAAGTTTATTTAAGAAAGATAGAACTTTTATGATGAACGAGCCAAATAACTATTATTATTAGATAATTCATATACTAATTCCAATCATCTACTACTTAGAAGATTGGCTTTAGGACACATTTTCCAATAACTCTCACTTGGACTAAAGCCAATCCGAATGATATCAAATATCCTATCTTTCACTTAAGTTTGTAGAACTCCTTAGTTCCGAGGCCTTAACAAATGGATCGATCAAGTTCTCCTTTTCCATCGATCTTCTAAAGATCAATGTCATCCTGATAAAAAATCAAAGGTGATAGCAATGCAGAATATGTTGGTTCTTCGGTTCTTTAGTCTGAGCTATGGCTCTAGTGCTACGATAGGATTGGACCATCGGTGGAGGGTCCCACTCCCAACCTGCTAATGAACCTTAGCAACTATACAGCTTACATGGTAGCATTTTATGCCATGATGTCTCTACATCACTAACTAAATAGGCTAAAGTATCTTGCTTGGAACCTTTTCAGCAGATTGCTCCTACAATTAGGGTATGAGCCGACATTCTCTAGTTATCATCTTGTTCTAACTAAAATTAAAACATCCACATGTTTTAAGTCGGTACTTCCATATTTGAGTCACTGGATCTTAGTATTTTTTAAATACTTAAGGATTGTCTATACAATCTTCTAGTGGCTCTCACTTGGATCAGATTGGTATCTGCTCACTACCTCTAGTGAGTATACCATGTCTAGTCACATACATGGAGAAATAAGATGACAGCTAAACCTTTATTCCTTGCAATGCTGGGATGTCATTCTCGATTAAGTGAATTTCATCCACAAACAATACAAGGAATAATACTACAGAATATTTTATCCAATTACAAATCCAAAATTTGTCTTTGTTCATAACAAAGGCATACATTCAAAATGTATGTTCTAATTCTAAGGTAATAGCCAAATGGGCTTTAAGATCTTTACCTTCCCATCTGCAGTACTCTGATCCTTCTGGAAATCCATTCACACCCAATAGATTTTATCCCTTCAGGTGAATCAACTAGTGTCCATATACTATTCATTTCCATGGACTTCAATTTGGATCATGTGGCTCTAGATCACTGCATTGTATCCCTATAGGTGATTGGATCCTTATTATTCTCATCGAGCTCAACAAGATCGCCATCCCGAACCTAGATACTGAAGTATCTATCTAGCTGATGCAGTACTCTACCAGATCTCCCTAAAGGTGATACTTTAATGGGCTCCAGATTTGATCTGATCAAATCTGGTTCTATAGATTTACTAGATTACGTCGGTTCTTTTCTACTAGTCAAACTTTTCTAAGTTCAACTTGATAGGCATCAGTTCCTTCTCAAAGAAACTTCTTTCCAAAAGGAATGCCCTACTATTGATGAACATCTTATGTTCTTTAGCATAGTAGAGTTAATAACCCTTAAATACTTATTGGACTAGGATCCAAGTTTATCTATGCGCAAATATATGACATAGGCCGATCAACTCCAAACCCAAAAATGAGAGAGTCTAGGTCTACGTCCGATCCATATACCATATTAAATCTATGCGATAGATTTACTCAGAACCTTTTTAAGAGTAAAACTAGTAGCCACAAGAGTACAACCCTAAAATTGACAGACAAGTGAATCCTATAGTGGATTGATACACTATGTTTTGAAAAGAAATTCACTTAAGAGAGAATTTAATTCTCTCCTAGAATTGTTAAAAACTCACTGGATAAGTACTCACCTCCTCGATCTGATCGAAGAGTTTTAATACTTTAGCTAATTTATTTTCTTATTTTATTATTGAATTGTTTGAACATTTCAAATAATTTAGGCCAGACGTACAGATGATCAGATAAGTTGTCTATAATGAAATACTAATATCTTCCTTTGACACTTAAGTTCATAAGTCCACATACATCACTATGTATGAGACTTAGAACTTTATCGGCTCCTTCACCTTTTTCAGTAAAAGATGACTTTGTCATCTTTCCAAGAAGATAAGATTCACAGGCTATCAATGATTCACAATCATTGATGTCAAGATTTTTCTCTTAAGCTAACCCATTTATCCTATTCTTGTCAAGATGACTAAGCCTATAATACCAAAGATAGATATTCATAACATAATCTAACATGGGTGTACATTACACTTAATAGACTGTATAAATATTAAATATTATTTTTTTATTATCTATGTATTACTGTAATATTATTCATAATAATATTACAATAATCTCCTTTATTGATAAATGATAACCATCTCTGACCAAAAGGCCATTAGAGATCACATTTATCATAAATGATGGACAATAGTAACAATCACTCAAAATGACATCTATTGAAAATAAGCTTAATAAATCTTAAAGCTAGGATTGGAACAAGACTTCCATCCCCAACGTTCAAGTATTTCTCACCATTTTCAAATATCCCACTTACTTGTTGTCTTTGCAACAAATTGCATAAGACTATCGACATCTAATACCCATGTAGTAGAATTATTTATAGAAAAATTTTAAGGTGTTATCATATAACATCTTTAATAAGCAACTTTTGCACCTTTTTCTTGTTCAGCTTGTTATGATCAAGTGAAGCAAGATAATTCTTCTTCCTATGATCCTACTTCTAACATTAGAAGCACTATGCCTGATTTGGGTTAACCTTGAACTAATTATTTTGACTGGGCTTAGAAGTTTCAGTACGAACCCATTCGTAATGCTGAACTAAATTCAACTCTCGATACTAATTATCGAAGTTGGGTCCCATAAGTCATCACTATCTAATAGTGATAGGAGCAATTAGGGTTTATCCTTAATTTGAGAAAAGAGAACATTGACCTAAGTATATGAATTATATTAAGTCTAATGACTTGGACTTTAGTCTAAAGGTTCTTTCACTATTTTATTCGAATTGGTAGCCTCTACCTCCAATTCGAGAAATTACTTTAATTCCCTAGTAGGTACTAGAATTCAGATAGACTGCACACAAGCCAAACTATGGTTGGTCAACCCATGTACATCTAAGATTAGGTTCATAATCAATTATTTTTCTAAACAACTTCTAGTAATTTAATTTTGCCCCAGAAACCTAATCAGTAGGCTAGGGCCTCCATTATAAGGATCCAGTTAGGTCCAAGCATTAACATGAGCATACTTGGTGCATCTAACTAATGAATGATTAAGCTCAATTATGGTTGTTCAACCTAACCACCATTAGAGAGACACATCCAAATCGTCATATGATGAATGATAATTCCATTAGTCAACAAGCACCAGGCCTACAGGCCTTCAATGACTATTCAGTTAATGGACTAATTATTAAACACCTTAATGGAAAGCTATGACTCGGTTATCTTCATAACTTCATCATTTTAAGGACCTAATAATTTTAGAGGATTTAAATTATTAGTGATTTAAGGATAGAAAGAACATGGACCAATTTACTCCCACTGATTTCACCAAGTCAGTCCTCCCACTGACTTCACAAGTCACTTGAGGATTATGATCAATTTTGGTCCATGGACACCTATATCAGTCTCACTGCATGAAATTAATCTCAATGAGCAACCTAATTAAGACTTGATTAACTGTATTGGCCAGGTAAGTGAGATCGGTAGGAGGGTTTACCAAGGCTTGCCTTAGACACCATAAAAAATGACCAGATAAGTAGGCTGCCAATTAAAAACCATCGATCTAAAATACCACACTTATCTTAGACACCAGTTAGTTTGTCAGTTTTGATTTGGTCTATCTAAAGACTCAGACTCGACCACTGAGCCACGATCAGGTCCATTTGTTAGATATATGAACTTTGATCAACTATAACTATTGAATTGATCTATAAAAAAGAAATGACCTAATCCTAATTAACTATTAATTAGGTTTGATCAATTTTTTAACTAAGTCCATATTTAATCTAACCCTAGGTCTAACCCAGTTAATGACCTGATCAAAACTAACCCATTTAACTTTTAAACCAAGTTTTATGAAATTGTCTTAGGATTTTCAAATCACAAACCTAGATCCTAAACAATCATTTAATTCTCAATTAAGTTCAAAGTTTAGATTTATGAAATCTCAGAACTAGTTTCTAATTTTATTATTTAAAATATTTTTAAATTATAAATAATTTATATTGAATCATATTCAACACATGATTTTAGATCTGATTTATTTCATTATTTAGATCATGTCCTAGGATTTGGAATCTAGGAATTTATAGAAAGTAAGTTCTCAATTTAAATTCTATAAAATAAATATATCATACATATACATTCTAGATTTAAAATAAAAATTACATATCAACATATGCAATAAGATGATCTAGATCTAAATATAAAATACATCATGTGGATCAGATCATAAACCATTTAAAATTAGATTTAAAATCTAAAAATAAATCATAAATCACTTGAGATCTCATCTAATACATTTATGACTTAGGTTTCTCGGATCAGCACATGCTAGGACAATCTTTCCACAGTAAGGAATAAACCTTATAGTAGGATAACTTTATGGCAGTATGTGCAATCCTGATATTATTTAGATCTAATCTAAATAATCTAAAATAGATTAAATATCTATTTGACTTTAGATTTAAATCAAAAAATTAAATCATAAATTTTTTTAGATCTAATCTAAATTATTAATGATTCAGATTCAGATCAGCACATAATAGGATAACCTTTTCATTATAAGAAATTAACCTTACAATAAGACAACCTTATGATAGTATGTGTGATATTTAATTAATTTTAATTTTTAGATTTAATTTAATACAAATATGATCATGTTATAAAGGAACCTAGATGCTCTGATATCACTGTTAAGAAACATGTAGGATTTCATGCATAAATTTTAAAATTTTTTCGAAATATAAAGCAGTAAAAGACACAGATTAAACTATTTAATCTACAACATGCATATAATCAAATTACAAAATCCTACATCAAGAATCTATAACATGTTATGATGTAAATATAAATCTAAAATTAAATTAATCATAAGATGTAGAATAATTCTAGATCTAATCCTAGATCACATCTAGATCACCAAAAGATCATATCTCTTACCTTTGCATGGATCGAGAACTCCACAGTTGAATCCATTGTTATTTTGAAGCCACACAAGCACCCGACCTCTACAGATGATCCACACGAACCTACAACATAGATTGGAGGTTCGTCGAACGAAGATCTGTCCGAAGTGCTAGCTTCTCACAGATCCCTTCTGATGGTTAATCAAATACATGTTCTTCGGATCTCTTAGACACTCCAAGAGATGAAGAACATAAGAAAAAATAAGGGAGGAATCCAACCCTTGGATCTTTCATAAATTAGAAAATAAAATTAAAAAAAAATAAATTCTAAGAGAAGATAAATCTTCTCCTTCAGAACATCAATGGTTGATATCCTGAAAACATCTCTATGCTAGGACAAGAGGAGACCTTCTCCTCTAGAATTTTTTCTAAGTTTCTAGATCTAAGATTTTTGATTTTATTCATACAAAAATCCCACTAAAATTGAAGAGGAAGGGTTCTCTAAGAAATCCTAAGAGAAGACCTTTCTTCTCTTCTCCTTCTCTCATCAGGACATGATCAGATCATGTTAAAAAATAATACCATGCCCCAATAACTTGAAGCACTCATATCCATACCCAAATCCTCTCTCTCTCTCTTAGATTTTTATCATATAACAATCATAAATAAAATAAGAAGAGAGAAATATAAAAAAAAAATATAAGAGAAGATAATTTTCTCTTACCTTGTCTCTTCAAGACATCAATTTTTAATGTCTTAATGAAGTCTCTTCTCCATGAATCTTGGTGCCACAAATCCTCCATGCCTTCTTCTTCTTTTCGTTGGATTTTTATGATTTTTTTAGGATTTTTAACATCCTCTAGCCATCTCAAAAGAGGCGTCCACCTTTTATTGCATGACTAGGTCAAAACCTAGTCAAAGGAGGACTTTTCTGGGGTGTCCAACTCTTGGACACCCCTCTCTTGATTTTTTTCATGAGAACCATCAAATTCACATCCCAGAAACCTAGAAGAAGGGTGGAGAAGTTAAATATGGCATGGGTTAAGTGGGCACACAAGAGGGGAAGAAGTTTTGGTCAATGGGGACTCTTCCAAGTAGGAAACAAATCCCAACTTCTTCCAAGTTTTGACCAAGTCATAAAAAATTCCCAAAAATATGAATTATGGGGTGTGGAAGGCCTTCTTGGGCATGGTAATACATGTACAAAAATCAATAATTAATTAAGATGGGCATGAGGTCTTAGGTGCAAGAGAAAGAGAGAGAGTCCCAGTCCAATTGGGACTCCTCTTGTTTGACTAGGTCAAAATAGTTTTGAACCCAATTTAAATTCTATTTAAATCAGATCAAATTTAACCTAATTAAGGATGATCCTTGTTTAACTAGGAGTTTATTAAATTAGATTAAATTAATATTTAAATCTAATTTAAATGCTAAGTCAATTAGGTGCACCCAAGTCCTAGTCAAACAATGAATTGTTCTTTCTTATAAATGACTTATCCAATAAACCAACTAGACTTAATCTAATTAAGTCTAAACTAATTTTAATTAAATCTAATTTAATTAGACTTGATCTCAGCCTGATTGTTCAATCAAATTGAGCCAATTAGTAATTCAATTGCTAATCAATCCTTCTATAACACTTGCATCAGGTCAAACATCAATCGCATTAAATGTTTGACCTCGAAATGATTCTCAATCATCGATTAACCATCTGATCAGATTATAAGCTCTAATATATGTGATGCTATAGGTTCAAACCTAAGTCAGTAATATAGAAATTAATTTCTATACCAATTGAAGTTATCATCTAGCAATGATTTTTGATTTTCGAATAGGTCGAATGTATGCAAAGCAACATTCTTAGAACCCTAGCCCATGGTTACCGTATAATTTATTTCTTTAACCAATAATGATCAAGACAACTTCGAGTATGCTATCAGCACTCATACAAGTCATCGCTATTGTGTCTCAAAATTTTGCAAATTCTATAACACGTCACGAGGATTACCCAAGCCTAGGTTTTGCTAAATTGAAACATAGCTAGTCATTCTCTTCTTGAAGTTAATCGGAGAGGTCAATCCTATCTTGATTCACACACCGACTTTACAAGTATTTGACTGTACCCAAAAATCTTTCGAACCTATATTAGAAATACAAATAGTTTGTTATCAAAGTATAGTGAGTTGCTTGCAAGTCATCGTGGTGATCTTAGGTCGGAGGGACACTTATACCCATTGACCTTAGCTAGCTACTCTTGATAGTATAGTTCTACATTGGTCACATTCAGTGTAGATGTACTCCTACATCTCACCTGGATGCCATACTAGTATCTCCAAACCACTTGATTACGAGGACAACTAACGCATATGGCATACAACAACCTACACTCGATAAGTTATCATCTTTGTTAATAACTTATCATTTGATCATGAATAATTTAAGGACCATCCGATAAATTCTCCTTTATCGATTGATTGTGATTCTAAGGACTTCATTATAATTTAGGAGTTCATTTAAGGAAGATAGAACTTTTATGATGAACCAGGCAAATAACTATTATTATTAGATAATTCATATACTAATTCCAACCATTTACTACTTAGATGATTGGCTTTAGGACATATTTTCAAATAGTTTCTTAAGTCTATCCCATGACTCGTGAATTTGTTCCCCTGAAAGCTGAGCAAATCCAATGATGGCTCGCCTCATGATGATGGTTTGACCTATGGGATAAAATTTCTTAAGAAATTCATATTATAATTTAGTCCAAGTTTGGATTGGTCTCTCTATTGTGCCAAGCTATACTTGGCTTTATCTTTTAATAAAAAAGGGAATAAGATTAGTTCAAGGGCATCATCAGTTAAATTTTGAATTCTTATCATAGAATAGATTTTTAAAAAATCATCTAGATATTTATAAGGATCTTCATTGGTATTTCTATAAAAGAATGGGAGCATCTGGATTGTGGCCGACTTGATCTCATAGTGGATAGCATAGATATTAGGTAACTAGATACAAGTCGATGGGTTATAGATGAAAAGAATAAAATATTTTTTTATTTATCTAGATATTTTTTAAAAATTTTTGGCCATTTGATTATCTGATTTAATATGAATCAGCCATTCAATTTTATGATTGGGTTCAATTAGGTCAAAAAAAGTGATCTCCGACTGTGCATATACTAATGCAACCCTAACATATGGTTTAGATTATATATATATATATTTTATTATTATTTATTTTATTATTTTTTTTTTATATTTTTTTTTTATATTTTTTAGAGGAAAATAGAAGAGAAAGAAGAGGATTCTAAAAAAGAGTCCTAAGAAGTTGAAGAAAATAGTGCATGATTTGCCATGCTTCTTTTGAAAAATATTTTAAAAATAGCAATGATGTAGTAAAAAATAATTAATCTAATTAATTATCTACTAATCATATCAGATTATTTAATCCTATACATTAGGATCTAAACATAATATGCATGCAAACATCAATAGATCTGAAAATAAAACTATGTAATAAACTATTTACTACATCTACGTGTTCAGAACATAATACCTTTCCACGGATAGTTGATCACCATAATCTGAGTCCATCGAATAATGCTCTGATATTATATCGTAGCTGCACATGTGTTCGACCTCTACGGTTAGTCTACATGAAGCTCTTGATCCCGATCAGCCCCATTGGAGTGCTAGCTCCTCGTCGAAAGCTTCGATGGCTGATCATGATTGATCTGATCGATCATATACTTTCTAATTTTTTAGATATTCTAAAAAATTAAAACATAAATATTGGAGGATGATAAAGATGTGTTTCAAATTTGATGGTGATCCGATGCTCACAACACTCAATCTCTCCACCTGAACCCAGATTTCCAAATCTAGGATTTCACTCGGCCCAAAAATCCTGACACACTAAAAATCCTATCACGCCCTCTCTATGGAGTTATTCTATGAAATAAATTTTTATGGAAAGATAACATTTAGATCTATAATCTCTATTTAGATTATATCTAAAACTAGAATGTCCTTAGAGATAAAAATCACAAGAGAAGAGAGGCATAAAGAAAAAGAAAAGTGCTGTAGGATCCTATTCACCTTCACTCCAAAATTTGTTTTGCTCAAAACTGATGCCCAAACATTCTAAAATTTTTACCACAAAATGTTAGCTCCATCTCCTACATGTATAAAAATTTTTATAATTTATTGACATAAATACCATGGAAAAACTACATGAAAAATGATAAGAGTCGAGTGGTTAAGTGGTTTTAAGCACTCACTTGATTTCAAAAATCAAATGAGCCTCTTATACTTATCCAACACCCCCTCCCTTGTGTTTAACATGCAAAAGGACTCTTCTTCTATGTGCACATTTTTATTTCTTAAAAAATATTTGACAAACAAAAGGGAGGGCATGGGAAGCAGAGTAGAAAAGTCAAAAATGGTGGGCGCATGGGAGAATTTGAATTCAAACTTCATTTGAGTTGGTCCTAAATGGTTTCAACCAAACTAATTAATTTAGATCCAATTAAATCAGGTTAAACCCAACCAAATTAGGATTAGTCTAATCTAATAAAATTCTAATCAAATTAGAAATTAATTAGATCTACGTCTAGATCAAATTAGGGTCAAAATTTCCATAGTAATTAGGTCATCTCATGACCTGATCGGATCAAATTCAATCGAATCAAATTTAATTGGACTTGATCAAATCCTCATCGCTTAATCAAATTAATCTAATCAATAATTAAATTACTAATTAATCTTCCAAAAAATATCTGAGTCTAAATCCAACGGGTTACTGGACAACAGAGTCCTATCAACATGAAACTCTTGTAGAGTCTTAAATCAGTGGAACTCTTAAACCCAGTATGCCAAACGAATCAAACTCACGATCATAGAGTCCCAGACTAGCGAAACTATTGATCAAAAAGTTTCAAATGAGTAGGACTTAGAGTCTCAGTCCAGTAGGACTCTTGGTCATAGAATCCCAGTCCAGTGGTATTCTTGACCATAGTGTCCTAGGTTATCAGGACATGATCAGAGAATCCTAGATAAGTAGGACTCAGAGTTCCAATCCAGTAGGACTCTTGGTCATAGAGTCCCAATCTAGTGGGACTCTTTGGCCATAGAGTCCCAGACCAATGGGACTCTTGATTAGAGAGTCCCAAATAAATTGGACTCAGAGTTCCAATCCAATACGACTCTTGGTCACAGAGTTCCAGTCTAGTGGGACTCTTGACCATAGAGTCCCAGACCAATGGAACTCTTGATCAGCCATCAGATCAGGTAGGAACTTCTAATGTGTGTGATTCCATAGGTCCAAACCTAAGTCGGTAGCATAAAAATCAATTTCTATACTAATCGAAGTGACCATCTAGCAATGGTACCTGACGTCCGAATAGGTCGAATAATCGCAATTGCAATATTTAGAACCTACGCAAATATGGTTGTCGTATAATTCATCCTTATGACCTCTGTATAATAGATGACTCAAGGTTAGACTGTCAACCCTAGAAAATACATCCATGTCATGTCTTAAAGCAATTAGTCCCATGACTCCTCACTAAGACTACCTAGGCCAAGATTTTGCTAAATTAAAACATAATTGAACACAGCTCCTAAAATTAGGAGTGGTCAATCCCATCTTAATACATGCATCAACTCCATAAGTACTTGACTATGCCCAGAAATCTTCCATCACTAAATTAAAAATTCAGATAGTCCGATACTAAAATACAGTGAGTTGCTTGGAGGTCATCATGGTGATCTCAGATCGGAGGAATATTTATACCCATATTCCATC
Source organism: Cocos nucifera (assembly GCA_006176705.1). Classification (NCBI taxonomy): domain Eukaryota; kingdom Viridiplantae; phylum Streptophyta; class Magnoliopsida; order Arecales; family Arecaceae; genus Cocos; species Cocos nucifera. The sequence goes on from QRFJ01001052.1 coordinate 129,437, forward strand.
GAAGCTAATCTTGATAGAAGAAAAGCCATGAAGTTGATCACGTTCAGTACAGTTGTACCCGTACATCTCACTTGCATGCCATATCAGTGTCTCAACACCTTGGTTACGAGGACAACCAACCTATATGGCACACAATGACCTATACATGATAAACGTTGTCATCCTAAGTAATAATATATCATTTGGTCGTAAACTATTTAAGGACTAAATGATAAATTCTTCTTTGCCGAATCTAGATAGTCCTAAGGACTTCATCATAATATAGGAGTTCATTAGAAGATAACAAAATTTGTAATGAAAAATGCCAAAATAATTTTTATTAATTTATAATTCATATACAATTATAAATATATGGCCCAACCGTCAACAGACTGACGATTGGCTTTGGGACACATTTCCAACAATCTCTTACTTGGACTAAAGCCAATCAGTGCACTATCTAATACCTATCTTTGACTTAAAGTCATCGAACTCCTTCACCACAATAGCTTTAGTGAATGGGTCGGTCAAGTTCTTCTTTTCATCGATCTTCTGAAGGTCGATGTCACCTCGATCCACAATCTCTCAGATAAGATGGTAGCGACATAGAATATGCTTCGTCCGTTGGTGTGCCTTTGGTTCCTTCGCTTGAGCAATGGCTCTAGAGCTATCGCAATAGAGCAGAACTAGACCATTAAGGAAGGGTTCTACTCCGAGCTTGGTAATGAATTTTCTTAGCCACACTACTTCTTCGGCAGCATCTGATGCAGCGACATACTCCATCTCACAAAGTAAATTGACTATAGTGTGCTGCTTGGAACTCTTCCAGCAGACGACCCCATCATTAAGGTAAAATATGTATCTCGATACACTCTTGTTATCATCATGATTGGACTAAAAATTGGAGTCTATGAACCCACAAGTTTTAAGTCTGATTCACCATATACAAGCCACCGATCCTTAGTATTTCTTAAATACTTCAGGATGGTTTTAACAACCTTCCAGTGATTCTTCCCTAGATTAGATTGGTATCTACTCATTACACCTAGTGAGTATGCCACATCTGATCACGTACATGTCATGGCGTACATTATAGAATCCACTGCTGAAGCATATGGTATTCTATTCATACATTCTCTATCTAGAGGTGTTGTTGGACAATCTCTCTTTGAAAGAGAAATTCCATGGCCTATTAATAGATAGTCTTTCTTAGAATTTTTCATGCCGAATAATTTCAGCACAGTGTCAATGTACGTGGACTGGGACAATCCAAGCAACCTTTCAGATTTATTTCTATAGATCTTCATCCCTAGGATGTAGGAAGCTTCTCTCAGATCTTTCATGGAGAACTGTGATGACAGTCAGATCTTTTTTTCTTATAATGCAGGAACATCATTTTCGATTAAGAGAATGTCATCCACATACAATACTAGAAATACTATTGCTGGACCATTAGCCCATTTGTATATGCAGGGCTCTTCTTCATTCTTAATGAAGCCATACATTTTGATTGTTCTATCAAATCATATGTTCCAACTTCGAGATGCCTGCTTTAATCCATAAATGGACCTCTGAAGCTTACACACCTTAGACTCATCTATGAATGTGAAACCTTCAGATTGTATCATATACACCTCTTCATCCAACTCTCCATTAAGAAAAGCTGTTTTCACATCCGTCTGCCAGATTTCATAGTCCAGATGGGCAGCTATGGCAAGCATTATCTAAATGGATTTGATCATTGCCACAGAAGAGAATGTCTCATCATAGTCAATACCATAATGTTGATGATACCCCTTGACAATCAGACAGGCTTTATAGATCTCCACCTTTCCGTCTACGCCTCTTTTTCTTTTGAAGACCCATTTACACCCTATGAATTTTACCTCTTCAGGTGGGTCAACCAATGTCCATACATCATTGGCCTTCATGGATTCCATCTCAAATTTCATGGCCTCAAGCCATTTCTTAGAGTTGGATCTCTGCATTACATCCATATAGGTGATTAGGTCCTGATCGTTCTCATCAAGTTCGATAGGATCCCCATCCCAGATCAAAAAATTATAGTATCTATTCGGTTGACGTAGTACTCTACCAGATCTCCTTAAGGATGCTTCTATAATGGGTTCTAAAACTGATCTAATCAGATCTGGCTCAGGTTCAACAACTTGTGTCCGTTCTTCCATCTATCATACTTTATCAAGTTCGACCTTGGAGGCATTAGTTCCTTCACCAAGAAACTTCTTTTCTAAAAATACTGCCTTAAGGCTGACAAATACTTTTTGCTCATCAGTAAGGTAGAAGTAGTACTCTTTGAATTTTTTTAGGTAACCTATAAAACTACACTTATCAGACCTAGGTCCAAGCTTGTCTGTCATCAAGTATTTGACGTAGGTTGGACACCCCTAAACCCTAAGGTGTGAAAGCATTGGCTTACGCCCTGTCCATATTTCATATGGTGTTTTATTAATAGATTTACTCGAAATCCTATATAGAATGTAACAAGCTGACTCAAGCACATATCCCCATAGGAAGATTGGCAAACCAGCAAACCCCATCATGGATTGAACCATGTCCAACAGGATCCGATTTCTTCTTTCAGACACACCATTATGTTGTGGTGTTCCAAGAGAGGTCCATTGGGAGAGAATCCCGTTCTCCCCAAGATATGTTAGAAACTCATTGAAAAGGTACTCATCCCCTCAGTCAGATCGAAGAGTTTTAATACTCTTCCCAGTTTGCTTTTCTACCTCATTTCGAAATAGTTTGAACATTTCAAACATCTCTGACTTATGCTTCATTAAATAGACATACCCATACCTCGATAGGTCATCTATGAAGGTTATGATGTAGAAATATCTACCTCTAGCACTTGAGCTCATGGGTCCATATACATCCGAATGTACTAAACTCAAGAGTTCAGTGGCTCATTCACCTTTTTCAGTAAAAGGTGACTTGGTCATCTTACTAAGAAGATAGGACTTACAGATCGAAAGTGACTCATAATCACTAACCTCAAGAATTTCTTCTTAAGCTAATTTGTTAATCCTATTCTTGTTAATATGACCTAGCCTATAGTGCCAAAGATAGACATCAGACACATCACTAATTTTAAGGCATTTATTGAGGATTGAACTATGTTAATATGCATAGAAAGTAAATAAATTCTGTTATTCAATTATCCAATTAAAATTGTAACACCATTCAAAATGACATTACAAAATTTTTCTTTTATTGATATTTCAAAACTATTCATGATCAAAAGGCCTACAGAAATGACATTCAATAAGAAAGTTGGGCAATAATGACATTCATTAAGAATAACTTTATTTAAATTGATTACAAGGTTCATGATTCCTAAAGCTAGAATTGAAACTTGTCTTTCATCTCCAACATTTAGGAACCTCTCACCATGATCAAATCTCCTACTGACCTGCAAGCCCTACATAGAATTACAAATATGATAAGGGCTTCCAGTATCTAATACCCAGCTTATAGAATCAAATAAGAAAAAATTGCAAGGTGTTATCATATAATTACCTTGCCTAGCAATCACCTGCTTCTTTCTTGGCCTGTTCGGATCCATGGAGGCAATTTATAGAGGATAGTTCCTCTTCTAGTGCCCCTTCTTCTTGCAGAGGAAGCACTTTACCTGGCTCTAGTTGAATTGGCACTTCTTGGTCTGACCTTATGCAGTCGTCCCAGCATGCGGCCACACCTTCTTATTTTTCTTCTTCTTGTTCTTCTTCCCCTTATTCTTCTTTCCTTTCTTAAAGGGTCGACGATCAGAAGAAGACCCTCCCACTACATTCACCATCTCCTTGTAGAGTTGGTGATCTTTCTCAAAGTTCTATAGCAACCCTAACAAGCCATGGTAGTTCACTGCAGGCTTTGTCATTCTAAAATGAGTTAGGAAGGAGAGGAAGGACTTGGGAAAAGAATTAAGGATCGCATCCTTACCGAGCTGCTCGTGTAGGGAAAAGCCCAACTTGCTAAGGCACTCAATCATCTCGATCATGTACAATACATGATCGATGACTGAAGCCCCACCCCTCATTCGAGTATTGAAAATGGCACAACTTATTTTGTGCCTTTCAACGTCATCCAACATGCCAAAAGAGTCGTTCTATATTTGAAGCATCTCCTATGGCTGAGCATTTTCAAACCTATGACTAAACTCATCATTCATTGCCGCCAGCATTATACATTGATCGGTGGTGTGGTCATTGAGCCACTTCAGATAAGTGTCTCAGATTGCTTTCCTAGCATTCAGTGCTAGCTCCTTAGGTGCTTGATTCGTTACCACATAAAGGATCCACTCATGCTCCAGGATGATTTTCAACTTACGATACCAGCTATCATAGTTGGATTCCATTAATTTGTCATGGTCTAACAATGATTGGAGCTATAGGTTAGTGGCCATGTCTGCACAAAAAGGAAAACGAAAATTAATTAGTATATGAATTATTAATCCTAAAGACTTAGACTTCAGCCTAAAGATCCTTCCATAATTTTATACGAATTGGTAGCCTCTACCTCCAATTCGAGGAATTACTCTAATTCCTTAGTGGGTACTAGAATCTACATAGACTATACATGAGCCCAACTTTGGTTGGTCAACCCATGTGCACCTATGGATAGATTCAAAATCAATTATTTCTCTAAACAACTTCTAGTAACATTGATTTTGCCCCATAGACCAAATCAGTAGGCTTTGGCCTCCACTGAAAAATGTTTGGTTAGGTCCAACCATTAACATGACCATATTTGGTCTTATCTAACCAATAAATGATCAGGCCCAACTTTGGTCGGCCAACCTAACCACCATCAGAAAGACTTAACCAAATTATCATTTTATGAATGATAATTTCATTAGTCAATAATCACCAGGCCTTTGGGCCTCCAATGATCATTATACTAATGAACCCATTATCACTCAACTTAATGGGAGGCTATGATTTAGTTATCTATATAACTATTTCATTTTTAAGGATCTAATAATTTTAGAGGATTTAGTTAATCAATTTAAGAAAATTCAGCAAGCCAATTTCGATCCTCCCACTGACTTCACCAAGTCAAAAAAGAATCTAATCTAAGCTAGCATTAGGAGCACCTAAATCAGTCAGACTGATTTACCTAATAGACATGGGTGAGCCGAATCACCAAGTGATCTAATCAAAATCTAACTCACCAGGATGGCTAGGTAAGCAAGATTAGTGGAAGGGATATGCCATTAACTCATCAAAGATCGAATCAGTACGAGTAGCTTTCAATTAAAAACCACTGGTCAAACTGCCAAACTTACCTTAGACACCATCCGGTTCATTAGTTTTAATTTGACCAACCTAGTAATTTTGGATTCGACTGCGTAGTTTTGAATCAAGTCCATTTGGTCCTTGTTAAAAGCATGGACTTGACCAACTACAACTATTGTAATTGAGTCCATAGAGTCCTTGACCTAATCTAAATTAACATTTAATTAGATTTGATCAATTACTCTAAATTAGTCCATATTTTAACTAACCTTAGGTTTAACTCAATTTATGGACCTAATTTAGCTAACATAATAACCCACAAGTTTATGATTAATGACTTAGAGTCTTAATTCACAATTCTAGACACTAAATCATTATACTTAATTTTTAATTAAGTTTATGGGCTGAGGGTTAGGGTTCGGCATTTCAAAAATATTTTTAATTTTGAAAGATTCTTTACAACTTAGAATTATTCACCAATTGAGTCGACTCATTTCAAAATTAAATCATCTTAATTCACAAACAACACTAGTTGTAGGATTTAATCTGAAACTATGTACACTATATAATCATAAAATCATAAATCAAATTTTATCTAGTTATTCATTCATGATCATAAATTAGATTAAAGCCTAATATAACTAAATCATAAAAATATTAGATTAAATCTAGTAATTTTATGATTAATGATATAGATCATTAATGTACTAAGACAACCTTTTCACTATAGGGGTAAACCCTACAGCAGGACAACCTGTAGTCCGTGCGATCTAGATCTTAATTTTTTAGATCTAATTACTCTAATTATTAGATTAATATTTAGATTAAATCTAAATTATTAATCTAAATATGCAAGCATATCATATTTAAAGAGCCTTGCTCTGATACCATTTGAAGAAAATAGTGCAGGGTTTGCCATGCTACTTTGAAAAAATATTTTAAAAATAGTAATAATACAATGGAAAATAATTAATCTTATTAATTATCTACTAATCATATCAGATTATTTAATCCTACATATTAGAATCTAAATATAATATGCATGCATACATCAATAGATTTGAAAATAAAACTATGTAATAAACTATTTACTACATCTACGTGTTCAGAATACAATATCTTTTCATAGATAGTTGATCACCATAATATGAGTCTACTAGATAATGCTCTGGTATCATATCATAGCTGCACACATGTTCGACCTCTACGGTTGGTCCACATGAAGCTCCTGATCTCGATCAGCCCAATTGGAGTGCTAGCTCCTTGTAGGAGTCTTCGATGGCTGATCATGATTGATCGTATATTTTTTTATTTTTTAGATATTTTATAAAATTAGAACATAAATATTAGATGATTATAAAGATATATTTCAAATTTGGTGGCGATCCGATGCTTACAGCACTCGATCTCTCCACCCGAACCTAGATTCCCAAATCTAGGATTTCACTTGGCCCAAAAATCCTGACACACTAAAAATCCTATCACGCCCTCTCTATGTGGTGTTTTTTCATGAAATTAGTTTTCATAGAAAGATAACTTTTATATCTATAATCTTTATTTAGATCATATCTAAAAATAGAATATCCTTAGAGGTAAAAATCATAAGAGGAGAGAGGTATAAAGGAAAAAAAAAGTGCTATAGGATCCTATTCACCTTCACTCTAAAATTTTTTTTGCCTAGAACTAATGCCCAAACATTCTAAAATTTTTATCACATAATTCTAAGCACTTATCCTATATGCACAAAAATTCTCATAATTTATTGACATAAATACCATGAGAAAATTGCATGGAAAATGATAAGATTTGAGTGGTTGAGAGGTTTTAACCACTCACTTGATTTCAAAAATCAAATGAGCCTCTTATACTTATCCAATGCTCCCTTCCTTGTATTTAACATGCAGAAGGACTCTCCTTCTATGTGCATATTTTTATTTCTCAAAAAATATTTGACAAACAAAAGGAAGGGCGTGGGAAGCAGAGTGGAAAAGTCAAAAATGATGGGTGCATGAAAGAATTTGAATTTAAACTTCATTTGACTTGGTCCTAATTGGTTTCAACCAAATCAATTAATTAAGATCCAATTAAACTAGGTTAAACCCAATCAAATTAGGCTTACCCTAATTCAATAAAATTGTAATTAAATTAGAAATTAATTAGATCTATGTCTAGATCAAATTAGGGTCAAAACTCCCATAATGATTAGGTCATCTCATGACCTGATTGGGTCAAATCCAATCGAATCAAATTTAATCAAACTTGATTGAATCCTCATCGCTCTATCAAATTGAGCTAATCAACAATCAAATTTTTAATTAATCCTCTAAAATATATTTGAATGGGTTACTGGGCAACAGAGTTCTATCAATATGAAACTCTTGAAGAGTCCTAAATTAGTGGGACTCTTGAACCCAGTGTCCTAAATGAATCAAACTCACAATCATAGAGTCTCAGACTAGTAGAACTCTTGATCAAAAAGTTTCAGATGAATAGGATTCAGAGTTTTAGTCTAGTAGGACTCTTGATCATAGAGTCCCAATCTAGTGGGACTCTTTACCATAGTATCCTAGATTATTAGGACTCATGATCAGAGAGTCCCAGACAAGTAGGACTCAGAATCTCAGTCTAGTAGGACTCTTGGTCATAGAGTCTTAGTCCAGTTGGACTCTTTGACCATATAGTTTCAGACCAATGGTACTCTTGATTAGAGAGTCCCTAACAAGTCGGACTTAGAGTTTCAATCTAGTAGGACTCTTGGTCACGAAGTTTTAGTCCAGTGGAACTCTTGACTACAGAGTCCCAAACCAATGGGACTCTTAATCAACCATCAGATCAGATAAGAACTCCTAATGTGTGTGACCCCGTAGGTTTGAACCTAAGTCAGTAGTATAGAAATCAATTTTTATACTAATTGAAGTGACCATCTAACAATGGTGTTGAATAATCATAATCGCAATATTTAGAACCTACGTGAATATGGTTATCGTATAATTCATTCCTATGATCTCTGTGTAATAGATGACTCAGGGTTAGACTGTTAACCCTAAAAAATACATCCATGTTATGTCTTAAAGCAATTAGTCCCGTGACTCCTCACTAAGACTATCCTAACCAAGATTTTGCTAAATTAAAATATAATTGAACACAGCTTCTGAAATCAGGAGTGATCAATCTCATCTTGATACATGCATCGACTCCATAAGTACTTGACTGTGTCTAGAAACCTTTCATCACTGAATTAAAAATTTAGATAGTCCGGCACAAAAACATAATGAGTTGCTTGGATGTCACTGTGGTGATCTCAGGTCAGAAGGATATTTATACCCATATTCCATCGAAGCTAATCTTGATAGGAGAAAAGCCTCAGAGTTGATCACGTTCGGTGCAGATGTACCCATACATCTTACTTGCATACCATATCAGTATCTCAACACTCCTTAGTTATGAGGAAAACCAACCTATATGGCATGCAATGACCTATACTTGATAAACGTTGTCGTCTTAAGTAACAACGTATCATTTGGTCGTGAACTATTTAAGGACTAAATGATAAATTCTCCTTTGTCGAATCTAGATAGTCCTAAGGACTTCATCACAACTCAGGAGTTCATCAGAAGACAACAAAATTTATGATGAAAAATATCAAAATAACTTTTATTAATTTATAATTCATATATAATTATAAATATATGGCCCAACCATCAATAGACTGATGATTGACTTTGGGACACATTCCCAATAGAAGTTTTAGAGCTAAGAAGAGAGAGAAGAATTAGTTTTGATTAGGTTTGATGTTTTAGTTAGCAGTCAAGTTAGACAATCAATTGTAACTAAGGACTATCCTAGATCTTCAAGCCCTCTAAGTGTAAGATCAGCCACTCAACTATCCAGGTAAGTGTAAGGTTGTTGAGAGTCTTTTTGTTGCTTTTCTTAGACATCAATTATCTTGGCCAGAAAGCTAACAAAATCAACTAAGTAACCACCTTTCTTTGGGATATATTCCCTGAATCATTTGCTTTAGACATCAGTCAAACTGACTAATCTTAACCTAGTCCAACTCTTAGGATTTCTTATCCTAATAAGCTCAAGTTCCTAGGATCGATGTCTAACTAATTTTAAATTAAAAGCTTAGGTCAATGAGGGATGCTGGTTGGTTGTTTATGAGTTGAGGAAGGGTAATCAAATATCCATCTTATGTTGATTAATGGATTATACTCTTAAATTGATTTAAGATTAATATGCACAAGCACTTTCAGAGAAGGAGCTCTATGCAGCTAAATTAGATGCATGAAACTAATTAAACTCGAGAAGCTTACCTTATCTTCAGTGATCATAAGAAAAAATAAAAATAAAACTAATATGATGGATACTCTAAGCAATTAGGATTTCTATTCTTATCATGAAGCTTTTAATTAGGTTTAAATAGATATTTTTTTAATTAACTTAAAAATAAAATAAATAATAATAAAAAAAGAGGTCTAGGGTTAAGATTGATCTCACTAAGCAAAATTGGTTGCTTCCCCCTTGCCCAAATTTTTTTATTCTTATTCTTCTTTTTTTGCAAAAGAAACAAAAAAAAGTTAGTAAGCTATATTTATAGAAAAATTTAAAAAAATAAAAAATTATTTATAATTTATTTATAAGAAAATCAAAAGAATCAAAAAAATTTATTGCTCGTGCCTTTACCAGCAATGGTGCCAAAAAACTTGATAGATCGTGATGTTGTCATTAAAACATCATGTTAATCAATTTAATTTTAACTTTTTTAAATAATTAAAAATATGTAAAAAGTAGTGAGTCAGGTCAAATCCATAAGGAAGGTAGTGCTTTGATTTAAAATTTTTGATTTTTGTAAAAAAAAGAAGAGAGTTTAAAAATAAAATTAAAGTTAAAAATAAAAATTAAAATTATATAAAATTAAATAATAAAAATTTAAATAGCATGAAAATAAATTTTGGATACTAAGATCTACTATCTAGATCTTAGTATCTACTTGCAATAAAATTAAATTTATAATAAAAATAAAAAATAATTAAAAATAAAGTGCATGAATTTAAAAAGCATGAAAATAAAATTTTGTATTAATTTAAAGGTTCAAAAATTAAATACATAAAATTAAAAAAATAAAAAAAAATAAAAAATAGAAATAGATGATCTTGATCTTAGATTGACATTGGTGTTAAGATGGCATAGAAAATAAGCTCTTCCTCTTAGCACTGTTTGCCTCGAAGCAACCATCAACCCATGTATGGCTCTAACCTATACCTTAGCTTCCCCTTGATTAAAAACACTAAATTCTAAAGGCCAGGGATCCTTTAAATAGAGGAGAGAGTAGCTCTGATGTGAAGAATCTAGTTAAACATCAAATTAATACTCCTAAAATGAGTCAAACTAGGTCATCTGCTATTAATATAAACTTTTGGTTCATCATAGTCGTTAGATCTAGATTGAATGCTCCAAAAGTTGCCAAAAAATCATTATTTTGATGCTCAGATCAACTCGGATTGGTTTCCGGCTGTCCATTTGCACTTGATGGAAGACTTTTGACCATTAAATAGTGCTCTAGAGTTAGAATTGGTGTCAGAAGCTTCCATTAGCCATCAGATCATGTTTTGGAGAAGATCTGACCATCTGATCATGCATAGAAGGCTGGGGGAACTTTGAATTAAATCAAGAAATGATCTAGCCATTGGATCCTAACTGGGGACAACCGCAGCCATGTTGGATAAGCTGCTAGACGACTTGAACGGAGCGCATCATGATCTCCACCTAATCATCGTGATACATGCAAGTCGAATTGACCAAAATGCCCCCATGAACCCCATAGCATTTTTCATGGATCCTTTACGGGTCCATGCCTACCACATCACCATCGATCCACCATGGACTGCATGGTTTATAACATCATGGTGACGTCATGGCTGTTGGGCTAGCGGGCTGGCACTGCGAGCTAGCAAGCTTGCTTGGCCTAGCACAGGCTGGGCTGCACTATCGAGCAGATCAAGCCAAGTTTTTGAGCAAGTCGGCTAAGCTGAACTAGCCCAGCTAATTTTCATATTATTATTTTTTCTTTTTTCTTTAAATCTTTTTGTATCAAATTCATTTTAAATCAAATTTGCTCCAAATTTGCTTTGTTTGAACTAGAAAAATTAATTATTTTCATTTATGATCATATTTTTAAAAAATAAATAAAAATATTAATTTTTAAAAATAAAAATAAATTAATTTATAAATTAATATTTTTATTAGTGAATTTATGATAATTATCACCTCTCATTAAGTTGAGTGATAATGGGATCACTAGCTCAATAATCATTGAAGGCCTAAAGGCCTAGTATTTATTGACTATTAGAATTATCATTCATAATATGATTTCTTAGCTGCATCTCTCTGAATGGTGGTTAGGTTGACCAACTAAAGTTAGGCTTAATCATTCATTAGTTAAATGGATCAAGTATTATCATATTAATGGTTGGACCTAACCAGACCTTTTCAATAGAGGCTAAATCCTACTGATTAGGCTTTTGGGATAAAATTAAATTACTAGAAGTTGTTTAGAGAAATAATTAGTTATGAATCTACCCATAGATGTATATGAATTGATCAGCCAAAGTCAGACTTGTGTGCAATTTATGTAGATTCTAGTATTCGCTAAGAAATTAGGATAATTCTTCAAATTGGAGGTAGAGGCTACCAATTCGAATATAATAGGAGGAGAACCTTTTGATTAAAGTCCAAATCTTTAGGTTTAATAAATCATTTAATAGTTAATTTTTTTATTTTTCTTTGTGTAGTTATGACCACTATCCTTTTGCTTCGGTCATTGTCAGATAATGACAAGTTAGTGGGATCCAACTTTAGTAGTTGGTATTGCAAGTTGAAAATTATCTTAGAGTATAAATGGATCTTGTACATTTTAACAGATCCGACACCTAAGGAGCCAACTTCAAACGTACGTGGCACAGTCAGAGACATATCAGAAGTGGTTCAATGATCAAATCATAGTGCGTTGCCTGATGTGGAGGCTATGAGCGATAAGTTTAGTCACAGGTTTGAGTCAGCTTAGCCAGAAGATACGCTTCAAGTATTGAACAAGTCTTTTGGCACATCCGATGATGTTGAAAGGTACAAGATTAGTTGTGCCATTTTCAATGCCAAAATGAGGGATGGAGCTTCAGTCACTGATCATGTATTGTACATGATTGAGATGATAGAGCGTTTGAGCAAGCTTGACTTTCTCCTGTACAAGTAGTTAGGAAAAGATGCTATTTTGAACGTGCTATCCAAGTCCTACCTTCCTTTCCTCACTCATTATAGAATGATAAAGCCTAAAGTTAATTATCATAGGTTATTGGGCTTGCTTCAGAACTTTAAGAAGAATCACCAACTCCACAAGAAGTTGATAAATATAGCAAGAGGATCTTCTTCTGGTTCTTGATCCTTTGAGAATGGAAAGAAAAATAAGAAAAAGAAGAAGAATAAGAAGGTACAAGTTTAGGCTCGAACATCTATGCAAGATCAGACCAAGAAACCCAAGCCCGATGAGAGTCAAGTAGAGTGCTCTTCTATAAGAAGTAAGGGCATTAGAAAATAAATTATTCTTAGTACATTGCCTCCTTGGATCCGAATAGGCCAAGAAAGAAGCAAATAGTTGTTAGGCAAGGTGCTTATATGATAAGTCCTTGTAATTTCTCTATTTGTGATATTACTGACTGGATATTAGATAGCGAAAGCTCTTACCATATTTATAATTCATTACAAGTCAGTAGCAGATTCGAGTAAGATGAAAGATTTTTGAATGTTGGAGATGGAAGATCGATTCTAGTTCTAGCATTAGGGATCATGAAACTTATATTTAATTTTTATTTTATTGTTCTTAGTGATTATCACTTTTGTCTTAGTTTCTTATTGAATATCATTTCTGTAAACCTTTTGGCCAAAAACAATTATGAATTTCAATAAAGAGTTTTGTAATACCATTTTGAATGGTGTTACTATCTTTTCTAGACATTTGAGCAATGGAATTTATTTATTATCACAATCCATTAATATAGTCTACTCTACTGGCAAATATCCTAGATTAGATAATGGTCTGATATCTACTTATGGTACTATAGGCTAGATCATATTAACAAGAATAGAATAAATAGGTTAACTAAAGAAAGAATTCTCGAAGTTAGTGATTATAAATCACTTCCAATCTGTGAGTCTTATCTTCTTGGAAAAATAATCAAGTTATCTTTCACTGAAAATGGTGAGAGAGCCACTGAGCTCTTAGGTCTAGTATATACTAATATATGTGGGCCTATGAGCATAAGTGCTAAGGTAGATATTTCTACTTCATTATTTTCATAGATAACCTATCTAGGTATGGGTATATCTATCTGATAAAACATAAGTCAGATTCATTTAAAATATTTAAAAAATTTTATAATAAAGTAGAAAAATAAATTGGAAAGAGTATTAAAACTCTTCGATCTAATCGAGAAGGTGAATACCTTTTTGGTGAGTTTCTCACATATCTAGGAGAGAATGAAAATCTCTCTCAATGGACTCCTCTAGAGACACCACAGTATAATGGTGTATCTGACAAAAGAAATCAGGCTCTATTAGACATGGTCCAATCCATGATAGATTTTGCCAGCTTATCGATACTCTTCTAGGGATATACACTCAAATCAGCTTGCTATCTTTTAAATATGGTTCCAAGTAAGTCTGTAGTTAAAATTGAAGAAAATCGCATAAGATTTAAGCATGCATTTTTAAAACTTTTTTGAATAAAATAGCAGTAGAAGTAAATATTAATCTAAAATTAATACTATGCATGCATTGGTCATATCAAATAAATCCTACTCAGAATCTAAACATGCTAGTATGTGATAGAAAAATAAAATGCATTTGATCAGCAAATCGAATCTGTTGATCGATACGAGTTCAGAGCTTGATATCTTTTTGTGGATAGCTTATCTTTATGATCTGAATCTATCAAAAGAAGTTGTGATGTTATGTTGCAGTCACACACTCGTCTGACCTCTACAGATGGTCTACACAGAGCTCCTGATCCCGATCAGCTCTATTGGATTGCTAGCTCCTCGCCGAAGCCTTCGATGGCTGATCATGATCGATCATGTACCTTTTGATTTCATGGACACTCCAAAAAATCCAAAAATGAATACTAGAGGATGATGAAGAGGTGTTTCAAATTTGGTGATGATCCGATGCTCACAAAACTCGATCTCTCCACCCAAACCCAGATTCCCAAAACTAGGGTCTCACTCCGCCCAAAAATTCTGACACACTAAAAATCCTATCACTCCCTCTTTTTATGGAGATTTTCTATGAAATAAGTTTTCATAGATAGATGACATTCAAATCTATAGACCCTATTTAGATCATATCTAAAAATTAGGTTACCTTAGAGGTAAAAATCAGAAGAGAAGAGAGGCATGAGGAAAAAGTAAAGTGCAATAGGACCCTGCTCACCTTTACTCTAAGATTTTTTTTGCCCAAAACTAATGCTCAATCACTCTAAAATTTTTAACACATAATTCTAACTACTTCTACTATACGCAAAAAAATTATCATAATTTATTGAAATGAATACCATAGGAAAAGTGCATGAAAAATGATAAGGGTCGAGTGGTTTGGAGGTTTTAACCACTCATTTGATTTCAAAAATCAAATGAGCCTCTTATCCTTATCCAACGCCTCCTCCCATATGTTTAACACATAGAAGGGCTCTCCTTCTATATGTGCAAATTTTTATTTCTTCAAAAAATATTTGATAAACAAAAAGAAGGGCATGGGAAGTAGATAAGATTGGATTGGTTCCAACCTCCAATAAATTGAGTTGAATTCAAAACTCAACTTACTTTGAACCAGTCCAACCCTTGGACCAGGTCAAAAGTAGATAAGAGAGGGGGTGCAGAAACCTTTTGGGCAAGAGAAAAGATATGTATAAAAAAAAAATTTGGGCATGGAACAAGAGTGGAAAAGTCAAAAATGGTGGGCGCATGGGAGAGTTTGAATTCAAACTTCATTTGACTTGGTCCTAATTGGTTTCAACCAAATCAATTAATCTAAACCCAATTAGATCAGATTAAATCCAACCAAATTAGGCTTAGCCTAATCCAATAAAATTCTAATTAAATTATAAATAATTAGATCCAGATCCTAATCAAATTAGGATCAAAACTTTCATAGCGATTAGGTCATCTCATGACCTGATCAGGTCAAGCCCAATTAAATCAAATTCAATCAAAATTGATCGAATTCTTATTGCTCAATCAAATTAAGCTAATCAATAATTGAATTGCTAATTAATCCTCCAAGAATATTTGAGTCCAAATTGGATGGGTTACCGAGCAACAGAGTCCCATCAACATGAAACTCCTGAAGAGTCCCAATCTAGTGGGACTCTTAAACCCAATGTCCCAAATGAATGAAACTCACAATCTTAGAGTCCCAAACTAGTGGGACTCCTGATTAGAGAGTCCTAGATGAGTAGGACTCAAAATTTCAGTCCAGTGAAACTCTTGGTTACAGAGTCCCAGTTCAGTGAGACTCTTGACCATAGTGTCCTAGGTCACCAAGACTCATGATCAGCCATCAGATAAGGTAGAAACTTTTTATGTACGTGACCCCATAGGTTTGAATCCTAAGTTGGTAGCATAGAAATCAATTTTCTGTACCATAATGGTACCCGACGTTTGGATAGGTCAAAAAGTCGCAATGCAACAATGACGAACCTATGGAATATGGTTATCATATAATTCATCCCCTTGATCACAATGGTCAAAAGGATGATCTAGGATTTACTGTCAACCCTATAATTCATTCATATTGTATTTCAAAATTTAGCATCCATCATATGGACTATCCCGACTAAGGATTTGCTAAATTAAAATATAGCGATGCACTTGCTCCAACACTTAGAGAGATCAATCCCATCTTGACTCATACATCAACAAGCTAAGTACTTGACTGCACCCAGTAGCCTTCCATCACTAAATTAAAAATTTAGATAGTCTGGTACCTAAGTACAGTGAGTTGCTTGCAAGTCACCATGGTGGTCTTAGGTCTAAGGGATACTTATACCTATATTCTTCGAGGCTAATCTTGATAGAAGACAAGCTCCAAAGTTGGTCACATTCAGTGCAGATGTACCCATACATCTCACTTGCATGCCATGCTAGTATCTCAATACTTCTTGGTTACGAGGACAACCAACCTATATGGCACACAATGATCTATACTCGATAAATATTATCGTCCTAAATAACAACATATCTTTTGATCATGAATAATTTAGGGACTAAATGACAAATTCTTCTTTGTAAAATTTAGATAGTCCTAAGGACTTCATCATAACACAGTAGTTCATTAGAAGACAACATAATTAGTAATGAAAAATATCAAAATAACTTTTGTTATTTGATAATTTATATACAAGTGCAATAAGTAGCACAACCATCAATAGACTGACGATTGGCTTTTGGATATATTTTCAGCAATCTTCCATTTGGACTAAAGCCAATCGGTGCAATATCTAATACCTATCTTTGATTTGAAGTTGTTGAACTCCTTCATCACAATAGCTTTAGTGAATGGGTCGGTCAGGTTCTCCTTCTCATCGATCTTCTGAAGGTCGACATCATCTTAATCCATAATTTCTCAGACAAGGTGGAAGCGGCATAGAATATGCTTCGTTCGCTGGTGTGCCTTAGGTTTCTTAGCTTGAGCCATGGCTACAGAGCTATTGCAATATAGTAGAACTGGACCATCAAGGAAGGATGCTACTCCAAGCTCGGTGATAAATTTTCTCAGCCACATTGCTTCTTTGGCAGCATCTGATGCAGCAACATATTCTGCCTCACAAACTGAATCGGCCATAGTGTGCTGCTTAGAACTCTTCTAGCAGACGGCCTCATCATTAAGGATGAATATATATCCTGACACACTCTTGCTACCATCATGATCAGACTGAAAACTGGAGTCTGTGAACCCCACAAGTTTGAAGTCTATTTCACCATATATAAGCCACTAGTCCTTAGTATTTCTTAAATACTTTAGGATGGTTTTAACAACCTTCCAGTGGTTCTCCCTTGGATTAGATTGGTATCTACTCACTATTCCTAGTGAGTATGCCACATTTGATCGTGTACACATCATGGTGTACATTATAGAACCAACTATCGAAGTATATGGTATTCTACTCATACACTCTCTTTCTAGAGGTATTGTCAGACAATCCCTCTTCGAAAGAGAAATTCCATGGCCTACTGGTAGATAGCTTATCTTGAAATTCTCCATGCTGAACCATTTCTGCACAGTGTCAATGTATGTAGACTGGGACAATCCAAGCAACCTTTTAGATCTATCTCTATAGATCTTCATCCCTAGGATGTAAGAAGCTTCTCCCAGATCTTTCATGGAGAACTGTGATGACAGTCAGATCTTTATTTCTTGCAATGCAGGAACATCATTCCTGATTAAGAGAATGTCATTCACATACAATCCTAGGAATACTATTGCTAGATCATTAGCCTACTTATATATGCAGGGCTCCTCTTTATTCTTAATGAAGCCATACATTTTGATTGTTCCATCAAATCGTATGTTCCAGCTTCGAGATGCTTGCTTAAGTTAATAAATAAACCTTTGAAGCTTACACATCTTAGACTCATCTATGAATGTGAATTCTTCAGGCTATATGATATACACCTCTTCATCTAGCTCTTCATTTAGGAAAGTCGTTTCACATCCATCTGTCAGATTTCATAGTCTAGATGGGCAGCAATGGTAAGCATAATTCGAATGGATTTGAGCATTATTGCCATAAAAAAGAACGTCTTGTCATAGTCAATTCCATAATATTGATGATATTCCTTGGTAATCAGATGGGCTTTATAGATCTCCACCTTTCGATCTACGCTCCTTTCTCTTTTGAAGACCCACTTACATCCTATGGGTTTTATCCTTTCAGGTAGGTCAACCAATATCCATACATCATTGACCTTCATGGATACCATTTTGGATTTCATGGCCTCAAGCCATTTCTCAGAGTTGGATCTCTGCATTGCATCCATATAGATGATTGGGTCCTGATCGTTCTCATCGAGTTTGATAGGATCCCCATCCTGGATCAGAAAACTATAGTATCTATCTGGTTGATATGGTACTCTACTAGATCATCTTAAGGGTATATCTATAATGGATTCTAGGTTTGATCTAATCAAATCTAGCTTAGGTTCAACAACTTGTGTCTGTTCTTCCACCCATCGTACTTCATCAAGTTTGACCTTAGAGACATTAGTTCCTTCACCAAGGAACTCCTTTTCTAAAAAGACTGTCTTAAGGTTGACAAACACTTTTTGCTCATTAGCAAGGTAGAAGTAGTACCCTTTGATTTCTTTTGGGTAACCTATAAAACTATACTTATCAAACCTAGGTCCAAGCTTGTTTGTCATTAAATGTTAGACAAAAGTCGGACACCCCCAAATCCTAAGGTGTGAAAGCATTGGCTTACGCCCTGTCCATATCTCATATGGTGTTTTATTAATAGATTTACTGGAAATCCTATTTAGAATATAACAAGCTGACTCTAGCGCATATCCCCATAGGGAGACCGGCAAACCAGCAAACCCATCACGGATCAAACCATGTCTAATAGGATCTATTTTCTCCTTTCTGACACACCATTATATTGTGGTATTCTAGGAGGGATCCATTGGGAGAGAATCCCATTCTCCCCAAGATATGTCAGAAACTCATTGAAAAGGTACTCACCTCCTCGGTCAGATCGAAGAGTTTTAATACTCTTTCCAGTTTACTTTACTACCTTATTTTGAAATAGTTTGAACATTTCAAATGACTCCAACTTATGCTTCATTAAATAAACAAGCCCATATCTCGATAGATCATATGTGAAGGTTATGAAGTAGAAATATCCACATCTAGCACTTGAGCTCATGGGTCCACATACATCTGAATGTACTAGACTTAGGAGTTCAATGGCTCATTCACTTTTTATAGTAAAAGGTGACTTGGTCATCTTACCAAGAAGACAGGACTCATAGGTCGGAAGTGATTCATAATTACTAATCTCAAGAGTTTCTTCTTGAGCTAACTTATTAATTCTATTCTTGCTAATATGACCTAGCCTATAGTACTAAAGGTAGACATCAAACACATTACTAATTCTAGGACATTTATCGAAGGATTGAACCACGTTAACAGACATAGAAAGTAAATAAATTTTGTTATTCAATTGCCCAATCAAAATTATAACACCATTCAAAATAATATTACCAAATTTTTTTTTATTGATATTTCAAAACCATTCATGGCCAAAAGGCCTATAGAAATGACATTCAATAAAAAAGTTGGACAATAATGACATTCATTGAGAATAACTTTATCTGAATTGATTATAAGGTTCTTGATTTCTAAAGTTAGAATTGAAACTTATCTTCCATCTCCAACATTTAGGAACCTCTCATCTGGATCAAATCTTCTACTGACCTGCAAGTCCTATATAGAATTACAAATATGATAAGGGCTTCTAGTATCTAATACCTAGGCAGTAGAATCAAATAAGAAAAAATTGTAAGGTGTTATCATATAATTATCTTGCCCAACAACTACTTGCTTCTTTCTCGGCCTATTCGGACTAGGAAGGCAATGTATAGAGGATAGTTTCTCTTCCAGTGCTCCTGCTTCTTATAGAAGAAGCACTCTACCTGGCTCTGATTGGGCTTGCGCTTCTTGGTCCAACCCTGTAAAGTTGTCCTAGTGTTTGGCTGCACCTTCTTATTTTTCTTCCCTTTCTTAAAGAGTCGACGACCAGAAGAAGACCCTGCCACTGTATTCACCATCTCCTTATAGAGTTGGTGATCCTTCTCAAAGTTCTATCATAACCCAACAATCCGTGGTAGTTGACTATAGGCTTTGTTATTCTAAAATGAGTTAGAAAGGGGAGGAAGGACTTGGGAAAGGAATTAAGGATCACATCCTTACCGAGCTGCTCATGTAGGGAAAAGCCCAGCTTGCTAAGAAGCTCAGTCATCTCGATCATGTACAATACATGATCAGTGACTAAGGCCCCATCCCTCATCCGAGCATTGAAAATAGCACAACTTATTTTGTGCCTTTCAACGTCATCAGGCATGCCAAAGGTGTCGTTCAACATTTGAAGTTTCTTCGATGGCTGGGCATTTTCAAACCTATGGTTGAACTCATCGTTCATTACCGCCAGTGTTATACATCGAATGATGGTGCGGTCATTGAGCCACTTCTGATAAGTGTCTCGGACTACTCCCTTAGCGTTCGAGGCTGGCTTCTTAGGTGTAGAATCCATTACGACATAAAAGATCCGCTCATGCTCTAACATGATTTTCAACTTACATACCAGCTATTGTAGTTGTATCCCATTAATTTATCATTATCTAATAATGATCAGAGTGACAGGTTAGTGACCATTTCTGCATAATAAGAAAAATAAAACCTAATTAGTATATGAATCAATTATCCTAAAAATTTGAGCTTTAGTCTAAAGGTTCTTCCACTATTTTATACGAATTGATAGTCTCTACCTCCAATTCGAGGAATCACTTTAATTTCTTAGTGGGTACTAGAATCCACGTAGACTACGCATGAGCTTAACTTTGGTTGGTCAACCTATGTGCACCTATGGGTAGGCTTAAAACCAATTCCTTCTCTAAATAATTTTTAGTACTATCAATTTTGCCTCGGAGACCTAATCAATAGGCTTTGGCCTCTACTGAAAAAGTCCTATTAGATCCAACTATTAACATGACCACATTTGGTCTAATCCAACCAATAAATGATCAAGCCCAACTTTGGTCGGCCAACCTAACCACCATCAGAAAGACTTAACCAAATCATCATTTTATAAATGATAATTTTATTATGCAATAAGCACCAGGCCTTTGGGCCTCCAGTGATTATCAAATTAACGAACCTATTATCACTCAACTTAATGAGAGGTTATGATTTAGTTATCTATATAACTATTTCATTTTTAAGGACCTAATAATTTTAGAAAATTTAGTTAACATATTTAAGAAAAGTGAGCCAATTTTGATCCTCTCTCTAACTTCACTAAGTCAGATAAAAAAGGATCTAATCTAAGCTGGCATTAGAAATACCTAAATCAGTCAGACTGATTTACTTAATTGACATGGGTGAGCCTAAATCACCAAGTGATTTAATCAAAATCTAACTCATCAAGATGGCTAGGTAATTGAGATCAGTGGAAGGGATATGTCGTTAACTCATCAAAAACCGAATCAGTGCAAGTAGCTCCTAATTAAAAATCACTGATCAAACTGCCAAATTTACCTTAGACACCATCTGGTTTATTAGTTTTAATTTGATCAACCTAGTAATTTCGGATTCGACCATATAGCCATGAATCAAGTCCATTTGGTCCTCATTAAAGGCATGGACTTGACCAACTACAATTATTGTAATTGAGTCTATAGAGTCCTTGACCTAATCTAAATTAAGATTTAATTAGATTTGATCAATTACTCTAATTTAGTTTACTCTTTAACTAACCTTAGGTCTAACCCAATTTATGGACCTAATTCAACTAACCCAATAACCCACATTCTATGATTAATGACTTAGAGTCTTAATTCACAATTCTAGATACTAAATCATTATACTTAATATTTAATTAAGTTTATGGGCTGTGGGTTAGGGTTTGGCATTTCAAAAATATTTTTTAAATTTTTGAAAGGTTCTTTACAACTTAGCATTATTCACCAATTGAGTCGACTCATTTTAAAATTGAATCGGCTCAATTCATAAATAATACTAATTGTAGGATTTAATTTGAAACTATATGTGTACACTACATAATACTAAACCATGAATCAAACTTTATCTAATTATGCATTCATGATCATAAATTAGATTAAAGCCTAATACAATCAGATCATAAAAGTATTAGATCAAATCTAAGATTTTATGATTAACGATATAGATCAGCAACATACCAGGATAACCATTTCACTATAGGGGGTAAACCCTACAGTAGGACAACCTACAGTCCATACGAGCTGAATTTTAATTTTTAGATCAATTAATCAAATTATTAGATTAATATTTAAATTAAATCTAAATTATCAATTTAAAATATGCAAGCATATCATGTTTAGTGAACCTACTCTGATATCATTTGAAGAAAATCATGAAGGGTTTAAGCATGCATTTTTGAAACTTTTTTCAAATAAAATAGCAGCAAAAGTAAATAATAATCTAAAATTAATACTATGCATGCATTGATCATATCAAATAAATCCTACTCAGGATCTAAATATGCTAATATGTGATAGAAAATAAAATGCATTCGATTAGCAAATCAAATTTGCTGATCGATATGAGTTTAGAACTCGATACCTTTTTGCGGGTAGCTGATCTCCATGATCTGAATCCACCAAAAGAAGTTGTGGTATTACACTATAGCTGCATACTCATCTAGCCTCTATGGATGGTCCATACAGAGTTTCTAATTTCGACCAGCTCCATCGGACTTCTAGCTCCACGTTGGGGCCTTCAATGGTTGATCATGATTGATCTGATTGATCGTATACTTTCTGAACTCTTAGATACACCAAAATATCATAATACAAATATTGGACGATGATGAAGAGGTGTTTCAAATTTGATGGCGATCCAATGCTCACAGCACTCGATTTCTCCATCTGAACCTAGATTTCCAAAATTAGGGTTTCACTCAGCCCAAAAACCCTGACACACTAAAAAATCCTATCACACTCTCTCTGTGTGGAGTTTTTTTATGAAACAAGTTTTTGTGGAAAGATGAATTTTAGAACTATAAACCCTATTTGGATCATATCTAAAAATTGGGTATCCTTAGAGGTGAAAATCAGAAGAGAAGAGAGGCATAAGGGAAAAGTAAAGTGCTGTAGGATCCTGCTCACCTTTACTCCAAGATTTTTTTTTGCCCAAAACTAATACCAAATTACTCTAAAATTTTTACCATGTAATACATGCACAAAAATTATCATAATTTATTAATGTGAATACCATGGGAAAAGCATGTGAAAAAAGATAAGGGTCGAGTGGTTGGAAGGTTTTAACCACTCACTTGATTTCAAAAATCAAATGAGCCTCTTATCCTTATCCAACGGCTCCTCCCATATGTTTAACACATAGAAGGACTCTTCTTCTACATGCACACATTTTTATTTCTCCAAAAAATATTCGACAAACAAAAGGGAGGACGTGGGAAGCAAATAAGGTTGGATTGGTTCCAACCTCTAACAAACTAAGTTGAATTCAAAACTCAGGTTACTTTGAACCGGTCCAACCCTTGGACCAGGTCAAAAGCAGATAAGAGAGGGGCTGTAGAAACCTTTTGGGTGAGAGAAAAGATACATACAAAAAAGAAATGTGTGGAACAAGCATGGAAAAGTCAAAAATGTTAGGCACATTGGAGAGTTTGAATTCAAACTTCATTTAACTTGCTCTTAATTGATTTCAACCAAACCAATTAATTCAGACCCAATTAGATCAAGTTAAATCCAACCAAATTAGACTTAGCCTAATCCAATAAAATCCTAATCAAATTAAAAATTAATTAGGTCCAGGTCCTGATCAAATCAAGGTCAAAATTTTCATAGCGATTAGGTCATCTCATGATCTGATCGGGTCAAACCAAATTGAATTAAATTCAATCGAACTTGATCAAATCCTCATCACTCAATCAAATTGAGCTAATCAGTAATTAAGTTGCTAATTAATCATTCAAAAATATTTGAGTCTAAATTGGAAGGGTTATCGGACAACAGAGTCCTATCAACATGAAACTCTTGAAGAGCTCTAATCTAGTAGGACTCTTGAATCCAGTGTGAAACTCATGATATTAGAGTCCCAGACTAGTGAGACTCCTAATTAGAGAGTTCTAGATGAGTAGAACTCAGAATCTTAGTCCAATGGGACTCTTGATTATAGAGTCCCAATCCAGTAGGACTCTTGACCACAGTATCCTAGGTCATCAAGATCCATGATCAGCCATCAGATCAAGTAGAAACTCATTATGTGTGTAACCCCATAGGTTCAAATCTTAAGTTGGTAGTATAAGAACTAATTTTTTATACTAATCGATGTGAACATCTAGCAATGGTACCCGATGTTCGGATAGGTTGAAAAGTCGCAATGCAACAATGATAAATCTATGGAATATGGTTACCGTATAATTCATCCCCTTAATCACGATGCTCAAAAGGATGATCTAGGGTTTACTATCAGTCCTATAATTCATCCATATTATATTTCAAAATTTAGCATCCATCATATGAACTACCCCGACCAAGGATTTGCTAAATTGAAATATAGCGATGCACTTGCTCCAACACTTGGAGGGATCAATACCATCTTGACTCACACACCGACAAGCCAAGTACTTGACTGCACCTAGTAACCTTCCATCATTGAATTAGAAATTTAGATAGTTTGGTACCTAAGTACAGTGAGATGCTTGCAAGTCACCGTGGTGGTCACAGGTCTAAGGGACACTTATACCCATATTCTTCAGGACTAATCTTGATAGAAGAAAAGCTCCAAAGTTGGTCACATTCAATGCAGATGTACCCATATATCTCACTTGCATGCCATGCCAGTATCTCAACACTTCTTGATTATGAGGACAACCAACCTATATGGCACACAACGACCTATACTTGATAAATATTGTCATCCTAAATAACAACTTATCTTTTGGTTGTGAACAATTTAAGGACTAAATGATAAATTCTTCTTTGTCAAATCTAGATAGTCCTAAGAACTTCATCACAATACAAGAGTTCATTAGAAGACAACAAAATTTATGATAAAAAATACCAAAATAACTTTTATTATTTGATAATTTATATATAAGTACAAGAAGTAGTACAACCATCGACAGGCTAACGATTGGCTTTAGATCATATTCCCAACAAAAACTCCATATGAGATATGGATAGGGGGTAAGCCAGTACTCTCATATCTTAGGGTCTAGGGATGTCTGGTTTATGTCAAACATTTAATGACACATAAACTTGGATCTAGATCTAACAAGTGCACTTTCATAGGGTACCTAAAAGAAATGAAAGGGTATATTTTCTATCATGCTAATGAATAAAAGATGTTCGTCAGTCTTAAGGCAATCTTTTTAGAAAAAAAGTTTCTTGGTGAAGAAATTGTTGCTTCTAAAGTTGAACTTGAGAAAATTCAATAGGTAGAAAAGTTGACACATTTAGTTGAATCTAAACTAGATTTGATCTAAGTTGACACATTTAGTTGAACCTAAACTAGATTTGATTAGATCAAATCTGGAGCCCACTACACCCTTAAGGCAATCCGATAGAGTACTGCATCAGTCGGATAGATACTATGATTTCTTAATTTGGGATGATGATCTTATCAAACTCGATGAGAACGATGAGGATCTGATCACCTATATGGATGCAATCTAGAGATCTAATTTTGAGAAATAGCTTGAGGCCATGAAATTCAAAATTGAGTCCATTAATGTCGAGAATATGTGGATATTGGTTGACCCACCTGAAGGGGTTAAACCCATTGGATGTAAATGGGTCTTCAAAAAAAAGAGGGGTGCAGATGGAAAGGTGGAGACCTATAAAGTCTATCTGATTACCAAAGAGTATGATCAATGTTATGGTATTAACTATGACGAGATGTTCTTCTCCATGGCAATGCTTAAATCTATTCGAATTATGCTTATGATAGTTGTCCATCTGGACTATGAGATCTGGTAGATGGATGTGAAGATAGCTTTTTTGAATAGAGAGATGATTGAAGAGGTGTATATCATACAATTTAAAGGATCCATATCTATAGATGTGTTGTGTAGGATCTCTTGATGTTGTTGAGGCTAAAGGAAGAATAGGACGTACCTCCTTCCTCCAAGCTTGAAGGCATGCCCCCTAAGGCACCTTAGCGTGTGAAGAAACTAGAGAGAGAGAGAGATGTAGAAGAAAATCACTCTATTAATCTTCTATTTCTCTCTCTCAATTTTTAAGATTTATAATATACATGTATATATATACCTATACATGGACCAAAATCCTAATCCATAAAAAACTCCCTAAGCTAACCCTGTCTGAATGCACTCATCTAAACTCATGTACACCCATGGTCTGATCATGCACTAAATTTGATGGACCCAAACCAAGTCCAAACTCTTAGTAGCCCTCATGAGACCCACAAACCAGGGCCTCATGATTGTGGATGGTTGAACCTCCTTCCTAGAACCAAACTGATCCTAGTCCTAGGACCATACTTGTTCTAGTCTTTTGGAGCCAACACCCTGACTCTTCTAGCGGCCTCCCAATGCTTGGAAGTATCGCTAATCCTAATAATCTCTACCTTGGTGCCTTCAAGCCTTGGCAAACCCTGCATGAACTATCTACACCATCTTACTGCCTCTAGAGCTGACACCGTCTCATCAAAGCCACCTCGCCTCCTTAACTATAACACCAACTTGTGCTCCACAGCCCTTAAGACTCATGCTTACCACACTCCTTGGCCTCAAATTGATGTCCTCTTGCTCTGACCCTATGGCTGCAACACCAACTTATGCTCTGCAGCACATCCAGATAGCTTCCTGTGCAAACTCTAATTCTTCTGCCAATCCTCTTCAGCTACTATGCACCCTTGGAGACCTTTGGGATGACCACCTCCATAATTGAAAATCTTGGCTTGCTTCTTCGCACCATCCTAAAATTATAGGATTCTTTCTGCTTGACAGCTGCATCACTTTCCTCGGACTTTCCTGGAGAACCTACAATATTTCTATATCAGTACATGCTGTCCCACCTGACATGATCTCCTCAGAGCTATGCTTGTCAACCTACACACACCACTCCACCTGAAACTATGCATCACCGGTGCTGGTGTTAGAATATCGATCCTCCTACACCCCTCCACTTTGAACTCATACTAAATTTTTTTCTCCATCTATAAAGCTACCACTACAGAGCTCCATCTATATCCAAAGTCCATCTGATGCTACAGAAGAATCTGACTCTATCACCAAGTCATTTAAGGCCAACCACTCAACATTGCATTGCTGAGCCTGCCATTACACCTCAAATATCGTCGCTGCTCCTTCGAGCTCTCCACACTTCATGGATCCCACCAAAATCATCTTAGATATACTGCATCCTGCAGGCTCCTCCAAAACATATAGGAGCTCATCTAACTCCTTAGAATCCAGCAACTGAACCATAAGAACTTTTACCCTAGCACTTCATCCTCTTCTACTCTTGCACCAACCATAGCTTCAATTCCACCCGGAGGAACTATAGGTCAAATCCTGTCTTTGGCTCTGACCTACCTATCTCATCCCAAGGCTCCTAAGACTCCCTGACTCTTCTTGAGACCTACTCTCGATCTTTCTAAGATGCCTTCTGACACTCTCTACTGAGATATCCTCCTCGACTATTGCACCATTGAGCCTTTCTCAGTCTTATGCCTCTAGGGAGGTGCTACTACAGCACTCCAGTGCTCCCTATTTCATCTTGACACCGCCTCCTCATAGGTATCTAGGTTCTCTCTTGCTGCACATAACCCATCCTCCATCTAAACCATGACTCTCCCTGGTGCTTCTTACCAGGATGAGCCATAAACCTGCTCACCTGACTTACTGCATGGGCTAAATCTAGCCTACAACATAACATGAAGTATATAGTACTTTCCACACCAAAAGTATATAGAACCTTTTCCATCTCCCGAACCTCCATCTCAATTTTTGGTGAGATGATCTTAGAGAGTCTGAAATGCTCAGCAAGTGGCAGCTCTATCGGCTTGGTCTCCTGCATTCCAAACTTCTCTATGATTTTCTTTATATATCCTCCCTGAGATAAATATAGCAGTCCGTTGATTTTATCTCTAACAATCTCCATACCTAGAATCTTCTTTGCAGGCCCCAAGTCCTTCATCTCAAACTCCCAAGATAAAGCTCCTTTCAACTCCTACACTACTTTCTTACTTTTGCATACTATCAGCATATCATCTACATATAAGAGTAAGTATAATCAAGATCCATCCTCCAAAGATCTCACATATACACACAGGTCATGATTATACATGAAAAGGGCAATACTTCTCACATATATGTCAAACTGCTTGTACCACAGTTTAGGAGATCGCTTCAACTCGTATAGTGATTTCTTTAGTAAACAGATCTCTCCCGCTGACCCAGGCTTCCTGAAGCTCTATGGCTACTCCATGTATATGTTCTCCTCCAAATCTCCATGGAGGAATGCTATCTTAACGTCCATTTGCTCCAGCTCCAAATCATGAGTAATAACTATGCTCAACAGCACCTTAATAGATGTATGTCTGACAATCGAAGAGAAGACTTCTGAGTAATCAATCCCTTCTCTCTGTGAGTATGTTTTGGCTACTAGCCTATCCTTGTACCTCACTCCACCTTGCTTTGAAGGTGCTTCTTCTCTGGTAAAAACTCATTTAGAGCCAATGGGTTAAGCATCATCCGGTAGATCCACTAGTTGCCATGTCTGGTTCTTCTTGAGAGACTCTATCTCTTCCATCATGGCCTACATCCATGACTCCCGATCGAAACTCTCCATGGCCTCCTTAAAGTTCTCTAGATCTTTATTGATAGTGATAAGAGCATAGGAGATAGTCTCATCAATGCCATATCGCATCGGTTTGTGAATAGTGTGCTTTGGCTTGTGCAATGCCACTCCTCTTGTGATATCTTGCAAGTCTACTACTTGTGGTTACCTCTACACTTCCCATAGGATAGATCGCTCTCCATGCTGATCCTCCATAGGTGCATCACCATGCCTATCTAACTCCACCTTAAACTGAACATGACTTGAGATTGATGTTAAGGACAAATCACCTGTATCCAAGAATTGTTCCATGCAGCCTTGTGTTGGCTTGATAACTTTATCTACACTTTTCAACTTCATCATAATGCTTTTTTCATCAAAAATCATATTCTGACTGATGACACAATTTTGAAAATATGAATCCCATAGTAAGAATATTAGAAATGTGTCCTCAAGCTAATCATTAGCCTGTTGATGGTTGGACTATATATTTATAATTATATATAAATTATAAATTAATAAAAATTATTTTGGTATTTTCATCATAAATTTTATTATCTTCTAATGAACTCATGTGTTGTGATGAAGTCCTTAGGATTATCTAGACTCGATAAAGGAGGATTTATTGTTTAGTTCTTAAATTACTCACGATCAAATGATATATTGTTACTGAGGATGATAACGTTTATCGAGTATAGATCGTTGTATGCCATATAGATTAGTTGTCCTCATAACCAAGAAGTATTGAGATATTGATATGGCATGCAAGTGAGATGTATGGGTACATCTTCACTAAACATGACCAACTCTGGATCTTTTCTTCTATCAAGATTAGCTCTGATGGAATATGGGTATAAATATCCCTCCGATCTGAAATTACCATGGTGACTTCCAAGCAACTCACTGTGCTTTGGTACTGAACTACCTGAATTTCTAATTTAGTAATGAAAGATTTTTAGGCACAGTCAAGTACTTAAGGAGTCGGTGTGTATATCAAGATGGGATTAACCACTCCTAAATTTAGGAGTTGTGTTAAATGATATTTCAATTTAGCAAAGCCTTGGCTAGGGTAGTCCTTGTGTGGGGTCACAGAACTAATTGCTTTGAGACATAATTTGGATGTATCTTCTAGAGTTAACAGTCAAATCCTAAAGTCATCCTATGCATAGAGATCAAAAGGATGAATTATACCGTAACCATATTCACATAGATTCTGAATATTATGATTATGACTATTCGACCTATCTGGACATCGGATACCATTGCTAGATGGTCACTTTGATTAGTACAGAAATTGATTTCTATTCTATCAACTTAGATTTGAACCTATAGAGTCATACACATTAGAGATTTCTACCTGATTTGATGGCTGGTGAGGAGTCCCACTTGATTAGCACACTATGGTCAAGAGTTCCACCAGATTGGGACTCTTCGATTGGGAGTCCTACTAGGTTAGGACACTGAGTCTCAATGTTTGAAAGTCTATGGTCAAGAGTCCTACTAGACTCGGACTCTTCGACTAAGAGTCCTACTACTCTGGGACTCAGAGTCCTATATATATGGAACTCTGTGATGGGACTCTTTAATCATAAGTTCCATTTGTTTCGGACACTCGGATTAAGAGTCCTACTGGTTTGGGACTCTTTGATCAAGAGTTTCATTTTGATGGAACTCTATTGTTCGAACATCCACTAAATTTGGACTCTAGATTTATGAGAAGTTTAATTAGTGATTTGATCACTAATTAACTCAATTTGATTGACTTATAATTTTTGGTTCAAGTCCAACTGAATTGGGTTCAGTTGGGTTTGACCCGATTAGGTCATGAGTTGATCTAATCGCCAAGGAGGTTGGATCCTTGATTTGATCAAGAGATGGGCTTGATCAATTTTTAATTTAATTAAAATTTAATTAAGCCTAATTAAGCATAATAATATTGGATTTAATTTGATCTAATTGAGCCTAACCAATTCTATTTGGGTTAGTTCAATTGGATGATGTTTGAATTTAAGACTAGTCTGACTAGTCTTCCCTTCCTGCACCCACATTTTCTACGAGAAAAGAGTTCTCGTATGTTTTCCCATGCATAGAAGAGTCCCACACCCTCCATCTCTACACCCCTTATGGATAAGGTTTGGTTGTTATTGATTTTAGTTTGAATGAGATTCAAACTTAGATAAGAAACCAACTCTACCTTATCCATGCACCATCTCTCTCTTCTATGCACCCTTTTTGATACACGAGAAATGGTTTCTCATGATTTCTTTTCATGCAAGAGAGAGTGTGCACCCAGCCTTCTCAAGCCCCAAGTGGATTAGGATCAAGTTGTTACGATTCAAAGAGAGTTTGAATGAATAACAACTTAATCCTCCCACGCATAGAAGACTCTATTTTGGTACAAATAAAAAAAAAGGATATTCATTAGTGTGTATGCAATTAATCAGAGTGAAAAACCACATTATGTGAGTCCCCCCTTGTGTGTGAAATGGAAAATAAAATAGTTTAAAATTCTCATGAGAAGAAAAAATTAGAGAGGGGCCGGTACAGGGTTTTCATTGAGTGCAGCCCTAGGTATTTGACCTAGGGTTTGGGAAGATATTGCATGAGCTACGAGCATCCAAAGCCTACAAAACATTAGATAGAATCTTCTCTACCTCTCTACTACATCTACCAGCAATCCAGAGCATCCATGAAGCTCATAGATAAAGATCGAAGTCATTCGATCAAAATAGTCCCTGAAAGACTTCGATTTCGAGATAGCACTTACGGGGAGCCAATTAGGACTAGAAGCCACATGTGGATGATCCATGGAGGCTAGACATCTATGTGGCTATGTCGTGACCGACAGACCTCCTCGACGATGATCAAATTATGGTGATCGACTACCCACAAAAAAGGTATTATGTTCTGAACACATTAATATAGTAAATAGTTTACTGCATAATTTTATTTTTCAGATCTATATGAATGCAAACATATTATGTTTAGATCCTTAGTATAGAATTTAATATTTTAATGTAATCAGTAAATAATTAATTAGATTAATTACTTCTTTCACTGTATCTTTGCTATTTTTAAAAAATTTTTCAAAAGTAGCACTACAAACCCTGCACTACATCCTTCAAATGGTATCAGAGCAAGATTCGCTAAACATGATATGGTTGCATGTTTAGATTGATAATTTAGATTTGATCTAAATATTAATCTAATAATCTAATTAATTAGATCTAAAAATTAAAATCAAGATCGCACAGACTGTAGGTTGTCCTAGTATGTTACCGATCTAAATCGTTAATCATAAAATCTTAGATCTGATCTAATATTTTTATGATCTAATTAAATTAGACTTTAATCTAATTTTTTATCATGAATGCATGTTTAGATAGGATCTAAAGTTTGATTCATGATTTAGTATTATGTAGTGTATATAGTTTCATATTAAATCCTACAACTAGTATTGTTTGTGAATTAAGCAGATTTAATTTTAAAGTGAGTCGACTCAATTGGTGAACAAGGCTAAATTATAAAAAACCTTTCAAAATTTTTAAAAATATTTTTAAAATATCAAAACCTAATCCTTAGCCCATAAATTTAATTAAAATTATGTATAATAATTTAGTATCAAGAATTATGAATTAAAGATCCTAAGTCATTAATCATAAAATGTGGGTTATTCGGTTAGCTGAATTAGATCCATAAATTTGATTAGACCTAAGGCTAGTTAAAGAATGGACTAATTTAGAGTAATTGATCAAATCTAATTAAATATTAATTTAAATTAGGTTAAGAACTCTATAGACTCAATTACCATAATTGTAGTTGGTCAAGTCCATACCTTTAATGAGAACCAAATAGACTTGATTTGTGGCTACGCGATCGAACCCATAATTACTAGGTTGATCAAATTAAAACTGACGAATTGGATGGTGTCTAAGATAAGTCTGGCAGTTTGACTAGTGGTTTTTAATTAAAAGCTACTCGCATTGATTCAATCTTTGATGAGTTAATGGCATATCCCTTCCACTGATCTCACTTACCTGGCCATCCTAATGAATTAGATTTTGATTAGATCACTTGATGATTCGGACTCATCCATGTCAATTAGATAAATCGATCTGACTGATTTAGGTGCTCTTAATGCTAGCCTAGATTAGATCCTATTTAATCTGACTTTGTAAAGTCAGTGGAAGGATCAAAATTAGCTTGCTGAATTTCTCCCTCTTCTTAAAATATGTTAATTAAATCCTATAAAATTATTAGATCCTTAAAAATGAAATATTTATATAGATAACTAAATCATTGCCTCCAATTAAGTTGAGTGATAATGGGTTCATTAGTATAATAATCATTGGAGGCCCAAAGGCCTGGTGATTATTGACTAATGAAATTATCATTCATCAAATGATAATTTGGTTAAGTCTTTCTGATAGTGGTTAGGTTGGTCGACCAAAATTGGACCTGATCATTTATTGATTAGATAAGACTAAATATGGTCATGTTAATGGTTGGACCTAATTGGACTTTTTTAGTAGAGGCCAAAGCCTACTGATTAGGTCTTTAGGGCAAAATTGATATTACTAGAAGTTGTTTAGAGAAACAATTGATTTTGAACCTATCCATAGGTGCACATGGGTTGACTAACCAAAGTTGGGCTTATGTGTAGTTTATGTGGATTCTAGTACCTACTATAGAATCAAAGTAATTTCTCGAATTGGAGGTAGAGGCTACCAATTCGTATAAAATAGTGGAAGAACCTTTAAACTAAAGTCCAAATCTTTTGGATAATTGATTCATATAGTAATTAGATTTGGTTTTCCTTTTTGTATAGAAATGGCCACTAACCTATTGCTCCAATCATTATTAGAAAATGATAAATTAATGGGATCCAACTTCAATAGCTAGTATCGTAAGTTGAAAATCATCCTGGAGCATGAGCGGATCTTTTATATAGTAACGGATCCTACACCTGAGGAACTAGCTCTGAATGCTAGAGGAGCGGTACGAGATACTTACTAGAAGTAGCTCAACGACCGCACCACCATTTGGTGCATAATGCTGGTGGCAATGAATGATGAGTTCAGTCATAGGTTCGAAAATGCTTAGCCACATGAGAAGCTTCAAAAGTTGAATGACTCCTTTGGCATGCCTGACAACATTGAAAGGCACAAAACAAGTTATGCCATTTTCAATGCTCGGATGAGGGATGGGATCTCAGTCACTAATCATGTATTGCACATGATCGAGATGATTGAGCACCTTAGCAAGCGGGGCTTTTTCCTGCACAAGCAGCTCAGTAAGGATGTGATCCTTAATTTCTTGTCCAAGTCCTTCCTCCCTTTTCTGACTTATTTTAGAATGACAAAGTCTACAGTCAACTACCATGACTTATTGGGGTTGTTGCAGAACTTTGAGAAGGATCACCAACTCCACAAGGAGATGGTGAATGTAGTGGGAGGGTCTTCTTCTGGTCGTCGATCCTTTAAAAAAGGGAAGAAGAACGAGAAGAAGAAGAAGAAGAAGGTGCAGCCTAATGCCGAGATGACTGCACAAGGTTAGACCAAGAAGCACAAACCCGATCAAAGTCAAACAAAGTGCTTTTTCTACAAGAAGTAAGGGCACTGAAAGAGGAACTGTCTTTTGTACATTGCCTTCCTAGACCCAAACAGGCCAAGGAGGAAGCAAGTGGTTGCTGGACATGATAATTATATAATAACACCTTGCAATTTTTTCTTATTTGATTCTACTGCCTGGGTATTAGATACTGGAAGCCCTTATCATATTTATAATTCTATGCAAAGCTTGCAGGTCAGTAGGAGATTTGATCAAGATGACAGATTTCTGAACGTTGGAGATGGAAGACAAGTTCCAATTCTAGCTTTAGGAATCATGAAACTTGTAATCAATTCAAATAAAGTTATTCTTAATGAATGTTATTTTTGTCCAACTTTCTTATTAAATATCATTTCTATAGGGCTTTC
Organism: Cocos nucifera; assembly: GCA_006176705.1. Taxonomy (NCBI): domain Eukaryota; kingdom Viridiplantae; phylum Streptophyta; class Magnoliopsida; order Arecales; family Arecaceae; genus Cocos; species Cocos nucifera. The sequence continues at coordinate 164,285 of QRFJ01001052.1, forward strand.
GGCCATGAATGGTTATGAAATATCAATAAAAAAAAAATTATAATATCATTTTGAATGGTGTTATAATTTTTATTGGATAATTGAATAATAAAATTTATTTACTATCTATGCCTGTTAACGTGGTTCAATCCTCCAATAAATACCCTAGAATTAGAGATATGCCCGAAGTCTACCTTTGGCACTATAGGCTAGGTCATATTAACAAGAATTGAATTAACAGGTTAGCTCAAGAAAGAATTCTTGAGGTTAGTGATTGTGAATCACTTTCGACCTATGAGTCCTATCTTCTTGGTAAGATAACCAAGTCATTTTTTACTGAAAAAGATGAATGAGCCATCGAACTCTTGAGTCTAGTACATTCAGATGTATGTGGACCTATGAGCTCAAGTATCAGAGATGGATATTTCTACTTCATAACCTTTATAGATGATCTATCAAGGTATGGGTACGTCTATTTAATGAAGCATAAGTTGGAGTCGTTTGAAATATTCAAACTATTTGGTAATGAGGTAGAGAAGCAAACTGAGAAGAATATTAAAACTCTTCAATTTGACTGAGGGGGTGAGTACCTTTCCAATGAGTTTTTGATATAGCTTGAAGAGAATGGGATTCTCTCCCAATGGACCCCTCATGGAACATCACAACATAATGGTGTGTCTGAAAGAAGGAATCGGGCCCAATTAGATATGGTTCGATCCATGATGGGATTTGCTAATTTGCCGATCTTCCTATGGAGATATGCGCTCAAGTCAGCTTGTTATATTCTAAATAGGATTCCAAGTAAATCTATTAATAAAATACCATATGAGATATGAATAGGGCATAAGCCAGTGCTCTCACACCTTAGGGTTTGAGGGTGTCCGACTTATGTCAGATGTTTAATGACACATAAGCTTGGACTTAGGTTTGATAAGTATAGTTTTATAGGTTACCTAAAAAAAAATCAAAGGATATTACTTCTACCTTGCTGATGAGCAAAAAGTATTTGTCAGCCTTAAGACAGTCTTTTTAAAAAAAGAGTTCTTTGGTGAAGGACCTAATGCCTCTAAGATTGAACTTGATAAAGTTTGGTAGGTGGAAGAATAAATACAAGTTGTTGAACCTGAGCTGGATCTGATTAGATCAAAACCAGAACTCATTATAGATGCACCCTTAAGACGATCCTGGATGAAGAGTGAAATCTAGCAGATGGATGTGAAAATGACTTTCCTAAATGAAGAGTTAGATGAAGAGGTGTATATGATATAGCCTAAAGAATTCACATCCGTAGATGAGTCTAAGGTGTGTAGGCTTCAGAGATCCATTTATGGACTAAAGCAGATATCTTGGAGCTGGAACATACGATTTGATAGAACAATCAAAACATATGGCTTCATTAAGAATAAAAAGGAGCCCTGTATATACAAGTGGGCTAATGGTCCAACAATAGTATTCCTAATATTGTATATGGGTGACATTCTCTTAATCGAAAATGATGTCTTTGCATTACAAGGAATAAAGATCTGGTTGTCATCACAGTTCTCCATGAAAGATCTAGAAGAAGCTTCCTACATTCTAGGGATAAAGATCTATAGAGATAGATCTAAAAGGTTGCTTGGATTTTCTCAATCTATGTACATTGATACTGTACTGAAACGGTTCAACATGAAGAATTTCAAAAAAGACTATCTATTGATAGGCCATAGAATTTCTCTTTAAAAGAGAGATTGTCCGATAACACCTCTAGAAAGAGAGCGTATGAGTAGAATACCATATACTTCGATAGTGGGTTCTATAATGTACACGACCAGATGTGGCATACTCACTAGGAATAGTAAGTAGATATCAATCTGATCCAAGAGAGAACCACTGAAAGATTGTTAAAACCATCTTGAAGTATTCAAGAAATACTAAGGACCAATGGCTTGTATATGGCGAATCAGACATGAAACTTATGGGTTTCACAGACTTTAGTTTTCAGTTTAATCATGATGATAGCAAGAGTGTATCGAGATATATATTCATCCTTAATGATGGGATTATTTGTTAGAAGAGTTTCAAGCAGCATACTGTGGCTGGTTCAGTTTGTGAGGTGGAGTATGTCGCTGCATCAAATGCTATCAAAGAAGCAATGTAGCTAAGAAAATTCATTATCGAGCTTGAAGTAGCATTCTCTCTTGATGGTCTAAATCTGCTTTATTACGACAGCTTTGGAGCCATTGCTCAGACGAAGGAACCAAAGGCACACTAGCGGATGAAGCATATTTTATGCCGCTACCACCTTATCCAAGAAATTATGGATCGAGGTGATGGCGACCTTCAGAAGATCAACGAAAAGGGAAATCTGATTGACCCATTCACTAAAGCTATTGTGGTGAAGGAGTTCAACGACTTCAAGTCAAAGAAAGGTATTAGATATTGCACCGATTGGCTTTAGTCCAAGTGGAAGATTATTGAAAATGTGTTCCAAAGCCAATCATTAGCCTATTGATGGTTGGACTAAATATTTAAAATTATATATGAATTATAAATTAATAAAAATTATTTTGATTTTTTTCATCATAAATTCTATTATCTTCTAATGAACTCATGTGTTGTGATAAAATCTTTAGGATTATCTAGATTTGACAAAGAAGGATTTGTCGTTCAGTCCTTAAATTATTCGTGACCAACTGATACATTATTACTGAGGATGATAATGTTTATCGAGTATAGATCATTGTATGCCATATAGATCGGTTGTCCTCATAATGAAGGAGTGTTGAGACACTAGTATGGCATGCAAGAAAGAAGTATGGGTACATCTGCACTAAATATGACCAACTCCGGAGCTTTTCTCTTATCAAGATTAGCTCCGATAGAATATGGGTATATATATCTCTCCAATCTGAGATCACCACAGTGACTTCCATGCAACTTACAATACTTTGGTGTCGAACTATCTAAATTTTTAATTTAATAATGGAAGGTTTCTGGGCATACTTAAGTACTTGAGTCAGTGCGTTTATCAAGATGGGATTGACTACTCCTAGATTTAGGAGTTGTGTTAAATGGTGTTTCAATTTAGCAAAGCCTTGGCTAGGGTAGTCCTTATGAGGGGTCACATGACTAATTGCTTTGAGATACGATTTGGATGTATCTTCTAGGATTGACAGTCAAACCCTAAAGTCATCCTATGCTCAGAGGTCAAAGAAATGAATTATATGGTAACCATATTCGCGTAGGTTTTGAGTATTGCAATTGCGACTATTCAACCTATCCGAACATCAGAGACCATTGCTAGTAGATCACTTCGATTAGTATAGAATTTGATTTTTATGCTACCAGCTTAGGTTCGGACCTATAAAGTCACACACATTAGAGGTTTCTACCTGATCTGATGGCTGGTGAGGAGTTCCACTCGATTGGAACTCTATGGTCATGAGTTCCACTAGACTGAAACTCTTCGATCGGGAGTCCTACTAGGTTAGGACACTGAGTCTCAATGTTTGGGAGTCTATGGTCAAGAGTCCCACTAGATTGGAACTCTTCGACTAAGAGTCCTACTGCTCTAGGACTCTGAGTCCTACAAGTCTAGAATTTTGTGATTGAGAGTTGGGACTCTATAATAATGAGTTCCACTTGTTTTGGACACTGGGATCAAGAGTCCCACTGGTTTGGGACTCTTCGATCAAGAGTTTCATTTTGATGAAACTCTATTGTTCGGACACCCACTGGATTTGGACTCTAGATTTATGAGAGGTTTAATTAGTGATTTGATTGCTAATTAATTTAATTTGATTGAGTTATAATTTTTGGTTCAAGTTCAATTGAATTGGGTTTAGTTGGGTTTGACCTAAGGTCATGAGTTGACTTAATCACCGAGGAGGTTTGATCCCTAATTTGATCAAGAGGTGGGCTTGATCAATTTATAATTTAATTAGAATTTAATTAAGCCTAATTAAGCCTAATAATGTTGGATTTAATATGATCTAATTGAGCCTAACCAAATCTATTTGGGTTAGTTCAATTGGATGAGGTTTGAATTTAAGACTAGTTTGACTAGTCTTCCCTTCCTGCGCCCACATTTCTACGAGAAAAGAGTTCTCGTATGTTTTTCCATGCATAGAAGAGTCCCATGCCCTCCTTCTCTACACCCCTTATGGATAAGGTTTGGTTGTTATTGGTTTTAGTTTGAATGAGATTCAAACTTAGATAAGAAACCAACTCTACCTTATCCATGCGCCATCTCTCTTCTATGCACCCTTTTTGCTACCTGAGAAAAGGTTTCTCATGATTTCTTTTCACGCAAGAGAGGGTATGCACCCAGCCTTCTCGTGCCCTAAGTGGATTAAGATCAAGTTGCTATGATTCAAAGAGAGTTTGAATGGATAACAACTTAATCCTCCCACGCATAAAAGACTCTATTTTGGTGCAAATAAGAAAAAGGATATTCCTTGGGGCATGTGTGATTAATCAAAGTGAAAAACCACATTACATGAGTCCCCCCTTATGCATGAAAAGGAAAAGAAAAAGTTTAAAATTCTCGTGAGAAGGAAAAATTAGAGAGGGGCCAACATAGGGTTTTCATTGAGTGCAGCCCTAGGTATTTGACCTAGGGTTCGGAAAGATATTGCGTGAGCTATGAGCATCCAAAGCCCACGAAACTTTAGTGAGAACCTCCTCCACCTCTCTACTACATCTACCAGCAATCCAAAGCATCTGTGAAGTCTGTAGATGAAGATCGAAGTTATTCGATCAAAATAGCCACCGAAAGACTCTGACGTCGAGCTATCACTCACAGGGAGCCGATCAGGATTAGGAGCCTCGTGTGGATGATCCATAGAGGTTAAACATCTATGTGGCTGTGTCATGACTAGCGAACCTCCTCGATGATGATCAAATCATGGCAATCGACTACCCACAAAAAAGGTATTGTATTTTGAACACATTAATATAGTAAATAGTTTGCTATATAGTTTTATTTTTCAGAACTATATGAATGCATGCATATTATATTTAGATCCTTAGTATAGGGTTTAATATTTTGATATGATCAGTAGGTAATTAATTAGATTAATTACTTTTTTTGCTGCATCTTTGCTATTTAAAAAAATTCTTTGAAAGTAGAACTGCAAATCCTACACTGCATCCTTCAAAGAAATCCTTCACATCTCGTAGAAATCTTATCAATATCATCTTCTATGACTTTGGGTCTAACTTGCTACTATCAGCTTCTTCTACCAAAGCATATGCAGGATAGTCGAACATCTTTAGATAGCCAAGCTCCACCTTCTTTCCACTCTAAACAACCTTTGGAAGTTCTTCAATCAGTTTTCTATCGGGAGACCTATTAATAAGGAAATAAGCATAAATAAGAGCATCACCCCAAAACATTTGGATAGTGATGCTTGCAAACTCAAGCTCCTGGCCTTCTTCATTAGTGTCTGATTCGTATTTTCCATGATACCGTTCTATTAAGGGGTCATCTTCATGGTGTAATGGTGTTTGATGCCATTTTTCTCATAGTATTTTTCGAATGCCAGGTTGGTGTATTCTCCTCCATTATCAAATCTCAAACACTTCACTGGCTGCCTTATCAACTTCTCCACCTCAGCTCTCCAGATTTTAAATTGATCAAAAATATTTGATTTTTTTTCTGATCATATAGATCTACATCTTTCTGAAGAAGTCATCTATAAAGGTGATAAAATATGTCGCTCCACCTCAAGATGCAATAAGTGCTAGTTCCCATATATCCAAGTGAACTAACTCCAAAGCAACTTCACTCTGCTTGGTATTACTGGCAAATATAACTCTGTGCTATTTATTATAGATGCAAGGCTCACATAGGTCATTTTCTTTCTTTCTCAATGCTGGAATTAGACCTCTCCTACACAACTCTGTGAGCTCTCCATCGCTAAAGTGATCCATATAATAGTGCCACAACTTGTAGGCTAGCTCCTCCTCCTGTGTTGCTACAAACACCTCCATACTATCAATAACTACTGAGCCCTCCATCTGATAAACACTCAAATTAAGTCACTAAAGGTACAAATTTAATTTAATTGCTCCTTATTTATTAAGAATTTGATACTTTCTAATATACTTTATAGGTAATTAAGAGTTTGGGCTCATACAATTCAAATTAGACTCAAATGGCTCAAATTCAAGTGAACCAGGCAACCAGCTCCCATTCAAGTGTGAACGCGACTTACTCATAAAGGGATGAAAAGTAACCTCCTCTTGACCAAGGGCCCAGAATTAAAGAAGACCTTTTACATGGATCCAAGTGTGAACATGACTTAAAGATTAAGGGCCTAGATTAAAAGATAACCTTTCACATAGATTCAAATGTGAACGTGACTTAAAGATCAATGAATGAGAAGCAAGCTCCCTAATCCAATGGCCCATTTCTTGTTGCCTCTCCTTTTAATTAGTCCCACATGGAAAAAATAAAAAATCTGCCTTCCTCCTACACCTATAAATAAAATCCAATGCCTCTACTAAGGAAGATATATCTCTCCACACTACAACTCTTGTAGGAGCCCTGTGATAGGCGGGGATACCTACCCATAAAATTTTTATCCATCTTTTTCCTACTTTCTTCCACCCTTCCAACATACGAGAAGAAGAGTTAGCCAGAAAAAGGTGTGCCGAAGGAGAGTTTGTATTTTTTGTATTTTTCTATTTCAACTCCAAGTCTTATTAATGACTTAGGAGTTAGTTCTTATTTTTGTATCAAGAAATTTTCTTTTTCTAGCAATAAAATTTTATTTTTCTTTAATTATCACTTGTGCAATTTAATTTATGCAATTTAAATTCAACATATAGAATAATTTAATTTTCTTATTCTATTTATTTAATTTCTAAATCTTTTTTATTTTTTATAATTTAAATTATAGCAAGTAGTATAGAATTTAATTTTAAATAATTTTTAAATTTTAATTTAAATCATGTCTAGCTAAGCAACCCTCTGGGATTTGCGATGAAGCTAAACCATGATTAGAAGTTATATTTAGGATTTTTCCTTGGCTTTATCTTTTTAGTTCTTCTTCCTTTAAGCTTCTTGCCAATAGATTTGATGGACTATCACTGGGTTTCAATCCCTTTATAGTTCATGCTTGATTCAGTGCAAGAAGGTTAATAGGTAGAAAGTCTAAATCTTTTTAAATCCTTTTTTTCTTCCTTGTAGAAAACTTTGATGAATTATTGTTGGGTCAAAATTTCTTCATAATCCATACTTCGGTAACATAAGAGAAGTAGTTGAAAGGAGAGTTCTTTAATTAGGGTGAATGCTTGTCCATGCATTATATCTTGATCAAAGGATATTATAAGAGAAATCTTAGAATTGCTCTCTAAGTCATTGGTCCAGTAGATTCAAAAGCCCTAGATCTTTAATTATTATTCTCCATAATTAATTTACTATTTAGTAGTAAGTACAAACAACCACTTTCAAACTCTTTATTGAAGCTCGCCTGAGCAAGGTTTGAACATAATTCAAACATAATTCCTCGTGGGATCGATCCATACTCGCTGGACGTGCTACTTTGCACACCATGCACTTACGGTTAATTTAAGACACATCAAGTTTTTGATGCCATTGCCAGAGGATTGGCATGTTTTAAATTATGTTCTAAATTCTTGTTCTTCGTACTTTTAGTTTAATTTTAGTCTGACCTTTCTAATTTTTTTTCTTTTTATCTTGCTTTGTAGAAAATTGGTGAGTGTTAGAAATCAAGTATATAATCTAACCTTTTTGTTTTTTTTTAGCTTACTAATTTGATCTTAGTTCAGTATTAATTTTTTTTTTTTAAATTTATTTGTTCTTATTGGTTGTGCATAAGCATATCTAAACTACTTTAAGGGCACAAACCTAAACAAGATTAGGTGGAGATTTCATTACCCTTCCTTGGCCCACAAACAAGTTCCCTCATTTGCATTCACCCTAATCTTAAATAAAATCAATTAGACGTCAACCCTAGGGACATCCGTGCTCGTTAGGACAAGGCACCCAAAAGAGTTGGACTTGGTCAGGATTGACTAATTGACTGGTGTCTAGGAAAGGGATTTAGGGACACAAGCCCGAAGAAAGATGGTCCTTTAATTGATTTCGTTTGCTTACCTAGCTAATCTAATTGGTGTCTAAGGAAAGCAACGGGAGGACTCCCACCAATCTTACCCTTACTTGGCTAGTTAGCTAGTTAGTTTCTGACTTAGAGGGCTCCAAGGTGGCTTTGGTAGTTAGTAGCTATCTAGATTTAAGATAACCTAGGATAGATAATTGCTTGATAAGTGTTTGAAAATTTTTTTTTTTTTAAAAAACCTTAACTAATCTATCTTCCTCTTCTCTCTTCTTTAAAAAAAATCAATAAAAAAATAAATAATAAAAATAATAAAAATAATAAAAAATATATAAAATAAAGTGAATTCTCTACTTCCTTCATGGAGAAGAATTTTGGGTTGACTAGTTAAAATTGACTCGATTCCTGTGTCAAGCCTTAAAGTCCCTAAAATAGAAGAAACCAATTAGCCCCAAACCCTTAAGGATTTATGTTATCCAGTTGGGTCTATCCAGCCTTCTTGCATCAAGTTGCCTCAACCTACTGCAAATAACTTTGAAATTAAACCTTAAGTGATTAATATGCTTCCAAAATTTACTGGAGTAGAGGATGCATATATATTCATTAGGAAATTTGAAAAGGTTTGCGCAACCATGAGGCTGCAACAACTTTCTAAGGATGAGATCAAACTAAGACTAATCAATTTCACCCGCAAGGATAATGCCAAAAAGTGGCTATACAACCTGCCAAATCAATCTATCACGACCTGGGAAGGCTTTATAAGAGTGTTCCTTAAAAAAATATTTTCTCCATCATAAGACAACTAGAATTAGAAATGAGATCAACCAATTCTATCAACTATTTGGTGAATCATTTTGAAAGTATTTTGATCATTTTAAGAACCTCTTGACCCAATGTCCACACTATGGAATAGAGACCTGGAGGCTATGCTAGATAGTTTATGAGAGGCTAGATTCAAATTCTAGAACCATGCTAGAATCCATGTGCTAAGGTCAATTTATGTATAAAGAATCCAATGAGGCCTGACAATTTTTAGAAAACTTAGCTGAAAAGAGTTTACAATAGGAAATGACTAGGAAACCAAAAAGATCAACACCTTCAAGAGGTGGAATGTACCAAGTTTAAACTTTCCTAGCTGTAGAGGCTAAAATTGCAATCCTAACATGTAGGTTAGAGGCCTTAGAACTGTAGAGACTAGCCAGTGTGAACCATGTGTCTGCATCCATGTGCAGTGGGTGCAGTGCACCAAACCATATCTTTGAAGACTGTCCTCTCCTGATAAACCCAATAGAGAATGGGTGTGCTCAGGTAAATGCTACATACCAAAATCCAATGAACAATCCTTATGCACCCACATATAACCCAGGATGGAGGAATCATCCAAACTTCTCATGGTCGTAGAATTCAAACTCAGGCGGTCCTAGCTTTAACCAGTCTAACCTAAGGCCCAACCTAATACTGAACAATGCTCCAGAATTTAACAATGATGAAAAAAGGATTAGTGCACTAGAAAAGAGTCTAAAAGTCATGGTAAAATCAACTGCTGATACTAATGCCACCTTGAATAACTTTATACAAACCACGGGCCAACTTTTAAGTGCCAATACTCAAGCTATTGTCCAATTAGAAATGCTAGTAGGTTAGCTAGCCTCTATCATTGGTAAGAGAGAGAGAGAGAGGTAGGTTGCCTAGCCAACCTGAACCCAATCCGGAAGCCCAGAATGGTCCATGACTTCAACATATAAACCAAGTCAACCAAGTAAATGCAATTTACACCCTAAGGTCGGGAAAACAAGTGGACAATAAGATGGGTATGCCTGAGAGTCAAGAAGACTCATCATCTGAGCCATCTTCTGAACAATCCATCCATCAGAACCAATCTAAGGAGCTTGAGTCATCAGCACTCACAGGACTTTTCAAGCTTATAGCTCCTTTTCCAAACAAACTAAGGTCTAATAAATAATTGAAACACTTAAATAAAATGTTAGAGGTGTTTAAAAAAGTCTAAGTAAATATCCCTCTACTAGACATAATCCAGCAAGTACCGACCTATGCTAAAGTTTTAAAAGATCTTTACACCAAGAAAAGGACCACTAATGTACCCAAGAGAGCCTTTCTAGTAGCAAGTGTGAGTTCCTATCTATCGAGTCAAGTGCCGATTAAGTACAAAGATTCAGGATCTCCTATAATTTCATGCACTGTCGGAGAGACCAATATTGACAAGGCTTTATTAGACTTAGGAGCCAGCATAAACATTTTGCCATACTCTATATATAAGCAATTAGGGTTGGGACAACTGAAACCATAGGGATTACCTTGCAACTAGCAGATCAATCTTCTAGGATCCCTAAAGGAGTGGTAGAGGATGTGTTAATTAAGGTTGATAATTTTTTTTTTCTCGTAGATTTTGTCATTATAGAGACTGAACCTGTTCCAAATCCAAAGGGTCATATCCCGATTATTTTAGAGAGATCATTTTTAGCGACTGCCAATGCCATAATCAATTATCGAAATAGACTCATGAAACCCTCATTTGGAAATATGACCATTGAACTGAATATTTTTAACCTGGAATAGAAATTAGACCAACTCGATGAAGAAAATTTGACCCAAGAGGATGTCCATGAACCGAATGATTTAAGCCATGAGGACATCAAAATTAATCTTGAGTTGAACCAAGAATTTGAAAATAAAATTTGGGCAATTATTAATCATAGGAATATTCGATCAGAACTAGAATCACCAATTGCATCAATTATTGAGAAAACACCACCACTGGATTGAAAAACACTCCTTGAACACCAAAAGTAGGAATATCTAGGTCCATCTGAAACTTTATCGATAACTATTGAATTAGACCTAGATTCAATCTAGAAGATGTTAAATCTATTAAGAGAGATTCATGATAAAACTAGTTATATGGAGAAAGATCATCTCTCTAGAAATGGTGGTAAAGGACCAGATGAATTTTTCAATCTTGTATATGATCCAGGTTAAAATAATATTTGAAGGTCTGAGTTAAGTCTGGCTAAAGACTTTAAACTTAGTGCTTGTTGGGAGGCATCCCAATTTCTTAGGAGTAGTTTTAATAAAAGTCTGGCTAAAGACCTTAAACTTAGCACTATTAGGAGGCAACCTAGATCCTTGCATTTTAAATTTTTCTTTCTAGTTTATTTAGATTTTACTTCAGTCAATGTTGAATAAGTTGGAGGGAAGAACCACAAAGAATATATGAAGACACCTGCTGAACCAAGGACACATCAAATTAGGTGTATTCCTCTCTTTTTATCTATTGGATTGTTATTTTCTTACCTCATTGAAGTCACTATAGAATAAGTTGGGGGGTGAGGGATAAATAAACTTGGAACTTTACTTTGAATCTTTGCACTCATAAATTTATTGATATTCATATATCTGACTATGCATCAAACTTGAGAAACATTAGACATTTTAGTAGCATCTGATGCATACTTTAGGTAAGTTATGGAAGTATTGAGAAACTGCATATTGATAAAATTCAATAAAAGGTTGAGTCTAGAATAAAAATTTATTTTTGAGCATTTCTAGCCTTCCTATTAATATCTAAAGAGAGTCGACCTTTTATGAGTATAAGTGGTATATGTTGGTGCATATAGTTCCTTCTATTAAAATATATATATATATATATATATATATATATATATATATATATATATATATATATTGGTTTTCCATCGAGTAATCATGTCTCGTTGCCTAAGTAAGTAATGATATTTACATCAAAAAGTAGACAATATTAAAAAAAAAATTATATAGCCAAGTTCTAACCCGTAGCCTGTTTGACTCGAGTCAGTAAGTCCGAGGGATGTTTAACACCTAATGCCCTAAAGCCAACTGATTTGGGAGTCATTGGCCTAATACTCACTACAAGAGTTAAATAGAAAGCTTAAGTGGTTAAGAGATTGCACGAACTATATTTTTAAGAAAACAGAAAGGAATGGATGTGCGAATGCAAAACCACTAGCCCATCTTAGAGTTAGACGATCCAAGGATAAAGGTAGGAATGAGTCAAGAAAAGCTTTTATAAATTTTATATTTTTTACTCAACCATTCTATTGGATAGCCTTAATATCCCAATGACATGCTTTGATCATTTTTTAGGTGGATATCATTTATTTCTAAAATTATTAAATGAACACTCATATCGAAGAAAGTTAGTATTGTATAATAATATTTTTTTTACTCGAGGATGAGTAAAGTTTAAGTTGGGGGTTATGATAAATACTCAAATTAAATACTCAAATTATATAGCCAAGTTTAATTTAATTACTTCTTATTTATTAAGAATTTAATGCTTTCTAATATACTTTATAAGTAATTAAGAGTTTGGGCTCATACAATTCAAATTAGACTCAAATTGGCTCAAATTCAAATAAACTAGGCAACCAACTCCCATTCAAGTGTGAATGCGACTTACTCATGAAGGGATGAGAAGCAACCTCCTCTTGATCAGGGCCCAGAATTAACGAAGACCTTCTACATAGATCCAAGTGTGAACATAACTTAAAGATCAAGGGCCTAGATTAAAAGATAACCTTTCACATAGATTCAAGTATGAACGCGACTTAAAGATCAATGGATGAGAAGCAAGCTCCCTAATCCAATGGCCCATTTCTTGTTGCCTATCCTTTTAATTAGTCCCACATGGAAAAAATAAAAAATCTGCCTTCCTCCTACACCTATAAATAAAATCCAATGCCTCTACCAAGGGAGATATATCTCTCCACAGCACAACTCTTGTAGGGGCCCATGTGACATGCGAAAATACCTATCCATAAAATTTTTATCCATCTTTTTCCTACTTTCTTCCATCCTTTCAATATACGAGAAGGAGAGTTAGCCAAGGGAAGGTGTGCCAGAGGAGAGTTTGTATTTTTTTTATTTTTCTATTTCAACTCCAAGCCTTGTTAATGACTTAGGAGTTAGTTCTTATTTTTGTATCATGAAATTTTATTTTTCTGGCAATGAAATTTTATTTTTCTTTAATTATCGCTTGTGTAATTTAATTTATGCAACTTAAATTCAGCACACAAGATAGTTTAATTTTCTTATTCTACTTATTTAATTTTTGAATCTCTTTTATTTTTTACAATTTAAATTTCAATAAGTAGTGTAAAATTTAATTTTAAATTAGTTTTAAATTTTAATTTAAATCATCTCTAGCAAAGCAACCCTTTGGGGTTTGCAATGAAGCTAAACCATGATTAAAAGTTATTTTTAGGATTTCTCCTTGGCTTTATCTTTTTAGTTCTTCTTCCTTCAAGCTTCTTGCCAAGAGACTTGATGGACTATCATTGAGTTTCAATCCCTTTATAATTCATGCTTGATTCAGTGCAAGAAGGATAATAGGTAGAAGTTCTAAATCTTTTAAAATCCTTTTTCTTCTTTCTTATGGAAAATTTTGATGAATTATTGTTAGGTCAAAATTCCTTCATAATCCATACTTGGGTAATACAAGAGAAGCAGTTGAAAGGAGAGTTCTTTAATTAGGGTGAATGCTTGTCCATGCATTACACCTTGATCAAAGGATATTATAAGAGAAATCTTAAAATTGCTCTCTGAGTCATTGGTCTGGTGGATTTAAAAGTCCTAGATCTTTAAATTATTATTCTCCATAATTAATTTACTGTATAGTAGTAAGTACAAACAACCACTTCCAAACTCTTTGTTGAAGCTCGCTTGAGCAAGGTTTGAACACAATTCAAACACAATTTCTTATGGGATCGATCCGTACTCGTTGGACGTGCTACTTTGCACACCATGCGCTTGCGGTTAATTTAAGACACATCAGTTATTGTTCAGTCTTCTCCCTTTTATCACCACTAATGAAGCTTGGCTAATAACTGATAGCATACTCCTATCCTTCTAAGTAACCTAAGGATATTAAGTTCTTCTTCAGTTCTGGTACATGCTTCACATTGGTGGATATCTGTATGACTCTATCATATATTCTTACTCTAACTGTACCAACATCAGCAACTATATATGGGTGATCATCTTCAAGACTAACACTTTCTTTATCAGATCTCTCATAAGATGAGAATCACTCTCGATGTGTAGTGTAATGGTGGAAATATGCTGAATTTAGTGTTCAGTGGTTGTCCAACTCTGTAGCTCCATCTGACACTATCAGTATATCATTTCTACTATCTTTAGATGATAGAGCACCAGTTTTGCTGGTTGATCCATCCTTAGAAGTACCCATCTCCTTTTTATTCTTCAAAAGTAGGCAATTCCTTTTAATATGACCAGGTTGATGACACTTGTAGCATTTTACACCCTTTTGATTTTCTTGAGACTCTGCCCTTTGATTTATCTTAAGTCCTCTCCTTAGACTTTCCTTGCCTCTCATTCACAAAAGGCACCTCTGAGCTAGGGTTTCCTTTGACTAGCCTCTCTTATTATTCATTGGACCTAAGAACTCCAACCATTTTCTCAAAGTTTAAGATCTCTTTTGCATACACAAGGATAGTAACCAGACTATCATATGTTGTCGGTAGGGAACACAACAATAGGAGAGCTCTATCCTCCTCATCAATCTTCACATCAAGGCTCATGACATCTGAGCAAACTTGATTGAACCTCTGGATATGAAAAATTAGATCTCTTCCTTCGAACATCTACAAACTATATAGCTATTTCTTCAACCACACCTTGTTTGTCATGTTCTTGCCCATACACGTGTTCTCTAGTTTCTGCCAAAGCCCCTTCGGTGTCGTTTTCATGTTAATATCCAGCAAAACTTCATCAATGAGACACATACGAATCATGCTAAAGGCTTCTTTTCAAGTTTCTTCCACTCTTCAATAGAAATCTTTTCCGATCATTCTCGTGTCAAGATCTTGTAAATTCTATTCTATACCAGTAGATCCTTCATCCTTTATTGCCAAAGGATGAAGTTATCCCTACCATCAAACTTTCCAAATTCTTCCTTAATGATACTTGATGCCATCATAACCAGATCTCCAATAACCAAACACAAAAAACAAAACTATGTTCAAAGAAATCTATTTAGCATCCTACCACAATCCCAGGTGAAGCTTTATCCTTTTTTCTACTAGATCTAACAACTAGGGCTCTAATATCAACTATTGTGTAGGATCTCTTGACATTGTTGAGGTTGAAGGAAGAGTGGGGCATGCCTCCTTCCTTTAAGCATGGAGGCGCACCCCCTAGGGCACCTTGGCATGTGAAGAAACTAAAGAGAGGGAGAGATGTTGGAGAAAATGGCTCTATTGATCTTCTATTTCTCTCTCTCAATTCTTAGGGTTTATAATATACATGTATATATATATAACTATACGTGGACCAAAATTCTAACTCGTAAAAACTTTCTAGGCTAATCCAATTTTAATGCACTCACCCAAACCCATGTACACCCATGGTCTGATCATGCACTCAATCCCATGGACCCAAATCTAGTCCAAACTCTAAGTAGCTTCTATGTGACTTATAAACCAAGGCCTCATGATCATGGAGGGCTGAACCACACCTATCCTAGCCCTAGGACCACACCTATCCTAGTCTTTCGGAGCCAATACTCTAACTCTAGTAGCCTCCAAAGGCTTGGAAGCACCACTAATCCTAATAAGATGAGTCCAAGGTGTGCAAGCTTCAAAGATCCATGTATGGATTGAAGCAAGCATAGCGGAATTAGAATATGAATTTTGATAAGATGATCAAAATATATGGCTTCGTTAAGAGTGGAGAAAATCCATGCATATACAAGTGGGCAAATGGTCTAGCAATGATATTTCTTGTTCTATACGTGGATGATATTTTGTTAATTAGGAGTAACATTCCCGTACTTTAGAAAATAAAAGTATGGTTGTCATCCTAGTTTTTCATGAAGGACTTCAGAAAAACATCCTATATTCTAAAGATGAAGATCTATAGGGATAGATCTAAGAGGATGCTTGGGTTATTCTAGTCCACGTACACAAAAACTATACTGAAGAGGTTCAGCATGGACAATTTTAAGGACTATCTTTTGATAGGCCATAAAATTTCTCTCTCTAAGAAGAATTGTTTGACAACTCTTGAAGAGAGAAAGCATATGAGTAGAATCCCATATGCTTTGATAGTGGGATCTATCATGTATATCATGATATGTATGAGATCAGATGTAGCATACTCACTAGAAGTAGTAAGTAGATATCAATCTGATCTAGGAGAGAACTACTAGAAGGTTATAAAAATCCATCCTTAAGTATCTAAGAAATACTAAGGACCAGTGGCTGATTTATGGTGAGTCAGATTTGAAACTTATGGAATTTACAAATTCTAACTTTCAATCTGATCATGATGATAGTAGAAGCATGTCGGATTGTGTATTTATTATAAATGATAGAGCTATCTACTAAAAGAATTCCAAGTAGCACACTATGGCAGACTCTATTTATAAAGCAAAGTACATCGCAGCATCCGATACTATGAAGAAAGCGGTGTGATTGAGGAAGTTCATCACCGAGCTTGGAGTGGCATCCTTCCTAGATGGTCCAGTCCTGCTCTACTGTGACAACACTGGAGGTATTGCTCGGGTGAAGGAATTGAAGGCATAGTAGTGGATGAAGCACATACTACACCGCTACCACATGGTTCAGGAGATCGTGGATTGAGGTGATGTCGATCTTTAAAAGATCGATAGAAAGAAGAACCTGGTCGACCCCTTCACTAAAGCCTTAGTGGTAAAAAAGTTTAACAACTACAAGTCAAAGATGGATATTAGATACTATATCGAGTGGCTTTAGGATAAGTGGAGGTTGTTGGAAAATATGTTCCAATGCCAATAATCTGTCTATTCATAGTTGAGCCATCCTCATAAAATGTAAATGACTTATTATGAATAAAAAAATTTATTCTAGCTTTTTTATCATAAATATATATATCTTCTAATGAACTCTTGTGCTGTGATGAAGTTCTTAAAACTATTTAGATCAATAAATAAAGGAATTATCGATTAGTCCTTAAACTATTTGCTACCAAATGATACGTTGTTAACTAGGAAGACAATGTTTATTGAGTGTAGGTCTTTGTGTGCCATATATATTGGTTGTCCTCTTAATCAAAGAGTGTGGAGATATTGATATGGCATGTAGGTGAGATGTAGAGGTACATCATCACTAAATATGACCAAATCTGAAGTATTCTACTATCAAAAATTGCTCTAATGGGAAATGGGTATAAGTATCCCTTAGACTTGAGATCACCACGCTGACTTGCAAGTAGCTCACAATGCTTTGATGTCAAACTATTTGAAGTTCTAATTTAGTGATGAAAGATTTTTGGATATAGTCAAGTATTTATGAAGGCAGTGAGTGATCAAGATGGAATTGACCATTCCAAAAGTTTGGAGATAATGCATCGCTGTATTTTAATTTAGCAAAATCTTGGCCAGGATAATCCATATGATGGATTTGATAATTTAAAATATAATGTAGATGACCTAATCAGAGTTGATAGTCAAATCCTAAGTCATTTTATAAGCATTTATGATCAAGAAGATGAATTATGTAGAAACTATATCCACATGAGTTCCAAGATTGTTGCTTTATACATTCGACCAATTTGTCCATCGGATGCTATTGCTAGATGGTCACTTTGATTGATATAAAAATTTATTTTTATGCTACTAACTTGGGTTCAAACCTATGAGGTCACACATACTGGAGGTCTTGATCTGATCGGATGGTTGATCAATGGTTAAGAATCATTCTAGGGTCAAATAATCAATACGATTGATGTTTGACCTAGTGCAAGTATTGTAAGAGGATTAATTAGCCATTGAATTATTAATTGGATCTATTTAGTTGAGCTTAAGGATTGAGATCAAGCTAATTAAATGATATTTAATTAGATTTGGTTTGAGTTTGATTAGATCAAGTTCAATTGGTTTATGGGATAAACCAATTGCAAGGAAGAACAATTCCTAGTTGAACTAGAACTTGAGTGTACCTAATTTTTGATATAATTAAAATTTAAATTAAAGTTAAATTAGATTTAGTCTGATTTAATTGGACCTTTTATTAGATTAGGAATATCATTAATTAGGTTGTAGCAAGATCTATTTTAATTAGGCTAAAATAATAGCTTTAACTAGTCAAAGCATGAAGTCCTAGTTTGACTAGAAATTATCCCTTGCGCCACCTAGCCCTCCCATGCCTCTCTCCCTTAATTTTTTGCATGAAACAACTCATTCCCAAAGGGAGTTCATGCACCCCTATGCATCCTATTTCACTTAGATGAAAATTGGTTTGGACCAAGCCAAAACTAGGAAGTAGTTTTGATCTAAAACCCTATTTGATAGAGTTTGAATGAACCAAAATTCTCTCTCTCTTTGTGGTGCAAATATATCTATTTTTTTTTTTTGATTTTTCATGGGAGAAAGATGAAGGATTGTGCACAAATTTCAGAGATTCCATGCCAAAATAAGAGGAGGTGGCGCCCAAGAGTTGGGCATCCCAAATCTTATCTTAATTGGACATTCCTTTCTAGGTGTTTGACCTAGACAAGGACTCCTCTCTATCTCTCTATTTAAATAGTGTTTGGATTTTAGGATTTTACAACAAATACATCTAAGAAAGAGGATTTGGGCATGGGAGTCTTGGGTGCTAGAGGGTCTTGGGTGTATGCTATTGTAAGGACACAAGTTTAAGTATCCAAGTAAGAGAAAAGAAAAAGAGAAGAAGGTTCTTCTCTAGGATTTTTCTTAGATCCTCTTCCACATATCATTTTGAGACAAAAACGTGAGGAAGAAGACCTTTCCCAATCCTCCTCCCAATCTCCTTTGATCCTTGGAAGGTCCAAGCTATTCGAAGAAGGAGGTTCATGATTAACCATCAAAGAAGGATCAGTAGGGTGCTAGCACACCATGCTGATTTTCAAAGATTGGGCTTCAGATCAAGATTGAGACTTCATATGGACTTCCCGTAGAGGCTAGAAATATATGTGACTTGAAGCAACAACCTCAGCCTCAGATCAGCAAGTGGAGATTCAACTTATAAAAGATCAAAGAGATATGATCTCTTTCACTTACTAGATTAGATCTAGTTTTCATTTGATGTTGATTTGATCAAATTTAATTTTTATATTAGATGCATGCATGATTCATATCTTAAGATTCTAGATCTAGGATTTAGTTACATATTTTATAGATTAATTTGATTAATCTTATGCTTCCACCATTCATATTTTGAAAAAGTTTTAAAATACATGCTAGCAAATCCTAATTTTTCCTTCATACTCTATGTCTGAGAGCTAGTTGCTATGGCATGTGATTGTGGAGTCACTAGTGACCCCCTATCATCCAAACCTGAGTGTGAAATATCTGATATAAACAATATTATATTAGTTAGAAAAGGACAAAATAATATAACTGGAAATATCTAAAGTGTTAGAGTTTACCGCATGATGTGAGAGGTGTAGAACCATGCAAGCAAGTCGCATGATCGGTCTCTTCTCGAGAGCTTTATCCTTGACTAGAATGGCTCCGACCTCTAGAAGATATGATGTATAATCTCTAAAAATAAAAATAAAAACTAAAGTAAGCAGATAACCTAAACATTGGTTTAAACAAACTATCTATCAAAACCTAACAAGATGATCAAAATTTAACTCACATGTAATAAAGATTGTTAGTTAGTATCTGCAATATATCAACAGAAAAATGATTTTCATGTAGCAGTACATGATAATGTGTTGATCTACTGGTTTCCTGATTTAGGTGTTATCTGATTCTCATCCAGCAGTATATGATAATCTTGACATATGAAAACATAAAAAAGGCTCAGATGTACCATTAGAAAATAAGGCATTGCAAGTTCCTCTGCACCTTTAACCATGAGGTGCCTGCAAGCAGTTGTTTGCGATATAACGACCATCCAAGCTTGCCCTGCATTGCAAGTTCCTCTGCACCTTTAACCATGAGGTGGCTGTAAGCTGTTGTCTGCGATGTAACAGACCATCCAAGCTTAACCATACAATAACAACAAGAACAGAAATGCATCCCCTTTATTTAGGTGCATCTCGCATAGGTAGTTACCATAGCCTCTCCGAGCCTTGCTTAGCCTTGGTATAGTTATAGTCTTGCTTAGCCTTTAGGGGGTAGCAACCCTATAAAGGATAAGCATGGCTATAACCGTAGCAACCCTATAGTCCATCATGGCTATAACGGTTGTTACTTGAAAGATCATTATATGGACATCTATTAATAACTAGATCAAACACACCAAATGTGCAAATCATCTACTCAAGCCTATTACCATTAAGCCCTTGCATATCAGTAAGGTCTTGTACAAGTAGAGCCTCCAAAGTGCTTGTAATTGCATCGCATGTCTTAATCCCCATATAGGTACCAATGCTTGTAGTTTGGCATAAATCTATTCCTATATAAATAAGCAACTATTGTATTCCTATCAAACATTTCTCTACTAACACATCTCTTATAAGGACAAGAGCTCATTCTTGAACTAAAAGTGTAGCATTTCCAAAAGAATAATCATAGAAGTAAAGAAAATCTTTGCAAATAAGGATGGTCAGGACGTATATCCTGTGCATGCGGACTTGAAGCATGCCAAATGACTAGGCCGCACGAGCACACTTAAATGACATCTAGGCAAATCCCATCCTTGAGTCTGAATTAAAAATTTTGAACTAATTAATTTAAACTAATTAAATATTATCAATTTAAAACTAATTTAACTAAATTAGAATATGTACATTAATCAAAAGGTCTATGGTTCTATATAATGTAAATTTTTTTAAAAATTAAAACCATCAGTCTAAGCGCGTAGGGCGTGCGATGGTTGAATGCCTTGGATGCCAACTGGGACCCGAGGCCCAAGTGCGTAGGGCACGACCCGACTTCTTGTTCACAATGCTAATCGACACTTTCCCTCGACTTTAGTGCACAAAATGCATGGGGGCTGGATGTCTTGGATGTTAGCTGGAATTCAAGATCTGAGCATGCAGGGCACACCACGGCCGCATGTTTGCAATGTTGCCCGGACCTTCCTTTGGTTCGAGTGCTATGCATGTCGAGATCTAAGTCCTATACTTCTAATTAAATTAATATTTAATTAATTAACTTTTTAATATCTAATTATACTTAATTAATATAATTTAAATAAAAATTAACTTTTAATGATGGTATTAGCTATCGCTAATACTCATAACAATAGAAGGCAAGCTACTGTACAGGTCTAGGACACGGACTATCACATAGGAATTGAGGCGTAGGAGGTACAGGTTGGCGAGTAAGGACTAAGGCTTGGGGATGCGGCCATAGAGCTAATATGTGCATGAACAAAAGCTCGGGGTCAATTCAACGGGGTAGAGGCTGTAGGGTCAGGGCCATGAGTTGGGGGCAGTGAGGTCGGGCCGACAGGGCCAAGGCGGTGGCTCAGAGATGTGACCGTGGAAATGAAGGTACAGGGATGGGTTAGGGGGAGGTGGGAGGCATCTAGAGGCTCGCAGTCAAGAGCTCACGATGGGGGACTTGTGACCAGGAGCTTAAGGGGGTGGCTGGGGGGACACAGGCTAGGTTCAACCAGGGAGAGGTGGTCAGGGGCTCTGGAAGGCTACCGTTGAGAGGTGGGCTAGGGGGAGGCAAGTCGAGGGAGGTGGGAGGTGGTTGGGGAGGTGGGAGGCAGCCAGGGGCTCACGGTCAAGAGGTTGGGGAGGTGGCTAGGGGGAGGCGGGCTCGGTGTAGCCAAGGGTAGGATGCTGGAGGTAGAGAGGAGGCCATAGAGAGGTGGGTTGAGGGGAGTCGGGCTAAGTGGAGGTGGGAGGTGGAAGGTAGTTGGGAGCTCAGAGAGGCAGGCCTAGTGGAGTGGGGGAGAGGAGACTAGGGGCTCGAGTAGGCGACCATAGAGAGGTAGGCCGGAGAGAGGTGAGAGGCGATCAGGGAGGTGGGAGGTGGCCGAAGGCTCGCAACTAGGAGCTCAAGGTGGCGGCCAGGGGGAGGCGGGCCAGATGTAGCCGAGTGGAGGAGGACGGGGGAGAGGAGGGTGGCAGGGAGATTGAAGGGCGAGGAAGAGGGGGGTAGTGGTGGGGGATAAAAATATGGGTGGAGGGTGGAAAAACAAGAGGGTAGTGGGTTGGGAAAAAGCAAGGATGGAAAGTTTATTAGTGATGGCAAATTACCATTACTAATAATTTTTTTGTCACCGATAATGTAAACTTATTAGTGACGACAAAACATCATCGATAATAATTTTACCATCGATAATAATTTTATTTTAAAATATAATTATTAGCAATGATAGCAAGCCATTGCTAATAATTTATTTTCATCGATAATATGTCTATTAACAATGGCAACAATGCCATCACTAAATTTCATCATTAATTTTAATTTTTTTCTATTTTTTTAAATATAATATAATTTTTAAAATTTAAAATCTATCTTCACTGTTCATTATCTAAATAATTATCATTAGAGTATCATCACAATAAATCACCTTGATCCGATAGCCCTAGCTATGTTGATCAATAAAATTTAATTTCAACGACCATGATTAACCATGTAATGTTTTGATAGATAGAGACTATCGATAGATCCAAAAATTTATAACAATGATCTCAATGATATTTGTAGCATATTATCAAAATTTTATTTCAATCGAACATCATTATTATGGTTAATTTAGCATAGGATTATTTGGATCGTTAAATAAAAAATGAGTGATCAAAAAGCCAAATAGTGTCCAATTAAGATAATTTTTTAGAAAAATAATCTTTGCCACTACTTTAATCATTTATATGATAGTGATCATAAAATCTAAACCATGCATATATGAACTATCCATATTAAGTAGATCTTACAAAAGTATAAGTATAATTACTTAATGACTTTAAGAATGAGTATCAAGAGATATATAGCTTTGAATCATTCATATACGTACGATTTGAGTTTTATAATTACCATTGCACAAATGATCAAAGTAGTAACAAAGATCATTTATCTAAGATATCATCTTATATTGAATGCTATTTAATCTTTTGATCACTCATTTTTTATTTGATAGACCAAATTATCCCATGCTAAATTGATCAAGATAATAATGTCTGATTGAAGTAAAATTTTGATAGTATAATATAAATATCACCAAGATCATCACTATTAATTTTTGGACCCATCAATGATTTTCTATCCATTAGATCATCATACGGTTGTTGTTGGTCGTTAAAATTAAATTTTATTAATCGACATAGCTAGAGCTAGCAGATCGAGGTAATTTTTTTGATAATACTTTAATAATAATTATTTAGATAATGAATGATGATGATGGATTTTAAATTTCAAAATTATACCATATATAAAGAAAAATAGGAAAAAAAATAAAATTAGAGATGGTGGTTTTGCCATTGCTAATACTGTATTACAAATGCATTGCTGACTATTAGCAATAAAAAAATCATTACTAATAAATTTAAAATTTTTTTATAAAATTAATTATAATTATAATTAAATTTATTGGTGTAGAATCTAGTTGATGCTGGACTATGCTGGAGCAGGAGATGACGAGATTGTCATCGATGACCTACAAAATAAAATTCTGACTAGAGTCAGGATTGGTGGCTTCAACAAGATCCTCCGACGATCAAGTCAGCTCTTCTAACCAATAGAAATGGAATGCTCAAGAGAATTGAAATAGAGTTTTGAGCTTAAGAAAGAAACATATCTAAAGTGTGTTAGGAAATGTATCCTAAAGCCAATCATCTAGGTTGTAGATGGTTGAGCTAAATATAATTATACTTGAATTATTAATAAATAAAATTATTTTTTTGGCATTTTCATCATTTTGTGCATCTTTCTGCAATAAACTCTTCTATGATGAAGTCCTTAGGACTATTTAGACTCAATAAAGGAGGATTTATCATTTAG
Organism: Cocos nucifera; assembly: GCA_006176705.1. Classification (NCBI taxonomy): domain Eukaryota; kingdom Viridiplantae; phylum Streptophyta; class Magnoliopsida; order Arecales; family Arecaceae; genus Cocos; species Cocos nucifera. The sequence goes on from QRFJ01001052.1 coordinate 188,252, forward strand.
TGCTTAAACCAGTTCACGACCAAATGATATGCTATTACCTAGGATGACAACATATTGAGTGTAGATTGTTGTATGCCATAAGTGTTGGTTGTCCTCTTAATCAAGAAGTATGGAGATACTATTATGGCATGCAAGTAAAGTGTAGGAGTATATTTCACTGAACGTGATCCAATTGTGGAGCTCTCTACTATTAAGAGTTGCTCGCGAAGGATATGGGTATAAGTATCCCTTAGACCTGAGATCACCATGGTGACTTATAAGCAACTCACTGTACTTAGGTACCAGACTATCTAAATTTCTAATTCAATAATGAAAGGCTACTAGGTGCAGTCAAGTACTTGTGCAGTCAGTGTGTGAGTCAAGATGGGATTGACCCCTCTAAGTGTTGGAGCAAGTGCATCACTATATTTCAATTTAGCAAACCTTCGATTGGGGTGGTCTATGTGATGGATACTAAATTTTGAAATACACTATGGATGAATTTTAGGATTGGCAGTAAATCCTAGATCATCTTTTGAGCATCGAGGTCAAGAGAATAAATTATACATTAACTATATGCCATAGATTTATCATTGTTGCGTTGTGACTTTACGACCTATCCGGACATTGGGTACCATTGCTAGATGGTTCATCAATTGATACAGAAAATCAATTCTTATGCTACCGACATAGGAATCGAACCTATGGGGTCACATACAAAAAGAGTTTCTACCTGATCTGATGGTTGATCATGAGTCCTGATGACCTAGGACACTATGGTCAAGAGTCGCACTGGACTGGGACTCTATGATCAGGAGTCCTACTAGACTAAAACTCTATTTTATAGATTCCACTAGACTAGAACTTAGAGTTCTACTTATTTGAAACTCTCTGATCAAAAGTTTTACTAGTTTGGAACTCTGTGATCATGAGTTTCATTCATTTAGGACACTGGATTTAAGAGTCCCACTGGTTTGGGACTCTTCAGGAGTTTCATGTTGATGGAACTTTGTAGCATGGACACCCACTCAATTGGAACTCTAATATTTTTGAAGGATTAATTAGTAATTTAATTATTAATTAGTTTAATTTAATTGAGCAATGAGGATTCGATCAAGTCTAATTGAATTAGATTCGATTGTGTTTGACCCGATCAGGTCATGAGATGACCTAATCACTATGAAAGATTCAATCCTGATTTGATTAGCGATTAGACTTAATTAATTTTTAATTTGATTAGAAATTAATTAGTTTGGATTAAGCCTAATTTGATTAGGTTAGACCTGGTGTAATTGGATCTTTATTTATTGGTTTGGTTGAAACAAATTAAGACCAAGTCAAATAGGTTTGAATTTTGAATCTCTTTTTCTCCCTACAGCATGAAACTTTGACCAATCTTCTCTCATGCAAATTTTGAATCTGCATGAGGTTTCACACACTAGAAATATGATTGTGCACCTCTCCTCTTTCAGACTTTGACCAGGTACAAATGTTGGATCAAATTTGAATTTTGAATTCAAGATTGGTTCAAGGTTGAAACAATTTTAACTTCCTTGTTCTTACCCTTCTCTAAACACCTCCTTATGTTTTCACAAACATTTTTATGCAATTTTGGGGTATGGGCATGTAGAAGGAGAGTCCTTCTACGTGTCAAATACTTTAGGGGGTGTTGGTTTTGGATGAGGAATACACTTGAATTTTGAATTCAAGTGGAGATGGTTAAAACAACTAAACCTCTCAACCTCCCTTAGCTTATCTTTTCTCACGTGCATTTCCCATCTAATGTCACCCTTTAAGAAGGGATTTTTTAGTGTGCATGCAAAAAAGTGAATGAGGCTTCGTGAAAGTGGAATCCTTAGGGATTGGGGTGCTACTTTGTAGGCATGGAAAATCCAGAAGGAGAGAAAAGTTCTCTAGCGCTAAATAATACCTCTCACACCAATTTTATTTTATTTTTCTCTTTGGTCACCCATCCTAAAAGGGTTTGAAAGTGGGTGTACAATAAAGGAAGAGTTCTTCTTCTCATAAAAATTTATTCATGAAAAAACACCAAAGAGAGAGGGCATGAGAGGGTTTTCGGTGCGTCAGGGTTTTCATTGAGTGCTAAACCCTAGAGTTGGGACTTAGGGTTCAGGTGGAGAGAACGAGTGCTATGAGCATGGAATCACCACCAAACTTGAAACACCATTTCATTATCTTCTGAAATATATACTCTAATTTTTTGGAGTATCCGAAGGATTAGAAAGAAGGTGATCGATTAGATCGATCAAGATCAATCATCGAAGGCTCCGACGAAGAGCTAGCACTTTGGTAGAGCTGGTCAGGATCAGGAGCTCTGTGTGGACCAACCGTAGAGGCTAGACAAGTGTGTGACTATAGTGCAACACCAAAAGCTTATTCTAATGGATTCAGATTATGGAGATCAGCTATCCGCACATAAGTATCGAGTTGTGAACTCGTATCGATCATCAAATTTGATTTGCTGATCAATCATATTTAAATTTTTTATTGCATATTAACATGTCTAGATCCTGAGTAGGGTTTAATTGATTAGATCAATGCATGTAGTAGATTAATATTTGATTTATTTTAGCTTTTGTTGCTATAAAATTCAAAAATATTTTGATAAGCATGCTAAAAATTTGGCTTGATTTCCATCAAAGTGTCCCTTATATAGGCAGAGCATGTAACAAACTAATGGTGACAGCCATAACTACTTGGTAGTGGATCATTTGGGACAATGTGGAGTTTGTTATAGGAGGGTAGTATTCATTGTCGTGACGTGCTAGTCTGTTGGGATTTAATAGTTGAAGTTTGGATGGAGCGGTTATCAGCGATGAAGAGCTTCATATTACAACAATTCTAGAGAAGTTTGGACTTCTCTAAGGTTTGTTTGTCTTGAGTTAGGAGCTAAAATCCATGTAGATGATGAGGTCCTTTTGGGCGGCAGCAAGGACTTCAGCTGAAAAGAACCTACTAGGTGACTGAAAGGAGTTCAATTAGAGGGAGCCCTTTGGATGATTGGATTGAAATCGACTGGAAGGAGCTCTTTGGGTGACTGGATGGAGCTCGTTGATCGAAAGGAGTTCAGCTGGTGGCTAGGATGGGCAAGCACAATTAGAGTATTTCGATGAGTCTCAATCACTTTTCTAAGGTTCGATTATCTTTGAAGTCATTTGCAACTAAATGACCGTCGCTGATTGAAGGTTGGTCAGGATGGTGGACTCATAGATCTAGAATTATGGCTAGGCTTTTTATGAAGGAATTCAGGCTTAATCTGATGACAGAGCTCTTCTATCTATTTTGTGTTGCACTCTAGAGATTCTAGATTCGATAGGGCCAAGATCTACCTCTTAGTGAGGCGTAGAAGTTTGTCTAGGGATAAGCTCTGCCAGTCTGTGGTTCTTGTCACGAGATTCAATCCATAATAGCTAGACTTGGTCTGAAGAGAATCTAGCTAGGTGAAAGTTCAACCAATATCAAGATTGGTCAGGTTAGGTTATGCAGGGATTGAGTGCTTAGCCAACCACTTAGGTGATCACCTTCACTGTTCAAGTTCATACGAAAGGAGTTCGACTGAAGCCAACTACTTATAATGGAGGAATTTGGTTGCCTTTACAACTTGTCATTGAATAAAGCCAGACCGATTGGGCTCCGGCACTCAAGCCTTACCATCAAGTGGGAAATGACTATTTTTACTATTCAAGCTCCTCTGGATGGGGTTCGCAATGCTTCGTGGGCTCTACACTATATTCATGTAGTCAAGAAGATCAGTCAGTCAATTAAAGATTGGCCATCCTGAGATTAGATACTAGGCCAAACTCGGTAGGAGTGGGTTTAACCCCAACAATAGTCCTCCTACTCTTGAGTTCGAAGTTTGAAGGAAGGGAGTACAAAGAAGGGCGATTGCTGAAGTCCTTTTTCGATTTCCCATGCTCGTCAGATGAAAAGTTTTGGCATTTATTGTGCTAGTGCCGAAGCTTCTTCAATATAAGGTGACCCAAAAAGATAATTTATCAAAACTCTTACCGGAGCTCTATCCAAAGTACGGTGCAATTAAGGACTTGTCAGCTATCAATCCCCTATCATGATGAGTAGGACATGCATCAACTTAAGATCGATCGGAGGAGACCTGCAATCAAAACTGTCTCGGACTCTTCAGGATATTTAAACTCATCCTCTTCCTTCAGGGCTTCATCTCGACTGAGACCCTCTTCCTCTACCTTTGGTTTTCATCTTCCTCCTGCTCAAAAGTTTTGGCCTCCTCCATCATTTTCTCCAGTCTCAGGCATCCTCTCCTACGATTTTCATCATGCTAATCATTCCCCTATTCTTCCTAGTCAATTTAGGTTAGTTCCAAAACCCTTCTTTTGGTTATTCCTGCATCTTTTGTGTCTTCATCCATTCGGTTTCTTCAAGCAAGTTTTAAATCTTATTTTTCTTGATTTTTGGAGTTTTTTGAAGCCTTGTTTTATCCATATGTCTGTCAAAGAATCTTGGTCAACCTATTTTGGAAGTTCATCCTACTTGGCCCTGATGGATTCATCATATAATGTTCACCCTTAGACTGATTTTGATGATAACAAAAGCATTTGAGTATAATTTATTAAGTTACTAATATTATTTTTAAGGATGTGTAGTTAAATTTCAAGTAGTTATAATGATATAAGTGACTTTCATCAATCAAACAAAGCATCATCAATCAAGAGGCTTTTCATAAAAAGGATGGTTAATGAGAGGTAAATTAATTTTAAAAAGCAAGTCTAGCCTACAAAAGAAATTGGAGAAGAAAGACTGTCAAAATCTAAATGGCATGCTTGGCACGCATCTTAGTCAACTAAGATTAAAGGTTAGTCGACTATATCTAAAAAAATAGCAAAGGTAGAAAGCACAGAAAAATGAGATTTTTGGATCCAGGAGACTTAGTCGACTAAGTCTCAAAAGTTAGTCGACTATATCTCAGAAGACTATAGAAGACAGACAGCACAAAAAAATAAAATTTCTAGACCCAGAAAACTTAGTCAACTAAGTCTTAGAAGTTAGTCGACTATATCTCAGAAGACTGTAGAAGACAAAAAGTATAGAAAAGGCTGAAGTTGAGGTGCAGTGGACTTAGTAGACTAAGTCAAAGAAGGTTAGTCGACTAAGTCACTGTAACGGCTAGTTTTTTCTAGAACTATACTTTTTTAGTCTCAACTTTTTTTCAGCGGCTAGATTTTTATGTCCAATGGCTAGGACATTAAATGTGGCTTCTTTAGAGGTTTTAGAGTGGTGGGAAGGCCTTGGAATATATAATGGATATTTAAGAACTTCAAAAAGGACTTTTTACAACCAATATTCAAGAACCTTCATGCCTACACCAAGTGCATTCATTATGAGAGCTATCAAGTGAAGAGAAGGATTCATTTTTCTAAAGATTCTGTATCCTTCTAATTATCCTCAAAGTGAGAGAAGCCAAGACGTAAGCATTGAAGAGCTTCACCAACTTCTCTCAACCATTCAAGAAGAAGAGCAAAGCAATCAAGCCTTCCATCTTCCAAACTCTTCTTCTTTGGACTTCATTGAGCTTTTCTTTCTAAACTTCTTTTAATAGTATGATTGTGTTGTATTTATTTACAAGTTTTTTGGGGTGAGAAGCTTGGAGTTGGTCCATGCCTAAAGTTGGATGTTGTAAAGGTTTGATTGGTGAACCTAGATCAAAATCAATTGGGGTTGATTGTTAGCCCTAAAAAATAATCATTATAGAGGTTGTAGTAGGTGAGCCTAGGTCAAAACCAATCAGATTGGATTGTGAGCTCAAGAAAAATAATCGAACTATAATCAATTGAGTGATTATAGTTGAACTCTCAAGTGATTCACTTGAGAAGTGGACGTAGGTGCCAAGGTTGATGCCGAACCACTATAAAAGCTTGGTCTCTTGTGCTTGTATTGTATTATTTTCATTGCTCTCATTCTATACTTAAATTTTACATTATTTCACCAAGCACTCAATATTAAAATTTAGCTAAATTAATAATTAATTTTTTTTAAAACACCCAATTCACCCTCCCTCTTGGGTGGCCATCCTTGGGCAACATATAAGGACACCAAACCTGTAGAAATATCTCAACCTCCATTCATCCCTGACACTATCCCTTATAAACTTTGGCATGAAGACCTCTCTCTAAATAGAATCTGGTTTGGAATCCTTTTCGAATACGAGCTTGAACTTCTTGATCCAAGTGATCGAGTGATAGAAACGCGATGTTGTCGTTAAGACACCATATTTATCAGTTTAATCCGACTTCTTAAAATCATTGAAAATACGTAGATAGCGGTGAGTCGGATCGAATCCACAGGAAAGCTAGTATTTTTAGATTTGAAATCTTTGATTTTTGAAAAAAAAAAGAGAAGAGTTTTGGGATAAAAAATGAAGTCGGAAAATAAAAAGTGAAAATTAAAAGGTGCAGGAATTTAAGCTTGGTACTAAGATCTACTAGTTAGATCTTAGTATCTACTTGCAAAGTAATAATTTAAAGTGTAGAAATTAAATTATAATAAACATAAAAAATAAAAAATTAAAGTACAAAAATAAAATTTTTATTAATTAAAATTTTAGAATTTAAATACATGGAATTTAAAAAGAATAAAATAGCCTGATCTCTGATCTTGGATCGACATTGGCAGAAAGATGGTGTAGAAGCCCGACTCTTCTTCTCGGCATCCATTACTTCGAAGCAGCCTTTAACCCATAGCCTGGCTTAGCCCTGTACCAAAGCTTCACCTTGATCGAAGATGATGATTTTTGGAGGCCTGAGGTCCTTTTTATAGAGCTAGGAGGGCTGGATATTTTTTTCTAAAGGCAATATGGGACTAATAGCCTTTATAATCATCAAAATACTAAGAAATTTGAATAAAATTTGAATCAAAATAGCTCTGATATGACTCTGGTAGGTCTGATAAAATCTGGCCATTCAATAGGAATCCAATGATCCAAAAATCATCAAAATCGGATGCATATCAGCCTAGATCAGATCGGATTAAATTCTAGCCATCCGATCGTGCATTGATGGAGGAAATCTGGTCGCAAATCATGCGTCGGGAGTCTTGATCACCGTCAAGAGCATTCTAGACCATTGGATCTTTATCTCTTATTTTTCTGGCCATCGGATTGCGCCAGATCGCTGATAGAATTTGAATCAAACCTGAAAATCACCACCGCCGTTCGATCTTTATCGCAATCAACCACAGTGTCCGATCATGCAATTACTGTTCCCATGGACTGCGTGGACCGGCCGCACCGCACACCACAGCCAATCAGCGCTCTTGTCGCTAGGTGAAAAGACCAAAATATCCTGTGAGCTACGATAAATTTCTATGGACCCTTTAAGAGTCTAGGTCCGCCACGTGGCAATCTCTGATTCGTCAGTTTCTGCTGAGCTGGCAATCCATGCTTGGATCGTGGATCGACTGATGGCTTCAACAACTGAGTCGACTTTGATGGCTTGGCTTGACTTGGTGGCTCGACTTACGGAGCCGGCTGAGCCATTTTCTTTTTTTATTTAATTTTTTATTTATTTTACTTTTTTAAAAATTTACTTGAAATTTATTTCGTTGTGATCAAAAAAATGAGCTCTTTCTATTGATAATAAAATTTTATTTTTTAATTTTTATTATTTTTTAACTAATTTTTTAATTAATAAAAAAATAAATTTTTCAAAAATTATATATAAATTGATTAATAATTTTTAAAAATTAATATAAATTAATTAATAAATTAATATTTTTATTGATGAATTTATGATGCTTATCACACCCCCCAACTTAAGCTTTGCTCATCCTCGAGTAAAGAAAGAATTTAGTTTTAAATATCTTTTAACTTTAGAGTTTCGAATTTTACCTAAGCAGTTTTCAAAATGGCCATTGATATTCAGTAGAGCTTAAATGAGACATATCATTGGGGTATTAATACTTATCAATAAAAAAATTAATTAAAGAATATTAAATTTTTTAGAACTTTTTCTAAATTATCCTACCTTTATCTCTGATTTGTCTAAACTTTCATATAGGCAAGTGTATTACTACTTCCATCCTTCATTTATTAATTTTTATTTTCACATTGCCCACCTTTTGACGCGAATATCATTGCTTACTCAGGCAACGGGACCCAGTTACTCGATGGAAAACCAATATATATATATATATATATATATATATATATATATATATATTAACGTTGTACCACTATTGAGTATCTTAACTCCTTAAGCTTTTTATTTGATTCATGTAACGAGTTTTGGGCCAATGACTCCCAAACCAGTTGGCTTTAGGGCACTAGGTATAGAATACCTCTCGGGCTTACTAGCTCGAATCCAATAGGCTACGAGTTAAGACTAGCTTTACAACAAGCTTCTTTGCCCTTCCCATCTTTTGACGCAAAAGTCAATGCTTGCTTAGGCAAAGAGGCCCGATTATTCAGTGAGAAGTACTTTGAAACTATTTTATTAAAAAAAAATTTTATATGAAGAAATGTATAGTTACCCTACACAAGCCTATAAAAAGTAGACTTTTCTTTGATGCTAATAGAAATAATTAGAAATGCTCCATGGAAAAACTTTTTATGTTCTAGACTTAACTCATTATTGAATTTTCTTAATACTTGATTCTTCAATATCTCATAGATTCTCTAATCTGTGCATCAATTTTCTTTTAAAAATGCTTAGTTTAATTCGATTCTTAAGCATAATCAAGTGTTTAAATACTAAATACTAACTTTTTCGAAGATTCAATATTTTAAAATTTTTATTTTTTTCTCCCCCCAACTTATTCGACATTGTCCTCAATGGAGAAGAAAAAAGAAAAAATAAAGGGTGTAATAAAGAACATGAAAGAAAACACCTGACTATATTTTTGGTCCAGCACATGCCTTTAAAAATTTGGGCTCTCCCTCCAACTTATTCAAATTATCCTAAAAAAAAATAAACTAAAAAGATAAATTAGATAAAAACTAAATATTGGGTTGCCTCCCAACAAGCGCTAAGTTTACCATCTTCAGTCAGACACAATGCAGCTTACTATCCTGTATCAAATATTGGATTGACAAATTCCAATGGTTTTGGATTGCCAATCTCAGAAAGTTGATTTATAATCCCATTATTGATATATTCATTGTTAATTTTAGGGATATAATTTATGATTTCATTCTCAGACCCATGTTTATTAAGAATTTCTCCTATTTGTTCTTCAAAATGCTTATGAATGGAGTTTTTGTATTAGGAGTTAAGTTTGATTCAATGGGTGCTGGAATGGTGACTACAGGTGATTTTAATTTTGGAGGTAAATTAATGTGATCTTGCTTAAACAACTCCATTGACATTTTATTACATGCCTCCTGATTTTTATAAGAAGAACCAGCTTCTAGGGTTGAAGGAAATAGGACATTAGGTTTATACGTCTCGGATAAATCATCTATTCTCTTTTTTTCTATTTCTATCTCATTTAAATTGGAACTAGCATCAGTACTAATTTCTGGTTTGGGTTCTTCTATATGGTTAGTCTCAGTACTAATCAGTTCCTCTAAATTTTCATTTTGGCTAGCATCAGTACTAGCCTCTCTCACCTGGTCTTGGTATAGGTCCATAAGAATTCTATAGCTTTTAAGTTTAGGAATTACTTTGGCATTCTCAAATTGGGGATTCTTAAGTGAGACATTAAATTGATAACTTGGTCTAGATGATTGGTGGACATTAGATGGATTGTTTGAAATTGGAAGGTTCGATAGTTGATCTAGTTCTCTCCTCATGTTAGACTCAACTAATTATCCTATTTGAGCTTCTAGTCTGGCGACAGATTGCTGTTGAATCAGAATCAATTGTTGAAGTTGGTTAAATCTATCATCAGCTAGATTGGTCTATTGGGGAGGTAGGTACGAGGGCTGATTATAATATGATGGCTGGATAAACTGACTAGGCTGACCATTATTATAGGCATAATTTTGATATTAGGATCTATTTTGATAATTTTGCTCAAGTGAAATTTGGGTCTGAGCGTGAATCTATTGGGATGTCCAAGAAAAATTAAAGTTACTCCAATTTGAATTATATGAATTTGAAAATAGGTCATTAATCAATTTGGAATATCCTTGAGTAGCTTGAACTTGTTCTTGGATAAAATGTGGAAACTATACACTCATAGGACATTCAATCACATGATGGGTTGGGCCAGCATAGATTGAATAAATTTCTTGATAATTAGAAGATGATGTGAATTGTGCAGGAGATTGTTGACCTAGGATTAGGAGTTGATCTATTTTCTAAGCAAGAAGGTCAACTTTATCTAATTTTTGAACTATTAGATTCAAATTAGCCATTTGATTATTATGTTTAATGTGAATCAATCATTCAATTAAGTTCAACTAAATCAGAAAAAGCGATTTTCTACTATGCATATATTAGTGCAACCTTAATGTATGGTTCAAAAAAAAAAAAAAAAAACTTGATAGGAACGCGATGTTATCGTTAAGACACCGTGTTTATCAGTTTAATCCGACTTCTTAAAATCATTGAAAATGCGTAGATAGTGGTGAGTCGGATCGAATCCATAGGGAAGGTAGTGTTTTTAGATTTGAAATCTTTGATTTTTGAAAAAAAAAAGAGAAGAGTTTTCGGATAAAAAATGAAGTCGGAAAATAAAAAGTGAAAATTAAAAGGTGCAGGAATTTTAACTTGGTACTAAGATCTACTAGTTAGATCTTAGCATCTACTTGCAAAGCAATAATTTAAAGTATAGAAATTAAATTGCAATAAAAATAAAAAGCAAGAAATTAAAGTGCAAAAATAAAATTTTTATTAATTAAAATTTTAAAATTTAAATATGTGGAATTTAAAAAGAAAATAGTCTGATCTCTGATCTTGGATCGGCATTGGCAGAAAGATGGTGTAGAAGCCCGACTCTTCTTCTTGGCATTCGTTGCTTCGAAGCAGCCTTTAACCCATAGCCTGGCTTAGCTCTGTACCAAAACTTCACCTTGATCGGAGATGATGATTTTTGGAGGCCTGGGGTCCTTTTTATAGAGTTAGGAGGGCTGGATATTTTTTTCTAAAGGTAATATAGGACTAATAGCCTTTGTAATCATCAAAATACAAAGAAATTGGAATAAAATTTGAATCAAAATAGCTCTAATATGACTCTGGTAAGTCTGGTAAAATCTGGCCATTCAATAGGAATTCAACGGTCCAAAAATCATCAAAATCGGATGCATATCAGCCCAGATCAGGTTGGATTAAATTTTGGCCATCCGATCGCACGTTGATGGAGGAAATCTAGCTGCAAATCATGCGTCGGGAGTCTTGATCACCATCGAGAACATTCTGGACCGTTGGATCTTCATCTCTTGGTTTTCTAGCCATTGGATCATGCTAGATCGCTAATAGAATTTGAATCAAACCTGAAATCACCACCGCCGTCCGATCTTGACCGCAATCAACCGCAGCCATCCGATCATGCAATTACTGTTTCTATGGACTGCGTGGATCAGCCGCACCACACATCGCAGCCAATCAGCGCTCTTGTCGCTAAGTGAAAAGACCAAAATACCCTGTGAGCCGCGATAAATTTCTGTGGACCCTTTAAGGGTCTAGGTCCGCCACATGGCAATCTCTGATTCATCGATTTCTGCTGAGCTGGCGGTCCACACCTAGATTGTGGATCGACTGATGGCTTCAATGGTTGAGTTGGCTTTGATGGCTTGGCTTGGTTTGGTGGCTCGACTTACGGAGCCGACTGAGCCATTTTTTTATTTAATTTTTTATTTATTTTATTTCTTTAAAAATTTACTTGAAATTTATTTCATCGTGATAAAAAAAATGAGCTCTTTCTATTGATAATAAAATTTTATTTTTTATTTTTTATTATTTTTTAATTAATTTTTTAATTAATAAAAATATGAATTTTTCAAAAATTATATATAAATTGATTAATAATTCTTAAAAATTAATATAAATTAATTAATAAATTAATACTTTTATTGATGAATTTATGATGCTTATCACCGAGCCTGCTCCCATCCTGTGGGCTGCATTTATTTGTACGTTGGTCACTTAGGTTACCAATTCCTCCTTTCATGATCATCCATTTTAGATTCTTGAATATCTTTTTTGCTTCCATAGTGCTGAACTCATTTAGGTTCATCATAGGATTTCTTTTCTTGTGCATCATGGCCGATGTCCGACCTACCCTTTATTTGTTCTAAAACTTTTTTACTTTTAAACATCATCCTACTGCCAAAAATTTATGGTATGTCTCTCTCCAGTTCGGTAAAAAGGGGATGCTTAAGGGTGCTCCTTCTTCCATTCACAACTGAAAGGAGAAATTTTTTTTTGTTTTGTGTCCCTCCTTAGAATTAGGACTTCCTTCCTAGGGGGATGTTAGGGATTCGGCCTGCCAAGCTCTCGAGCTTGAGAAAGAAGATCAGGACTCGACCGACAGAATGAAGAACTATCAAGCCCCTTTGATTTTCGGACTTCTAGATGACCAAACTTTATTTAACCTCATTCTCAATCCCCTTAATCCAGTAGGAAGCCTCCTATAACCAGTCGATCTAGTATTATTTTTCTTCTAACTTTAACCTTTTCTATCATAAAGATGACTCCAGAAGAATGCAATCATTTATCCAAGGAGATTAAGTCTCTTAAGAGGAAGGGCAGTTTTGTCGAAGAATCATTAAAGAAGGTTCGCGTTGGAGAGCCGACCTCGGTCATGCCAATCCAGACAGTGCCTGCCCCAGAACTTGACGTGGCAATACTGAGTCCAGCCATGCTCAAGGTGGTTGCCCCCTCTGAATCTCTTTGACAAGAAGAAGTTGTAGAGAAGAGAAAGAAAAAGGAGAAGAATGTCATCGCCAAGATGGTAAGGAGGAAGGTCGGGCGATTTGGCAGTGAGAGCTTCGGCTAGGAGCAGAATTCCTTAGATGATCGAGAGGTCGTCCATTCTTTGATGCAGGATAGCATTCTTCTGCACATCATCAAAAAAATGATTTGGATGGAGGATGCAGAAAGATTCGATTAGTCCTTCGCTACCTACCTCGAGGTAACCAACTTTTCTGAACTTGTCCGAATGGAGAACGTATTTTCAAAGTTCCAACTTAATTTCTTTTCATTTTGCATCTAGGGCATTACCTATTCACCCATTCAAAGGTAGTGGATTGCATTCAAGCTGAAGCTTCTATAGCCCTTCGAAAGCCCAGGTGGAGGTTGAGAGGGTTCGGGTTGAGGCTGACTGCTTAAGAGTAGCCTCAGAGGTCCAAACCATCGAGGTTGAGCATCTTTGTGAGGTGCTGAAAAGGGATGAGGAAGCAGTGGCAAGACTAAAGGCTGCCCTGACCTTGGTCGAGAAGGAGAAGAAGAAGGTGGAAGAGGAGGTCAGCACTGAGAGGGAATGGGCCATTGAAGATTTCAAGTCCTCCAAAGATATGGAGGACATTAAGATCTTCTTTGCTCGGGAGGCTTTTCTGGAAGGGTTCGAGATCTGCATGAAGAGGGTTGCGAAGAACTTTTCGAAGGTAAATCTTGATCTTTTAATGGATGAACCTGATGATGAGACTTGTCCCTTCAACACCAATGCAGAAGTTGGTGCTGCTTCTCCCATTACCGAGCTCACCCCGGAGATCTCAGAACCTACTGCGGCAGCACTTGAATTTGCTCAGGAGCCAAAAGTGGTGGAGAGCGCCCCAATTTCATCCACTGCAATGTCGCCTGAGGTCGAAAACTCTTTATAATTTTTATTTTTCTTTCTTGATGTACTCAAAACATTTTGACTAATGGAAATATATTTCTTCCCTTTACACTTGTGTTATGGTGTGTGTCATCCAGAATCCCTCTAGCAATCAAAGTCGTGACTTGTCGTCTCTAGTTGATGTCGATCCCCTACCATAAGATATTCTACTGAAGATAATGATTAAAAACTTGAAGAAAGAAGTACATGATTTGAGGAAGAAGTTGAAGAAGATGGAAGGCAAGCTTTAGAGGTCTAGAAAAAATGCTTCGGAGGCAACGATCGAAGTCACTTGCCTTCGCAAGTTGCATATGAAAGATTTCATGAGCTTTAACATTAAGAAAGATAATTTCGAGAGAGAGTTGGCCGATCTTAAGAAAAGCACTAGTGACAAGTCCTGAGCGTTAACTACAAAGGTCAACTCCCTCAAAATTGAGCTCAAGGTGGCAAAAGAAAAAATTTATTTATTAGAGGAGAGTTCGCCATGGTCTTCCGACAAAGTCCGATATGAATGGAATTAGTCTCAGAGATTTTTTGTGCTCCAAAAGTAGTTGCACGATGCCGAACTTGCCTATGAAACCTACTAGTTAGACTGGTGTGAGAGGATATCCTTACTGGAGTAGAAGCTCCATGCTACTAATAACGAGATGGCCCGGCTCCAATAGCAGCTTGTCAATAGTTACCAATGTGGCACAAGTAGGGAGTCAGAGAAAATTGCCTACTTGAAGAGGATCATGAGCAAACTTTCAGAATTGATCGAGGTGGAGAAAGTCGAAGTTCCACGACTGAAGCTTCAGTTGATTTACGAGCAGTAGGCTGTCAAGGATGCTGAAGTTGAATCAGAAGTTCTAAGAAAAAAGACTGTGGGCATTAGAAGAAAACTACCAAAGGGCTAACAGGATGTTTCATGACAACTTAATGAGGAGAAAGGAGCTCGAGGAAGAGATCATCAGCCTGAAGGAATTTTTGATGAAGGCTAGTAGTCCGAAGTCTGAGGAGCCTGATCCTTCTTAGAACTTTAATTTTTTTTTTATGTAACCGATCATACAGACCCTTGTTTTGTAATCAACTTTGATTTTAATGAGATGATATCTTCTCACATTATTGCTCTGTGTGGGTTGGATATTTATCGATGGCTCTGCTTTTTCCTCTTCTGCTTTTCTTTTCTCCCCCTCCTTTTTTTTGAAAATATGATTGTTGAGGATGCTTAATCGGAGATCTTCTCCTATGCCCAGATGAGGTTCTCTTCCCATTCTTGATACAATCGGTCTCTATTCTTGTTAAGATGAGGTCTTTCTCCTATCCTCAACAAGATCAGTGGAGTGTGAAAGGGGTGTTGAAGGAATGTCTCTCCTCCTCCTATCTTAAATAATTGGAGGTCTTCATCCATGTCAGGATGAGGCTCCCTTCTATTTTTGACACGGTTAGGCTTTTGCTCATGTTAGGATGAGGTTCTCCTCCTATTCCTAAATGGATAGTAGGGGTATGAAAGAACCGTTGAGGGGGCCTCTCTCCTTCTCCTATTTTAAATAACCAAAGATCTTCGTCGGTGTCAGGATGAGATCCTCCTTCTGTTCCTAATATGGTTAAGCTTTGCTTATGTTAGGATGAGGTTCTTCTCCTATTCCTAATAGGACAGTAGGGGCGTGAAAGGATCATTGAAGGGGCCTCTCTCTTCTCCTATCTTAAATAACCGAAGGTCTTCATCCATATCAGGATGAGATCCTCCTCCTATTCCTGACACAGTTAAGTTTTTCTCATATTAGGACAAGGTTCTTTACCTGTTCCTAATAGAGCAGTAGGGGCATGAAAGGGCCATTGAAGGGGCCTCTCTCCTTCTCCTATCTTAAATAACTGAAGATCTTCATCCATGTCAGGATGAGATCCACCTCCTATTCCTGACACGATTAAGCTTTGCTCATGTTAGGACGAGGTTCTCCTCCTGTTCTTAATAGGACATTAGTTTTGTTTAATGACGAAGTTTGGAGGATAATTTTCTATCATTAAAATTTTATACCCAGAATGGAGATGTCAAAACAAAATAAAATTATTGAAACAAAGTTATTGATGGTACATTCCATGGGTGGGGTAGATCGACTCCTCCAAGCTCTCTCAAGTAGTAGGTCCCAGGTCGGATGACCTCCTTGATTTCATAAGGGACTTTCTAATTCGGGGCAAGCTTTCCTTGGTTCTAAGGTTGTGAAATAGCTGCTTGCCAAAGTACCAAGTCTTCCACTCTGAATACTTTGTTTCTATCTATGGAGTTGTAATAGCAAGCAACTTTTCACCTATAAGCAGCCATCCGAACTCAGGCCTCTTCCTATTTTTCCTCCAATAAATCGAGATTAACCTCGAGGTCCTGTGAGTTGCATTGTTCATTAAAGGTTGCAGCCCATGCTGATGCGAGTTTGAGCTTAACTGGAATGACTGCTTCTATTTCGAAGGCCAAGACAAATAGAGTCTCTCCGGTCGGCAGTCTTTGGATAGTTCAATATGCTCAGAGTACATGATAAAGTTCATCTACCCATGTTTTTTTTGCTCTTTCAAGTCTTGCTTTAATACCTTGCAGTAGGGTTCTATTTGTTACCTTGGCTTCACCATTTGCCTATGGATGAGGCACTGATGTGAAGTTGTGGATGATGTTCAAATCTTCATAGAACTTAGCAAACTTTATCCCTATAAACTGGCATCCATTATCAGTTATAAGAGTCCAAGGTAGACCGAACCTACAAATGATTGACTTCTAGATGAAGTCTTGCACTTTTGCTTTAGTAATTTTAGCCAGGGGTTTGGCTTCGACCCATTTTGTGAAGTAATTGATTGCCATCAGTAGAAACTTCTGCTGCCTAGATGCTATAAGGAAGGGTCCGAGTATGTCCATCTCCCATAGTGTAAACAACCATGATGCATTTAGGGGTATTAACTCGGAGGCCAGCTGTCTTTGTATGTTCATGTTTCTTTGACATCGATCGCACTTTTTGACATACTCAATGGAATCATTGTACATGGTTGGCCAATAGTACCCTTGCTGAAGCAGTTTATGGATAAGACTCTAGCACCCAGGTGGCATCCACATATTCCTTCATGTACTTTCCACAGTGTGAAATCGGCCTTGAAAGATCGGAGACATTTTAGAAGTGGCAGAGAATACGGCCTTATTGCCGTCCACAATGTCCCAGGCATCACCTAGCTCTTATACCAAATTGTAGACCCATGATATCGCTCAAATGCCAATCATCCTTGACATCACAAGCACCGATACCATATTGCGGAAGTTTCTAATCTTTAGCATGGACCTAAAGGAACCTATGACGTTCTCCATGGGCAGCAAACCATAGATTCAACACCTAGATCTATGCTGGGGAACCTCCCTCCTTGGGCTTGAGGGAGGCACCCCCTCTCTCTAGGACTTCCTCAAGAACCTAGGGCAACTACACTAGACAGAAGAGAAGAAGAGAGAGTTGATGAACAAAAGGTCTGTATTTCACAGCATTCATGAAATCTTAGTACAACCTATGTATTTATACATAGCCATTAGGCCCGACCAAAAAACTTTCCGGCTAACACAATACATAAAAGCACTCACCGAGCCTATATACACCCATGTCTCCCATGCTCTCATCCTCTGAATCTAAACCCGATCCATATATGAATTAGCCACCTTAAGACCTCTTTAACCGGGCCTTAAGACTCCTAGGATCAACTCAGACCCTAGCCCAAAACAAACCCTTGCGTAACTCTGCCTGTACACTGAGCTGGCTTAGTCTCAGCACTGAGCCGGCTAAGTTTCACTGGATTGGCTTAGTCCAAAACTGAGCCGGCCCAGTCCTGTGCTGTGCTAGTAGTTTCGAATGCTCAGCTCTTTATTTTGCCTGTGCTCTAAGATTTAGTCGACCCAGTTTTGGACTGAGTCGACTAACCTACAGAAAATCTTCCTTCTTCAGTCTTGATTCTTTGGCTTTGATTTCTTGCTTCACCTTATGTCCCAAATCTTCGAAGCACCAACCAAGCCTCTGAAATCTTCGGAGCCAACACCCTGGCTCCTCCCATTGCCTTCCAAGGCTTGTGAGCACCACCAATCCTCACAATCTCCATCTTGGTACCCCAAGCCTTGGCAAATCCCTCGCAATGCCCTTCTGCACGATCCCATTGTTCCTGCGCACTTGACAGCACCTGTGCAAATATCACCTCCATCAATCCTCTTCAGCTGTTGTGCACCTTTGAGGCCCTTTAAGATGACCGCCTCCACTACTGAAGATTTATTCTTGCTTCTTGACACCATCTTAAAATTGTAGGCTCACTTTTGCTTAGCAGCTACATCACTTTGTCTGAACTTTTTTGAAGAACCTAAAGTATTTCTACACCAGCATATACTGTACCATCTGATACGATCACCTCAGAGCTATGTCTGTCCACCTACACATGCCACTTTACCTGAAACTGTGCATCACTGGTGCTCTGAACTCATGCCAAATTTTTTTCTCCACTTATGAAGCTACCACTGTGGAGCTCCACCTATATCCAAAGTCCACCTAATGCCGTAGAAGTTGACTCTATCATCGAGTCCCTTGAGGCCAACCACTCAATGCTGTACTACTGAGCCTGCCACTACACCTCAAATACCATCACTATCCCTTCGAACTCTCCGCACTCTACAGCCCTCTTCAAAGCCATCTCGGATACCTCTACAACCCGCGGGCACCTTCGAAATCCAAGAGCTCATCCAACTCTTCTGAATCTAGCGACTGAACCCTAGAGAATTCCACCCTAGTTCTTTTCTTCTACCCCTACACCAGCCATCGCTTCAGTTACGCTTGGAGAACCATCCTCCATCTGAACTGTGACTCTTCCATGTGCTCCTACAGAAGAAACCTGATCCATGATACTCCCAATTGCTAGAGACCTTCCGACGTTCCCTAAGACCCACTGGCTCTCCTTGAGACCTACTCTCGATCTCCTTGAGATACCACTGACACTCTCAATTGAGATACACTCCTCGACTACTACACCTTCAAGCCTCTCTCAGCTCCTATGCCTCAAGATAGTGCTCCTACAGCACTCTAGTGCTCCCTAACTCATCTCTACGCCATACTATAGCTATCCAGCCCTAACCTACTAGACCACCATGGATCATCCATCTCTATCACTCTCAAGGCTCCATAAATCCATGCTCTGATCGAACTGCTGAATATATCTCTGACTACTTCCCCACCTTCCAGACATCAAAGGATGTATAGTCATTTCTTCAGCCTTCCTTCGATCATTATCCCTTGAAAAACCTCTCTTCAACAGCCCACACTACCCATCTTCATAGAGAATACTGATGCTCTCTGTTGAGATACCTTTCTTGACTGCTGCATCATTAAGCATCTCTCAGCCCTGCATCTTTAGAAAAATGCTACTACAGCACTCCAGCGCTCCCTGCCTATCACATAACCATCATACAATCTGATCTTTCCATTAAGATTAATCAGCAAATCATGCACCCAATCCTTCCACCCCAAAAAAATTTCTTTTCGTTAATTCTCTCAACCTCCTCCTTCAACTCGCTGCTGCTGGTTGGCCAAACCACAGTAACAACATCATGGATCTGAGATATACCATGAAATTCTTGTGCAGATTTTTGATTTCATCTTATACAATTTCTCCTTTGCTTCCATGCACCATCAGGTTCTGAAATCTGGCTCTTTTCATGCACCATTAGGCTCTGAAACCTGGCTCCTTCCACTCACCATCAGGCTTTGAAACTTGGCTCTGATACCATATTGCCATCCACAACATCCCAAGCATCACCTAGCTTTGATACCAAATTATTGATCCATGATATCGCTCGAATACCAATCATCCTTGATATCACAAGCACCGATACCATATTGTAAAAGTCTATGATCTTTAGCATGGACCTGAAGGAACCTGTGATGTTCTCTATGGGCAGCAAACCATAGATCTAACACCTAGATCTATGCTGGGGCACCTCCATCCTTTGGCTTGAGGGAGACGCCCCCTCTCTCTAGGGCTTCTTCAAGAACCTAGGGCAACTACACTAGAGAGAAGAGAAGAAGAGAGAATTGAGGGAGAAAAGGTCTGTATTCCACAGCATTCATGAAACCCTAATACAACCTATGTATTTATACATAGCCATTAGGTCCGACCAAAAAACTTCTCGATTAATCTAATATATGAAAGCACTCATCGAGCCCATATACACCCATGTCTTCCATGCTCTCATCCTCTGGATCTAGATCTGACCCATACATGAATTAGCCACCTTAAGATCTCTTGAACTAGGCCTTAAGAGCCCTAGGATCAACCCAGACCCTAGCCCAAAATCGACCTTCACGTAACTCTACCCGCACACTAAGTCGGCTCAGTCTCAGCACTGAATCGGCTAAGTTCCACTGGGTCAGCTCCATCCAAAACTGAGTCGACCGAGTCCTATGCCGTGCCAGCTGTCTTGAATGCTCAGCTTTCTATTTTGGTTATGCTCTAAGACTTAGTCGATCCAGTTTTGGACTGAGCTGGCTAACCTATAGAAAATCTCTCTTCTACAGTCTTGATTCTTCGACTTTAGTTTCTTGCTTCACCTTGTATCCTAGGTCTCCGAAGCACCAACCAAATACCTAAAATCTCCAGAGCCAACACCCTAGCTCCTCCCATGGCCTCCCAAGGCTTGGGAGCACCATCAATCCTCACAGACCTCTTATATAGTTTGTTTTCATATAGAATATACTGGAAAGCTTGATTTCCTAGTTTTGAGCCTCTTTCGAATCATAAGAAAGAGTACCATCCTTGAGATAGGTGACTAAAGGGTCGATCTAGTAGGGCTCATGGTCGATCTACATCACAGACTTCAACTCCTCCAAACTTGAGCACTTCAAAACTTCAAAGAAGACTTCTTTCGATAGTTCATTAGGGGCGAGCATGGCTAGTTTGGATAGAAAGTCGGCTCTGATATTTTCTATTCTCGAAATCTACTGAATAATAAAATTATTGAAGGTCGGGCTCAGACTTCTCACTTTTTCTAGGTATTTCACCATACTTTGCTCCTGAGCTTTATAGTTGCCACTGACTTGCCCCATGACCAATTGAGAGTCACTATAAGCCTGAAGCCAATCTGCTTTTAACTCTTTAGCTATTCTTAACCCTACTATCAGAGCTTCGTACTCTGCCCCATTGTTTATCGTAGGAAACTCGAAGCGCGGTGCATACTCTGCTATAATCTCTTTCATGTTGAGTAAAATAAAACCCACACCAGCCCCAAAAGCGTTGGATGAACCATCCACATATAGGACCTAGAAGCCTTTAGGGAGGTCTGCCCCTTCACTGGGAGAGTTAGGCTACAACCAGGGAATGCTGTCCTCCTTCTATTCAAGTTTGGGTTCATTTAGAATGGTGCATTCCACTATAAAATCTATCAATATTTGGGCTTTGATAGATGGTCGAGGTAAAATGTTGATATCAAACTCTATAAGCTCAATTACCCATTTCACTATTCTTCCAGAGGCATCTATTCGATGAAGGA
Organism: Cocos nucifera; assembly: GCA_006176705.1. Taxonomy (NCBI): domain Eukaryota; kingdom Viridiplantae; phylum Streptophyta; class Magnoliopsida; order Arecales; family Arecaceae; genus Cocos; species Cocos nucifera. Next base: position 209,502 of record QRFJ01001052.1, read on the forward strand.
CTATCTTGATTGATTGATCAGTGAGGAGTGTTACAATGTGCCCTTGAAAATAAGATCAGAGTCTTCGCACTACGATCAATAGAGCATAAGTTAGTTCTTCTAACTTGGTATACTTGATTTCGGCATCCCTCAAAACTCAGCTTATATAGTAGATCGGTCGTTATGCTTTCACCTCTTCTTTAACCAGGACTGTGGCCCAGGCTATCAGGAAGATTGCCAGGTATAGAAATAATTCTTCTCTAGATTCAGGCTTGGCTTGTAGTAGAGATGAGCTAAGATAACTTTTCAACTCTTTAAATGCTTATTAGCATTCAAAATTCCAGCAGAAGTTCTTAGGTTGCTTAAGCACATTAAAGAAGGGCATGCATTGCTCGGACAACTTCGAGATAAAGTGATTCAGAGCTGCAACCTTCCCTATTAGGTATTGAACTTTCTTTATTAATCTTGGAGTAGTCTTTTCTTGAATGGCTCTGATCTTCTCAAGATTGCTTTAATCCCATGGCTGGACACCATGAATCTTAGAAACTTTTCTAGGGTTACTCCAAAGGCAAATTTGGTTGGGTTTAGCTTCATCTTGTACCTCCAGAGAGGACTGAAGGTCTCTTTAAGGTTGGCAATATCATTGATTGAAGTTTAGCTCTTAATAAGCATATCATCTACATAAACCACCATGTTGTGGCCGATCTGCTCCTTAAAGATTTTATTCACCAGGTGCTGGTAGGTCGCACTTGCATTTTTGAGTCCAAAGGGCATAATTCTGTAATAATAAAGATCATGATTAGTAATAAAAGCAGTCTTCTCCTCATCTTTAGATGTCATCCAGATTTGGTTATAGTTGGAATAGGCATGCATGAAGGTGAGGAGCTCATGGCCCAAAGTTGCATCCACCAGTTGGTCGATCGTTGGCAGGGAGTAGCTATCTTTTGGACAGACCTTATTCAGCTTCTTGAAGTTGATACACATCCTCCACTTGCCATTTATCTTTTTGATAAGAACCACATTGGAGATCCAGATCGGATAATCAACCTCATGAATGAATCCAGCATTGAGGAGTTTATCAACTTCTTCTGCAATCACCTTCTGCCTCTTCGGTGCATAGCTCCGCATCTTTTCCTTCATAGGCCGACACTTAGGGTCGATAACTTCGGCCTCAATTCCTAGCATGTCTGTGGGAACCCAAGCAAAGACATCTACATTCTTTTAAAGAAAGGGGACGAGCTACTTTCTGACCTCCCCTTCTAAATTGGAGCCGATCTGTACTATATGTTCTGCATTTCCATCATTCAAAGGGATGGTTACGAAGTCTTCCATAGGCTTGCCCCACTCCTCAGTAAGGTCATCCTAGACATCCAGCCCATCTATGGGGCAAGGGTCTGATTGTGTGCCTCTTTGCAAAGCAATCGAGTAGCAGTATCTGGTCAGAGCTTGATCTCCTCTGACCTCTTCGATCTCATAGTTTGTTGGAAATTTTATTTTCAGATAGTAAGTTGATACCACTGCTCAGAATACATTCGAACTAGATCGACCAAGGATTATATTATAAGCAGATGGAGCTTTCACAACCAAAAAATCTACTTGTGCTCTAGATTGCCTTGGGTATCATCCTGCAGCCATAGTTAATATTATTTTTCCTTCAACTAGCACAGCATTGCCAGTGAAGCCTACTAATGGAGAGTTCATTGATCCTAATTGGTTATTAGATATGGACATCTTGAGAAAAGCATCATAAAATAAGACATCGATAGAACTTTCATTATTAATAAGAATGTGGCGTATATCATAATCAGCAATGTTTAGAAAAACTACAACCGCATCATCATGAGGAAATTAAACCCCTTGAGCATCTTCTTTAGTAAAAGTTATGGGTTCTTCAGTCCTATGCTTCTTGGTAGGCTTTGCCGACCCACCGGTCTCTCTCCATCGAAGTCTCCTAGAGATGGTGTTAATAATACCAAAAGGAGGTTGAACTCTCTGTTGCTCCTTCACTCTTGGTGGTTCTGGTTGCGGCAGCACCCTCAGTCAATCCTCTCTTCCTTCAAGGCGATGTCATAGAAATCATCCTAGTTAGCCTCATCTGATGAGCTCCTCGATCTCATCTTAGAGCTGGATACATTCTTCCGCATCATGATTGTGGTCATGATGGTAGAGGTAATACTTATTAGGATTATGCTTGGTAGGATGAGTTCACATCCTTTCTAGCCTCGACAACTGCTCCTTAATCTCGATCAGCACTTGAGTCTTTGGAGTGTTAAGGTGTGCATAGCTATGGAATCTTCTAAGGGGAGAATTCCAACATGCCCTTCTATTAGGGCTTTCTTATCTTCGAGCTCGAGGAGGAGTCCAGGCTCGCTTGCACTCATGAGGAGTTCTAGAGCACGACCGAGTTTCACTCAACTTTTCTTCAACTGCGAGCTTGCTAGGTTTGCCCATATGCTGCTTTCCTATAGCTTCGAGATCTTTGGCCTTAAAGGCCTCTTCCACTCGGGCATAGCCATCAGCCCAAGCTAGTATATTAGCAAAATCTCTAGGATATTTTTTCTTCAAAGAAAATAGTAGATCGTTATTCTGAAGGCCATCCTTTAGTACGACCATTGCAATAGATTGGTCCAAGTTTTGGACCTTCAGAGCAGTGGCATTGAAATGGCTAATGTAAGCCTGGTTGGACTTTCCTTCCTTCTATTTGATGTTGATGAGAAAGTCTGAGCCTCACTGGGGACGTCGACTACTAACAAAATACACCACAAATTGATGACTCATTTGATCAAAAGAGAAGATTGTATCCAGCTTAAGAATCACGTACTAGTTTCTTGCTGCTTCCTTCAAGATGGATAGAAAAACTCAGCATAGAATGGCATCTGACATGCCATAGAGTAGCATCATAGTCTGAAAGACTTTCAGGTGGTTAACCAGGTCAGTGGTCCCATCGTGGCTCTCAAATTGGAGAAGCTTGAAGTTTGGTGGGATTGGCTCCTGCTTAATTCGCTGGGAGAAAGGAGGGTCGGTGCAGATGTCGTTACTATGAGCAGGGAGAGCATGATAGATTTTCTTGATCCGCTAGTTCGTCTCTTGTAGTTTTTGGTCTAGGAAATCCTCCTGATCGTGGATCTCCAAGGTCTTCTGACATAATGGAGGTAGAGATCCGTTGGGGGTAGAATCATGATCAGAGCATGGGCTCTCTATTCTCTGCTTTCCCCTTCCAAGAGTTACAAGACGACTCACCCAGGTGGGTCATCCCTACATCGGATCTTGAAATTTTGGTGAGGGTTGCTCTGGTTGAACTGATGCCGGGGGTTGCTGCCACTACATGGCTTGCACCACTTTGGTGAGGCCTCTGACTAGTAGGATTAGCAAGTGGAATTGCTCTGAATCCACCATGGCTACTAGTGAAGAAGGTTAAGGTGTTGGTGGCGGAGCAAGAACAGGCAGATCTAGCTCAGATCTGATGGCAGAAGTAGTAGACCATCGGATGGTTGTCTTCTTTGGATGCATTTCTAATATTAAAAAAGATCAAATAGTGATGGATCTCGAAGGATCAAAAGAAGAAAATGAACAAAATTGATTGAGCACTTCTTTTAGAACAAGGACTTAAAGAAATCTCTTCCTCTAGCACCAATTCTATTGGTGCAGAATCTGATTGATGTCAGACTATGATGGAGCTAGAGAAGATAAAATTATCACTGATGACCTACAAAATAAAATTCTGGCCAGAGTCGGGGGTGGTGGCTTAGGCAGGACCCTCTGACAATCAAGTTAGTTCTTTTGACCAACAAAAATGGAGTGCTCAGAAAAATTAAAATAGAATTTTGAGTTTAAGGAACAAACATATCTGGAGTATCCCTTTTATAGGTAGAGCATGTAACAAACTAATGGTGACAGCCATAACTACCTGGTAGTGAGCCATTTGGGACCATATGGATTTTGTTATAGGAGGGTAGTGTCCATTGTTGTGACGTACCAATCTGTTGCAATTCAATAGTTGAAGTTCTAATGGAATGGCTATTGGTGATGAAGAGCTTCATATTACAATAATTCTAGAGAAGTTCGAACTTCTCCGAGGTTTGTTTGTCTTGAGCTGGGAGCTAAAATCCGCATAGACGATGAGGTCCTTCTGGGTGGTAGTAAGGACTTCAGCCAGAAAGAACCTGCTAGGTGATTGGAAGGAGTTCAATTGGAGGGAGCCTTTTGGACGACTGAATGGAAATTAGCTGGAAGGAGCCCTTTGGGCGACTGGATGGAGCTCCTTGATCGGAAAGAGTTCAGTCGGTGGCTAGGATGGGCAAGCACAATTAGAGTATTTTGGTGAGTCACAATCACTTCTGAGGTCCGATTTTCTTCGAAGTCATCTGCAACTGAATGATCATCACTGATTGAAGGCTGGTCAAGATGGCAGACTCACAGATTTAGAATTATGGCTAGGCTTTTCATGAAGTAATTCGGGCTTAATCTGATGACTGAGCTCTTCTATCTATTCTATGTTGCACTCCCAAGATTCCAGATTCGATAGGGCCAAGATCTACCTCTTAGTAAGGCATAGAAGTTCATCTAGGGATAAGCTCTACCAGTCTATGGTTCTTATCATGAGATTCAATCCATAATAGCTAGACTTGGTCTGAAGAAAATCTGGCTAGGTGAGAGTTCAGCCAGTATCAAGATCGACCAGGTTAGGTTATGCAGGAATTGAGTGCTTAGCCAACCACTTAGGCAATCGCCTTCACTATTCAAGTTCATACTAAAGGAGTTCGACTGAAGCCAACTGCATATAATGGAGGAATTTGGCTGCCTTTACAACTTGTCATTGAATAAAGTTGGACCGATCGGGCTCTACCACTCAAGCCTTACTATCAAGTGGGAAATGACCATTTTACTATTCAAGCTCGTCCGGGCAGGGTTCACAATGCTTCGCAGGCTTTGCAGTATATTCATGTAGTCAAGAAGATCAGCCAGCTGATTGAAGATCGGCCACCTTGGGACTAGATACTAAGCCAAATTTTAGTAGGAGCGGGTTTAACCCCAACAAAATTAATTAATTATCGATGTCTATTAGCGATGGCTAAATTTGCTTTTGCTAACAATTTTGAAAAAAATTATTTAAAAAATTTTAAAATATATATTTTTTAAAATTATTAATATTAGCAATGATTTTGTTCATCACTAATAACATAATTCCATTGCTAATAATCCCACAACCAATTTTTTTTTATAAAAATATTTTTTATTAGCAACAACAAAAGGCCATCTCTAATAATTATTTGCTGTTGATAATAATGATAAAATCTAACTAAAAAAATAAATTTAATTAATAGTAGTGATGGCTAATTGCCATTTTTAATACTATCGCTAATATTTATAGCGACGATACAGTCATCGCCACTTTTGTCACTAATAGTTATTAGCGATGGCTAAACTTTTATTGCTAAAGAATTCAATGAAAAGTATTATTAGAGACAGCAAAATTGCTCTCGCTAATTCAATTGCTAATATCAGTTATTAGCAAAAACATAAATGTCATCACTAATGTCCATCACTAATACTCTATTTTCTTATAGTAAAGTAAGAAGCTTAACTGACCCAGTCTTAGTCTAAGAGAAAGATAGATAAAGTTAAAATTTAGAAGTCTCTTGGCCGACCAAGTTTTCATTTTAGCTAACCAAGAAAAAATCTTAGCCAATTTAAACATTTGGATAGCTGACCTATTCTCAAACTTAAGATAAAGATAGAAATATAAAGATTTAGAAAATTTTCTTCAGCCGACCTGACAAATATCTTAGTTGATCAAGACTGAAGCTTAGCGGCTTATAGAAGAAGATTTGAGCCAACCCAGTCTTAGATAGATAGATTAGATAGAAAGTAGAAAAATTTGTATCTACTATTGAGCCATCTCAGAAAGTTTACTTAGCCAATTCAAAGTATAAGATTAGCTAATTAATAGCCTGGGTGAGCTGACTCATAGAATTTTGACAAAATGATGGCTAGTTTATTAGAATTTTTAAAACATACCAAGTATATTTCTCATGGCTATTTTTAAGTTTCCAATAGATAGAGCATTAATTATATATATTTTTGAGGAAATAAATGAGGAGATTTCAAATGAAAACATGGAGAAAAAGCTTTTAAAGGCGTTATTGAGTTTTTCTTGAAGCTATTAAGTGGAACATGAGTAAAAGTTGAAGAAATTCAAGAGAGCTTTTAATTTAGTCATTTTCATATTTATTCAACTCATAAGAGAGGAAGAGTGCATTGTTTGAGCTAACCACTTTTGAGCAAAATTATTGAAGCCTTCATCAATCCTCTTAAGCATTCAAGGAAGAAGTCGAAGCTATCAAGAGCTTTACTACTTTGACTTTTCTTAGAGTTTAAAGAGTTTTATTATTTCAAACTTTAACTTTTATATATTTTTATTTATTATGACAAGTTTCTTGGGTAAAAAACTTGGATTGGTCCAAGCCTAAAGTTTGATATTATAAGATTTCAGTTAGTATCTTCGTAAAAACCAACTGAGTTGATTATGAGCCTAAAAAATATTCTATTTTAAGGTTGTGGTTGGTGATTTGGCAAAAACCAACTGAATTGGATTGTGAACTTGAGAAAATAATCAGATTGTAATCTTGAGGAGTTACAATTGGAATTTCAAGTGGGTTGACTTGGAGAGTAGATGTAGATGCTAAGTTAAGCATTGAACCACTACAAATTTTGTATATTTGTAATTATATTGCTATGATTATCTTTTTTTTTGCTATTTATTTATTTCCTATTAAGCACCCTACAAATACTCTAAAATTAATTATTGGCCACAAGTTTCTACTTTTAGGTTTTAAGAAACCTAATTCATCCCTCATCTTGAGTTGCCTTCTTTGGAAAATAAATAGTATTAGAGCTGATACTCAGCCTAATTGATCTAACTATTAAGAGCTAAAGATCAATAGCAACCCCAATTACTACATCATTGGTCGATGGCTAATAAACCAATAGACCTCAACTTTTTAATAGTATAAATTATATATACTGAAAGCTATGAATAAAAATTTTTATTCAAGCACAAGACTATGACATGTGGAATGTCATAATAAATGATCCATACACACCTACTACCATGATTGATGGTATGCCTTCTTTCAAACCTAAAAAGAATTAGGATGAACTTGATAAAAGATTAACTCAACTTAATGCTAAAGCTAAGAATATTTTTTATTGCGCTTGTATATAAATGAGTTCAATAGAATATCAACATGCATGTCTACTAAAGAAATATGAGATAAATTAAAGATTATCCATGAGGGTACAAATCAAATAAAAGAATCAAAGATAAATTTACTTGTATATAGATATGAATTATTTAAAATGGAACCTAGTGAAAGTATCACAGATATGTTCACTAAATTCATTGATATTATAAACAAATTAAAAACTCTTGGCAATGACTATATGAATTGTGAGCTTATTTGTAAAATTCTTAGATCATTACCAAAAAATTGAGAGGCCAAGGTAACTGCAATTCAAGAAGTGAAAAATCTAAACAAGTTGGTCTAGGAATAGCTTAGTGGCTTACTTATGACTCAAGAGTTGATCATGAACCATAAATGTTGAGGAAGAGGTAAAAAAGAGGAAGATCATTACTTTAAAATTAACAGCCAATGAAGATATAGAAAGTGATACATCAAAAGAATCTAAAAATAATGATAAAATGGCGATGATCACAAGAAAATTTAGAAGATTCATGAGGAAGAAAAGGTTTAGTCTTAAGAAGAAAGGTTAAACGAAATGGGAAGGAAGCAACGAAAAAGAAAAGGAAAAAGAGAAGAAGCAACCAGCAATATACCATGAATGTGAAAGACCTAGATATTTTATAGCTGATTTCCTCCTACTCAAAAAGAGTTCAAAGAAATTCAGAAAGAAAGCCATGATGGCTACAACTCCGAGGAAGAGGAAGAAACAAAAGAAGAGAAAGCAAATTTTTATCTCATACCACATAAGGATGAGGTAAATGAAAATAACTCAAATGATTTTACTTTTGAAGAATTGCAAATGATGCATTTTATGAATTGCTTGATGATTTAAAAAAGCTATCTCATAAAAAAAAAAAACTTAAAAAGTTAAATTAGTCTTTAATTAAAGAAAATAAAAAATTTCATAAAGAAAAGAGGATCCATTAAAAAACCAAAATGATTTAATTGGAAAGAATGAATCTTTTCAAAAGGAAGTTAATAAACTAAAGCCTATTGTTGATAAATTTACTCTTAGCTCACAAAATCTTCAAATGCTACTAGAAAAACATGATTTTTGATAAAGCTAGCTTAGGATTTAACACATTAACTAAATAAAAATTTTTGAAAAATATTTTTGTAAAACCCTCATTTGAAAAGCATATAATTATATATTTAAAATATAATAAAGTAGGTCACAAAGCTATTGATTATAATATAAATGAATTTAGAAATATTAAAGTAATAAAAATATGGCTTCTAAAAGGAACCATTCAAACTAACCTCAAAGGATCCATGCTAGCTTGGATACCTAAAAGACTCAGGTATGCTTGGCACCTCTTGAGACAAAAAGAAAGTGGTATCTAAATAGTAGATACTCAAGACACATGATAGAAGATAAATCTTAATTTATCTCTTTTAAAGCTAAAGATGAAGGAGTTGCTACATTTGGAGTTAATGATAAATGCAAAATTATTGATCTTGATAATATAAACATCATTCCTACCATCTTTATTAAGAATGTTTTGCTTGTTAATGGTTTGATGTATAATCTTCTTAGTGTAAGTCAATTATGTGATAAGGATTTTGATGTCAAACTTATAGGAAGAGATATGGAAATATTTACTTGATGGATCTTGATGATCTTTGCAAGGATAACATAAAATATCTAGTTGCTATGAATGCTAAAATCAATGAAACTAGTTAGATTTAGCATAGTAGATTAGGTCATGCAAACATGAATTCCATTGCTATATTAATCAAAAATGATTTGGTTAGAGAATTACCTGTTGACGCCGAATTTGGCCATCGCCGGAGTCCACTGGAGTGGAGGTCGATGAGGTCGTCGTCAGGGATCTGCAAAATAAAGTTCCATCCGGAGCCGGTAGGGGGTGGCTCCGGTAGGACCCTCCGACGATCAAGTCAGCGCCAACAGGAATAGAGTGCTCGGTGTGGGGTTCGGTAGAGTTTAGAGGAGACAAGGGTTTTCAGAACTTGGCATAAACGTATCTAGAGGATTCTTTTTATAGAGGGAGCTTGTTGTAACTGCCTTGATTAATGATTGTCGTAACTGTCCTGATCAATGTCGATCGTTATAGACTTGATAAATGCCGATCGTTATTGACTTGACAAATGTCGATCGTTATTGACTTGATAAATGCCGATCGTTATTGACTTTAAATGCCGATCGTTATTATCGTGTAACCATTTAGTAGTGGGATCGCCTGCAGGAATCTATCATAAGAAGTTCAATTTTCATGGGAGTTCGGCCATTGAGAAGTTCGACTGTTGGAGGAGTCCGCAAGGAGTCCAGCTTCAGTAGAAGTCCATCCACTGAAGGAGTCCGTAGGGAGTCCGACTTCCGTAGAAGCTCGACCGCTGGAGGAAGCTTGGAGGGAGTTTGGCTCCCGAAGGCACCTGGCTGTAATGACGTGGAGAGAGTTCGGCTCTTGCGGGAGAGTTCGGCGATTGGGGAGTCAGAAGGAGTTCGACTACTAAGTGGTTCAGTCGGTCGAAAGGGTTTGAAGAAGCTCGACGGCTGAAGAGTCCGAAGGAGCTCGATAGCTAAGTAGTTCGGCTGGTTGAACGGGTTAGAAGAAGCTCGACGGCTGAGGGTTCGACTGAAGCCCGTCTGTTGAAGCTCTTCTACGGCTACTGGTTGCATTAGGCTGAGCATCGAACTAGACTTCGATGGGAGCGGGGTTTATCCCCAACACTAGCCCCCCAACTCTCGAGTTCAAAAATCGAAGGAAGGGAGTGCAGGAAAGGCGACTGCCGAAGTCTTCCTCTGAGCCCCATGCTGGTCCAGGTCGAAGCTCGGAGGAGATCTCATCTCAGGACGAGGTTATCTCCGATCTTATCTCTAGCCAAAGTGAAAGTTGAAGCTCTCCAACCAAGGTTGGCCCGATCGCTCGAGGAAGATCTTATCCCCTTTTGCCGAGGTTGATGCGGGCGCTCGCGTTAGGACGAGGTTCTCCTCCTGTTCCTAACTTCGACTTTGCTCGCGTGAGGATGAGGTTCTCCTCTTGTTCCTAATGGGCTATGGGGGCATATTCGAACCATCGTCCCATCCCCCCATCTCGTCCTTTGTGAACGAGGCCTTCGACTTTGTCGCGTTAGGATGAGGTCCTCTCCTATTCCTAATGGGCTGTGGGGCACATACGGACCGTCGTTCGCATCTTTTCCCTCGTCTCGTCCTTTGTGAACGAGGCCTTCGACTTTGCTCGCGTTAGGATGAGATCCTCCTCCAGTTCCTAACGGGCTGTGGGGTACATGCGGACCATCGTCCGTCTCCCTCCGTCTCGTCTAAGGTGAATGAGGCCTTTGACTTTGCTCGTATTAAGACGAGGTCCTCCTCCTATTCCTAACGGACTATGGGGGCACATATGGACCATCGTCCGTGCCTCTCCCCCTGTCTCATCTTTTGTGAACGAGGCCTTCAATTTTGGGAAGGTCTTATTTTCCACGGTCGATGTTAACCCGGGAGAGACCTTGTCTCCTGCAGTCGAGGTTTAGAGGTCTTTGACCTACTCGCATTAGGATGAGGTTCTCCTCTTGTTCCTAATGGACTACTTTTGCTCATTTCTTTCCTGCCATCACGTAATCCTTATGCTAGAAATCAATAATGCAATGTAAAGGAGTTTTTAAAGGACGTCTATTGATAATACATCCTCAGATTTTCTGAGTTCTACAGTCGGGAAAGCACTACCCCTCCGAGTTCCTTCAGGCGATAAGTTTCGGGTAGGATGACCTCTGTCACCTCATATGGACCTTCCCAATTTGGGGCGAGCTTTCCTTGACTCTGAGGCTGAGCGACAGTGGCTTGCCGGAGCACTAAGTCCCCTACTCTAAACGTCTTGTTTTTAACCCTGGAGTTGTAGTACCGAGCCACCTTCTATTTGTAGGCTGCCATCCGGACGCGGGCTTCCTCCCTCTTTTCTTCTAGAAGATCGAGGTTGACTCTAAGATCTTGGGGGTTGTGCCACTCATTAAAACCCATGACTTATGCAGATGGGAGCTTAAGCTCGACCGGGATAACTGCCTCAGTACCGAAGGCCAAGGCGAAGGGTCTTTCTCCGATCGGCACCCTCTTAGTAGTTCGATATGCCTAGAGGATATGGTAGAGTTCGTCCACCCAGGTCCCTTTTGCCCTATCGAGTCTCGCTTTGATTCCTTGCAGTAGGGTCTGCTTGGTTATCTCAGCTTCCCCATTGGCCTGCGGATGAGCCACCGATGTGAAGCGGTGGGAGATGTTTAGTCCTTCGCAGAACTCGGCGAACCTCGCCCCGACGAACTGTCGCCCATTGTCGGTTATGAGGGTTCGGGGTAGGCCGAACCGACAGACTAGTGACTTTCAGATGAAGTCTTGCACCTTTGCCTCGGTAATCTTTGCAAGTGGTTCGGCTTTGACTCACTTGGTGAAGTAGTTGATTGCGACCAAGAGGAACTTTCGCTGCCCAGATGCTATTAGAAAGGGGTCGAGTATATCCATTCCCCACTATGCAAATGACTAGGGTGAGCTGACCGGAGTGAGTTTGGATGCTGGCTGCCTTTGCATGCTGGCATTCTTCTGACAGCGGTCGCACCTCTTTACATATTCCACGAAATTGTGAAATAAAGTCGGCTAGTAGTACCCCTATCGGAGTAGTTTTTGCTATAGAGACCTGGCTTCTACGTGACTTCCGTAGAGTCCTTCGTGCACATCCCATAGAGCGAGGTCGGCGTTTGAAGGTCGGAGACATCTCAGCAACGGGAGGGAGTACAACCTCTTATATAACCCGCCTTCGTATAAGACGTAGCAAGAGGCCTGATTCCTGAGCTTCCGAGCTTCCTTTCGATCGTGGAAAAGGACCCCCTCTTGAAGGTAGGCGATCAATGGGTCGATCCAGCTGGGCTCAAATTTCGTCTGTAGGATGGCCTGAGATTCCTCTGTGGTTGGGCACTTCAAAGTTTCCAAAAATACTTCTTTGGGTAGTTCGGCTGGCGTTGAAGCGGCCAACATGGAGAGAAGATCGGCTCTTGCATTTTCTGCCATCGGGATGTGCTGAATGCCAAAACTATCGAAGGCTGGGATCAAATTCTTCACTTTCCCGAGGTATCTCACCATGCTTTCCTCCCGTGCCTCGTAGTCGCCGCCAACTTGACCAACCACCAGTTGGGAATCGCTGTAGACTTGAAGCTGATCTATTTTTAATTCGTTTGCTATCTTTAATCCAGCGATCAGTGCTTCATACTCGGCCTCATTATGGAGAACTCGAGATGTAGTGCATACTCGACGATGACTCCTTCGGGGTTGACCAAGACCAGCCCCGCACTAGCTCCGATGGAGTTGGACGAACCATCCACGTGCAAAGCCCAGGAACCTTCAGGGAGGTCGATGCTCTCTTTGAGGAGGATCGACCACAATAGCTTGGCTTCGTCGAAGTTCGGCCTCGCTCTGGTGCCAGTTTCGCTAGACTCAAGCTCGGCTTCAACTAGAATGGTGCATTCTAGCATAAAATCTGTCAGTATCTTAGCTTTGATTGATGGCCTAGGTCGGTAGTTGATGTCAAACTCTGTGAGCTCGATTGCCCATTTTGCGATTCTTTCGAAGGCGTTTGCTCGATGGAGAACTATTTTTATTGGTTGGTCCATGAGGATCGTTATGGTGTGCTTCTGAAAGTAAGGTTGGAGCCTCCTGGTAGCAATTATGAGACAGTAAGTCTGTTTTTCTAACCTAGAGTACCTGATCTCCGTGTCCCTCAGAACTCGGCTCATGTAGTAGATCGGTCACTGCATCTTTACTTCTTTCCTGACCAAGACTGCCGCCAGGGCCACCGGGGAGATAGCTAGATACATAAATAATTCTTCCCCAGGTTCGGGCTTTGCCAGCAGTGGGGGCGTGCTGAGGTAATTTTTGAGCTCCTCGAATGCCTATTGGCACTCCGCCATCCAGCAGAAGTCCTTCGATCGCCTGAGAACCTCGAAGAAGGGCATGCATTGTTCGACCGACCTTGAGATGAAGCGATTTAGGGATGCCACCTTTTCGGTCAGGCGCTAAACTTTCTTGATCGTCTTTATAATGGTCATTTTCCAAATGGCTCAGATTTTTTGGGGGTTTGCCTCGATTCCGCGTCTCGACACCATGAACCCTAAAAATTTTTTGGAGGTTACACCAAAGGCGCATTTGGTTGGGTTCAGCTTCATCTTGTGCTTCCTGAGCGCACCGAAGGTCTCTTCAAGGTTGGTCAGGTGTTCTGTTGAAGCCGACTTTTGATGAGCATATCATCTACGTACACCTCCATGTTGCGGCCGATCTGCTCCTTGAAGACCTTATTAACCAAACGCTGGTATGTTGCCCCTGTGTTCTTGAGTCCAAAAGGCATGACCCTATAGCAATAAAGACCTCGGTCAGTAATGAAGGCGGTCTTCTCTTCGTCCTCGGGTGCCATGCGTATCTGGTTCTAACCAAAAAAGGCGTCCATGAAGGTGAGGAGCTCATGGCCCAAGGTTGCGTCTACCAGCTGGTCGATCCTAGGTAGGGGGTAGCTATCCTTCGGGCAAGCCTTGTTCAACTTCTTGAAGTCGACGCACATCCTCCACTTGTTATTCGCTTTCTTGACAAGAACCACGTTCGAGACCCAGGTCGGGTAATTAACCTCTCGGATGAGTCCGGCTTTGAGGAGCTTGTCTACTTCTTTAGCGATCGCTTTCTGCCTCTCTGGGGCATGGTGGCGCAGCTTTTCTCTTATCGGTCGGTGCCTTGGATCGACGATCAGCCGATGTTCAATGACCTCGACGTCGATCCCCGACATATCCGCTGGGGTCCAGGCGAAGACGTCCACGTTTCTTCTGAGGAAAGCGACGAGCTGCTCCCGAACCTCATCCGCCAAGTTGGAGCCGATCTGCACCACGTGCTCCAAGTTTCCATCATTCAAGGGCATAGAGATGAGGTCCTCCACAAGCTCGCCTCGCTCCTTAGTGAGGTCGTCGCGGACGTCCAGTCTATCAACAAGATAAGGGTCGGGCTGATCTCCCTTATGCAGGACGATCGAGTAGCAATACCTCGCCAGAGCCTGATCTCCTCTAACTTCTCTGACCCCATGATTCATCAGAAACTTCATCTTCAAATAATAGGTTGATACTACCGCTCGGAGTGCATTTAGACTAGATCGGCCAAGGATCGCGTTATAGGCAGACGGGGTCCTTACGACTAGGAAGTCGACCCAAGCTTTGGCTAGCTTCGGACGCTGCCCTACAGCTACGGTCAATGTTATTATGCCTTCGACTAGTACGGCATTGCCAGCAAATCCTACCAGCGGAGAATTCATCGGCCCTAAGCGATCGTCGGGCAGGGACATTTTTGAGAAGGCATCATAAAACAACACATCGGTCGAGCTTCCATTATCTACCAGAATGCGGCGTACATCGTAGTCAGCAATATTCAAAGAAATTACAACCGCATCATTGTGCGAAAATTGGATTCCCTGACCGTCCTCCTCCGTGAAGGCCATGGGCTCCACGATCCTCCGCCTCTTCATCGATCCTTCAGATCCGCTGGTCTCTCCTTGTTGAGGTCCCCCTAAGATAGTATTGATGATGCCAAGGGGCAACCGATCTTCTTGCTGGTTTTCTCCACTTGGCGGTAATGCTCTTGGCCGATCTTCCTTCTCCTCAGGTCATCTTCATAAAAATCGGCTAAGTCTGCCTCGCCTGACGAGCTCTTCGATCTCGTCTTGAAGTTGGATGCACTCCTCAATGTCATGATCGTGGTCACGATGGTAAAGGCAGAACTTGTTGGGATTGCGCTTGCTAGGATGGGAACGCATTCTCTCCGATCTTGGAAGTCACTCTCGGATCTCCATTAGTACTTGAGTCTTTGGGATGTTAAGGGAGGCGTAGTTGTGAAATCATCGTCGTCGGAGAGAACTTCGATGCCAGGGGGAACCTCGGCATGCCCTTCCGTCAGGGCTTCCCCGCCTCCGAGCTTGAGGGGGAGTTCGGGCTCGCCCGCAACCAGGGGGAGTCTGGAAATGCGGTCGAGCTTCAGTCTTCTTTCTTTCTTCGGCAGACCTGCCTGGTCTGCCGATTCGTCACTTGTCGCCGGCTTCATCGTCCTTAGCCTTGAAGGCCTCCTCTGCCCGGGCATAACTTTCAGTCCGAGCCAGCATGTCGGCAAAGTCTCTAGGATACTTCTTTTTTAGGAAGAACAGTAAGTCATTCTTCTAAAGGCCGCCCTTGAGAACGGCCATGGCGACTGACTGGTCCAGGTCCCGGACCTCTAGTGCAGCAGTATTAAATCGGATGACGTAAGCCCGGATGGGTTCGCCCTCCTTCTACTTGATGGCTATTAAGGAATCCGAACCTCGACACGGACGCCGACTACTGACAAAGTGGGCCACGAACTATTGACTCATCTGGTCAAATGATAAGATGGTATTCGACTTGAGTGCCGAGTACTAGTTCCTGACGGCCCCTTTAAGGGTAGAGGGGAAAGTCCGGCATAGGATAGCATCAGGCGCGCCATGGAGCAGCATCATTGTCCGGAAGGCTTCCAGGTGGTCGACCAGGTCAATGGTCCCATCGTAGCTTTCGAACTCTGGGAGCTTGAAGTTCGGTAAGACCGATTCCTGCATGATTTTCTGCGAAAAAGGAGGGTCAGTGCTGATGTCATTACCACATGAGGAGGGAATGTAATGGAGTTCTTCGATTCGTCGGCTCATTTCTAAGAGCCTTTGATCCAGGAGGTCTTCGCGGTCTCTGATCTCCAAGGTCTTCTTGCCGAATGGGTGTAAAGCTTCACCCTAGGTCGAGCCGCGATCCGAGTAGGGGCTCTCCCTCCGTTGCTTTCCTCTTCCGAGGATTGGAGGTTGGGAAGCCCATGTCGGTTGCCCCTGGACTGGGCCACATGGCTCTAGAGAATCCTGCATTGGTTGAGTTGGTACTGGGGCCTGCTGGTGCATGGCCTGCACCACCTGCACTGCCTTCGTGAGACCACGAACCTGTTGGATGAGCAGGTTGAACTGCTCTGCATCCACCATGGCTACAGAGTGAACCTGGGTCACTGGGGCTGGAGTGGGAGCAGACAGATACGAATGGGATCCGGCCATGGAGGCGATCGATCGAGTGTTGGGGATAAACCCCATTCCCACCGAAGTCTAGTTCGATGCTCAGCCTAATGCAACCAGTAGCCACAGAAGAGCTACAGCAGACGGGCTTCAGCAAAACCCTCAGCCGCCGAGCTTCTTCTAACCCATTCAGTCGGCCGAACTACTTAGCTGTCGAGCTCCTTCGGACTCTTCAGTCGTCGAGCTTCATCGAACCCTTTCGACCGGCCAAACCACTTAGCGGCCGAACTCCTTCTCACTCCCCAATCGTCGAACTCTCCCGTAACAGCCGAACTCTCTCCACATCGTTACAGCCAGGTGCCTACGGGAGCCAAACTCCCTCCAAGCTTCCTCCAGTGGCCAGGCTTCTACGAAAGCCGAACTTCCTATGGACTCCTTCAATGGACGGGCTTCTACTTGAAGGAAAATCCTAATTTTCCAGACCAGGTTCGTTCAGATCTGATTAAATCAAGAGATATATTTCAAATTTTTTTTTCTTTAATCTAGATCAGATCTAAGATATTTTAGATCTAATTATTATTATTTTAGAAATAAAATAAAATCTACATAAATTAAATCAGATTTAATTTACCTTAATATGGGTAATCCTATTACCCGTTGATGATCCTATATGCAGCGAAAGATTCTGGATCTAGCCATGCAAGTGCCTGGCCTCTACCAATATCCACTTGGACTGGATCTGAAGATCCTCTTCTTCTCTATCACGTCTTCAGAAATTAGATCTGGATCTGATCTGGAGGATCTTCAAAACTCCTTTTGAAGATCAGCAGTCATCCTTTGCAGCAGTGCAGTCTTCTAGCTTTCAGTCGCCTTTTTTTTATCTGAATCACACCAACCAAAAGTCCAAAACTCCTTTTAGATGTGGAGAGGAAGGGGAGAAGGTGGTTTGGCATGGAGGAAGAGGGGAGAGGCAGCCTTGGGCATGGAGAATTGTGATTCCTTTCAATCACTTCCAATCACTATCTGGGTTGGGCGCAACGTCTTATTTATAGACTGTCTGTGATCCAACTTCTCTTCTTCCCAACCAATCACAACTCTTTGTAAAATCAAATCAAAATCTGATTGGTGGAAATAGAGTCCCCTGGATTCCTCCTTAGAGGGTGCCTAAGACTAGTCAAAGTTGATTCTTAGGAGAACTCTAATTGGAATCCAAAATGGAGATGGAGTCCCTGTCCAACAGGGACTCCTAGGCGCCTCCAACTTGGGCACACACCAAGGGTGGCGTGTGCCCTCTTTCCTGCCAGGTTTTGGTAGGGAGACAGGCCCCCACCAGCTCTCCAATAGGTGCATGACATATGGTCAAAAGTCAAAGTGTCAATGGTCAACATTTGACCAGTCAAAGGTAGACTTTTGACCAAAGTCAAAGAACAAGAAATGGCAGGTGATCAAAAATGGTAGGTAATGTCTTACAAAATAAGACAACCTTTTCTGACTTGGACAACCTCCAGTCAGACCATATGAAGACTTTTGATTGAGCACGAACTCCTTTTGCTCAGTCAGGACAACTAATTTATGATAGCAAAAGAAGAACGTTAGGTTCAATCGAGTGCTAGCATGATTTCCTTGAACCAAATTGAATCTCATTTAGATCAATTGAACTAGATCGGTTCAATTGATGATCACTAGATTCAAACCCTTGTTTGTGTGATCCAGTTAGGTTCAGTTCTGTATGGTAATGGGATATGTCATGATCTCTATTATCGACATCACCGAAACTCCTTTCGATGGATCAGAACTCTTCTGATTCGAACAGCTAGAATGATCGATCATCTAAATCATTCTAATTGCTCCCAAAATCCACCAGTGACACCTAGTCGTATATGGTGGCAACCATCAGAGCTGAATATGAACCTCTTGGTGTAAGCTACCTATGTAATTAAGTCCTTCTATCTTGAGCCCGATCAGATTAGGGTAAGGTAAATCTCGTCAAACCTAGTTTCTATCATATGATGTAATCATTCGATTCGAGTTCGATGTGAAATCTAAAAGAAACTCTTTTCTATTATTTCACTCTGCCATGGTATGGACTTCTGGACTTGATTCTCAATGATTACATAAAGGCTACTCCTCTACCATCGTGGTAGATAGATTCCACCTTGATGCAATCAGTTCTACAATGAACAATGTCATAGCCAACATACACCTCAGGGTTCCATATGGCTAGGAGATCGAGTAAATGGTGTAATCAAAACTATAACACCCTCAAGTGAACTGCGATGCACCTCAAATCAAAGAACCAGAATACTACTGCAGCATCGAGTCAGTCATGATGAGAAGGTAGACTCCTAATGGACTATCGAGCGTGGTCATGCTCAGTGCCCTCACTCTCTAACGAGTACCTGTACTCTCGCTCCGGTGTCTCCACACCGCAGACTTAAGACTCATCTACTAAAGAGAAGTGATTGTACACCAACCTTCCAGATCAATCACCATCCTCATGATGATCCTATGGTCGGAAGCATTTTATGAGTTAATAATGATTATTCATGTCTTAAATTTTCAACTCTTGAAAATATGAATTATCATTACCATTAACTCAAAGGATGTATCACAGACACTAAATACACATATATGATAGAAAATAATCCATTTTATTTATATTAATCAAAATTATAATTTTGCCCCTAGAAGTGTATTACAAGTGTCAGCCAATTCTGGCTTCTAGGGCACATATATCTAACACTACTGAAGCTGGACTTCTTGCAGACTCCTCCAGCAGTCAAACTTCTCAATAGCCGAACTCCCATGAAAATCGAACTTCTTATGATGGATTCCTGCAGACGATCCCACTACTAAACGGTTACACGATAATAACGATCGGCATTTATCAAGTCAATAACGATTGGCATTTATCAAGTCTATAACGATCGGCATTGATCAGGATAGTTATGACAATCATTAATCAAGGCAGTTAAAACAAGCTCCCTCTATAAAAAGGACCCTCCAGATATATTTATCTCAGGTTCTAAAAACCCTTCTCTCCTCCTCTAAACTCTACCGAACCCCACACCGAGCACTCTATTCCTGTTGGCGCTGACTTGATCGTCGAAGGGTCCTATCGGAGCCATCCCCCACCGGCTCTGGATGGGACTTTATTTTGCAGGTCTCCGATGGCAACCTCATCGGCTTCCACTCCAGTGGACTCCGACGATGGCCAGATTCAGCGTCAACATTACCAAAGCTTGATTTTTAAAAGAATAAAATGTGTAATGCATGCCAATTAGGCAAGCAAATTAGTTCTTCATTAAAATCTAAAAATGTTGTTTCAACTATCAGACCGTTAGAATTTTTGCATCTAGATTTATTTGGACCAATTGAGACCACTAGTCTTGGTGGCAAATGTTTTTATTGCCCAAATGTCGACAACCAAAGAGAGGAGGTGAATTTAGTTTTAAAAAAAACTTTTATAATCTTAAAATAAGTATATGCTCAATTAAGATAAACTGAGTGTGCAATGGAAGTAATGAATGTAAATAAAAAATATGTTAGAATAAATAAGAGCAAAATAGAAATAAGTAAGAGCATATACAAACACAAAGTTTATATTAGTTCAATACCAAATCTAGCACCTACATCCACTCTCCAAATCTTTCTATTTGGGAATTCTATTATAATCCTCTTGATTATAGTATGTTAATCAGGCTCACAACCAACCCAACCGATTATTTTAGCGGGCTCATAATCAACCAATTGATTTTGCATAGAAAATCAATCAAAACCTTTCCAACTAAATTATCCCTAGATAGTCAATACAATGTCTAATTATGGACTTAGACAAGGCTATCCCATAAGTTTCTATTCCAACAAACTTACAAAGAAACAAGATATACAATAAAAGTAATAAGGAACAAGTGAGAGCACAGGAAAAATAAATCTCATTGAAGCTCGGTTGATGTTGATGATGAATGCTCTTTGAAGCTAGGACTTCTTCACTTAAATGAATGAGAGGCTATCTTTTGATTCACTGTGGATGATCTCTTGGAAGCTCATTTAATTAATTATACTTGATTCTTTCTTTTAGACTTACTCAAAGATATTTGTTGGGGGTAAAATGGCTCCTGCCAAAGTCTGGTAAAGTCCGACCTTAGTAAAATACCATTCGAAATCATGACGTCTAGATCCGAGGCTCAATCAAGTTGACCCCCTGGTCCAGGTGAGTTTTGGAGGATCGGCCTCTAGATGTGACTGAACTCAGAGCTTCAACTAAAGGCAGCTCATCCTAAAAGTGATAACAACTTCTTCCAATACCCGATCTTGTGTTTTGGCCGAGCTCTTTTACTTTAATTCTCCAACTTTATCCCATGAGAGGTAGATCTTACCAAGGTTACACCATGGATCTTAGCTAGACAAACTTGATCCAATAAAAGAAGCTTGTCACCCATTTAACTCTGATCTTCAGTAAGCAACAACTGCACCACAAGCACTAAACCTCAACACTATCCGATCCCAACTTTGAACTGACCTTGAGCATAGGTTGAGCTTTATCAGAGTAACTAAAGCAGCTTTGATGTCGTCTTAAATGAAGGACCCAACATTCCTTTCTGACCTTAAGCTTTCCAGACCAAAGTGCTAGTCATCGGCCAACCTTGAAGGCGAATAAGCTTCCAAATGCTATCGAAGCAGTTCTGCGGAGGTTCAAACTCAGAATCTAACCTATAAACTCATCACTCTCAACTTAAAGGCTGACCTTCAAGCTCAATCAGCCTAATCCTAAGCCCTAATGACTTAATCCTAGCATGAATGACTTGCAACTAAGCTCAGAAGCATTCGACCCCCTATCCGAACTCCAGCGAATAATATCCAATGGCCAACAAGTCATGATAAACAATAGCCCACTCTCTGTAACAAATCTTGAGCAGCTCGAATAGCCTATTGATATTCTATTGTAGCTATCACCATCAATCTATTACATACTCCATCTATAAATAGAATCCTCTAGATATGTTTTCCTCTCTAAGCTTTCTTTTAATCTCCAATCTCTTAAGTACTCTATTCTTGTTGGCTAAAATACTAACTTGATCATTGAAGGATCCACATCAGAACCACCTCTGGTCAGGACTTTATTTTGTAGGTTTCAACCAGCAAGATCCTAGATCCCACCTCTAGCAATCTTTAATGGCCGATCATTTTCTGCACCAATAGGATTGGCATAAGAAGAAGGGCACTATGAGCCCTTATTTTAAAATGAGTACTCAATCGAGCAATCTTCTTCTTCCATTCAAGCAGGATGCCTCCTAAGAGAGCTTCATCCTGAAGTTCCATTACTACCACCGATCGATCCAATCTAAAATCAATCGATCAACCAATTTTTGCTTTACCATCTGTACCTTAATCTTCTCAGCCGACAACAATGATGGATATGAATTAGTTTAACTTGCTGCTATAGCAGATGAGAGGCCTCACGAAGGCTATGCAAGCTAAGCAACAAGCTCCGACACCAACACCACCAGAAAGACCATCCTTGGAACATCGAGATTTGGTGCAAGGAGGGCCCACCTAGAGAAGCCAACCAAAGAATCATGGAAAGAAAAAGCAGAAAGCAGACAACCCTTGCTTCAAGCATGATTCCATCCCCCAAAAATCTCTAACCCCATTGAGCCTACCACACTTTGAGATTATGATCGAGATGATGCCTCGATTAGAAGCTTCCAAAAATAAATCGATAGATTGAGGAGCTTCGCCATACAGCCCTCATCCAGCATGATGATATCTACACCGATCCGCCTTTCATTGCTTAGAACATGTAGGAGCCTATGTCATTGAACTTCAAGCTCTCCTAATTTGAAAGTTATGATGGGACTTTAGATCCTATCGACCATCTCAAAGTCTTTCGAATCATGATGCTACTCCATGGTGCATCGGACGCCATTTTGTATCGAGCCTTTCCATCAACCCTGAAGGATGAGCAAGAAACTAGTACTTAGGCCTTAAATCAGGTACCATATCTTTCTTTGATCAATTGAGCTATCAGATGGCTCATTTTGTCAGCAGCCGACATCAAAAATGAGGCTCGAATTCGCTCATCAACATCAAGTAGAAGAAAGGGAAATCCATCCAAGCCTATGTCAGTCGCTTCAACACTGCTACCTTAGAGGTTCAAAATTTGGATCAATCTAGTGCTATGGCCTCTCTAAAGGATGATCTTTTGAAGAATAATCTCCTCTTCTTATTAGAGAAGAAGTACCTCCGAAACTTTATCGATATGCTAGCTTGAACTGAGGGCTATGCCCGAGCTAAGAAAGCTTTCAAGTTTTGGGATGATGAAGCCGTAGGAGAGCAGCAGACGGAGAAATCTAGCAAGCCCATGATTGTGGAGAAACTAAGCGAAGCTCGACCATGGTCAAGAAATCCTCTTGAATGTAGATGAGCCCAAACTCCACCTTGGGCTTGTTAGCCAAGAAGCTTGGATAAAAGGATGCAACGAAGCCATCCTCCCAGAAGGTTCATTAACTATTCTTTTTTGAATGCTCTAAAAACTCAAGTACTGATGGAGATCAAGGAACATCTATCGAGGCCAAACAAGATGCGGTCTCATCCAAGCACGTGCAATCCAAAAAAATACTATCTATACTATTATGACCATGGTCACAATATTGAGGAATGCATCTAACTCCAAGATGAAATTAAGAAGCTAATCAGACTAGGTTGGCTGGATTGATTTTTACAACATCGGCTAGAAAGGAGAGAAGATCGGCTAAGACCTCTCCCATAGCCAGAACAATATTGGAGGGAAGAACCCCAAGAAGATCGACCTCCACTTAGAATCATCAATATAACTGCTGGAGGACATCGACAAGAATAGGCCAGTGGATTAGTCGGTCCGATGAAGAAGTAGAGAACCGAAGAACCCGTTGCTTTCACTAAAGAAGATGCATAAGAGGTTCAATTTTCATACGATGACGTAACTATAATTTCTTTAAATATTATAAATTATGATGTACACCATATTTTGATAGATAATGGAAGTTATGTTGATGTCTCATTTTACGATGCTTTCTCTAAAATATCCATATCTGATAGTCGCATGGGGCCACTTAGCTCTCTACTAGTTGGGTTCATTGGTGACACTATACCAATTGAAGGGACAATCATCTTACCCATGGTGGCAGGTTGGTACCCAAAGTAATTTAAGGCTCAGATTGATTTTTTGGTGGTAAAGGCTTCTTTTGCCTATAATGCCATTCTTGGACGACCTAGGCTAAATACACCCCGAGCTATAGTATTGATATACTATTTAAAAATAAAGTTTTCAATAGAATTTGGAGTTGGAGAAATTAGAGGAGATCAATCCTTGGCATGATATTATTATACAATTGCTTTGCAAGAAGGAAAGTAGTCTGAGCTTTGTTTAGTGGATGGCCTTGATGTTCGGAATGATTTGACTGAAGAATGGGGAGAGCTAATTGATGACCTTATAGCAGTTTTTCTAAATGATGGAAATAAGGACCATATAGTTCAGATCAGCTCAAATTTAGAAGAAGTTAAAAGATAGTTTGTCACCTTTCTGCAAAGGAATACTGATGTTTTTACTTGGATTCTTATAGATATGCTTGGGATAGATGCAGAGGTAATGGAACATCGCCTAAGTATGGACCACAAGCACCGACCTATGAAGCAAAATAAGTGAAGCTTTGCACTAGAGTGACAAAAGATGATCATGGATGAGGTAGATAAACTTCTCAAAATCAAGTCCATCCAAGAGGTATCCTACCTAGCTTGGATGACTAATATAGTTCTTGTCAAGAAAGTAAATGGCAAGTGAAGGATATGCATAGATTTTACTTATTTGAATAAGGCCTGTCCAAAAGATAGTTATCCTCTATCCAAAATTGACCAACTGGTGGATGCAACCTAGGGCCATGAGCTTCTCACCTTTATAAATGCTTTCTCTAGTTATAACCAAATTCGGATGGCTCTTAAAATGAGAAGAAAACAACTTTTATTATCGATTGTGGTCGTTATTGTTACAAGGTTATGCCTTTTAGACTTAAAAATATAGGTGCAACCTATCAGCGCCTGGTGAACAAAATTTTTAAGCAGATTGACTGCAATATGAAGATTTACATGGATGATATGCTTATCAAAAGTCGATCTTCAAAATATCATATTGCCGATCTGGCGGAGACATTCAACACTCTCCAGAAGTATAAAATGAAGTTGAACCTAACCAAATAAGCTTTTGGGGTGACCTCAGAAAAGTTCTTGAGATTCATGGTGTTAAGACATGGCATAGAGAGAAACTCGAAGAAGATCCAAGCCATCCAAAAAATGATCATTTCCAAGACAATAAAAGAAGTTCAGTGCCTGACGGAGAAGATTGTAGCTTTGAATCATTTTATTTTAAGATCGACGAAATGTTGCATGCCTTTCTTCTAATTGCTCAAACAATTGAAGAACTTTTATTAGATCTTGAATATCAGTGATAATTACCATACTTCACCAAATAAAAGTATTAAAATAATATAATAATTGATATTTATTTTAAAAAATTAATTTTTTATTACTATTTTATAGGAAAGAAGCCCATCAATGTGAAGAGCTTAATTTATAGGTTGCAACACAATAAATTTTACTCAAATTGAAGCTAAAATAAAAAAGTTATGAAGCCTAAAAGTTAAAATTAAAAAAAAAAAAGAAGACCGGTGCATGGTGGATCGACTGGCCGATCCATGGAATAGGCATAGTCCGGCCAGCTCAGTAGGTGTGGCCAATCAGCAGCTGCCACATGGCGAATCTAGACCTCTAAGAGGTTCACAGAATTTCTATTATGGCATACAGGAGCATTTTGGTCCTTTTCTCTGATGTGCCGACTTTTGATTGGCTACAGTCTTCAACGTGACCGATCCATGGCGGTCTATGGCTATAGTTTTGAGCGATCGGATGGTGGACGTTGAGCTGATAGAGATCCAATGGTTGATATTCATTTCAATCTGATTAAGATTTCTAGAGGAGATTTGGCATGATCCATTGGCAGAAATTCATCCAAGCGATGATTCAATGGCCAAAATTAATCCAAAGGCCTGATCAGGGGTTTAAGCAGCTAATCTTGATGATTTTTGAGTTGATTTTGGACCGTTTAATCAAGATCTAATGGTCAGAAAGCTTCAGGGTGTTTAAAATTGATCCAAACTCAGATTTTGACTCTGAAAATTACTGTGAAGACCTTGTTTCCTTCTCTATTTAAGCACTCTTACTCCCATAGCCTAAGAACAAGTCTTCTAAGCCAAGAAAAATAGAGAAAAATAGAGTTTCTTCTCTCTTTTTCTTTCTTCTCCTCCTTATTTCTTCCTTCTTCCAATTTTCAATCAAAGGAACTCTAAAGATGCCGAGAGCGAGCAGATTGTCTACCATGCACAGCTACGGAGCTAAATTTTGGGTGAGTAGATGAAGAATTCAAACAAGGATTGTAAATTTTTTTTCTTTATCTTTTGTAATTCTTTTTTATGCAAACATGTTCTCATGCCTAGTTTTTAATGAAATTTATTTTTATGCATGAGATCTTGACTCTATGGCATGCTTATTATTAATCTAAATAAATTATATTCATTAAGATATATTATGATCGATAGATACAGTTTGTACTTAATTTAATAATTTATTTTAGAAAAAAAATCATTAAAAATCATATTTTAAATTTTTAAGAATTAAAGTATTGAATAATTTATAATTTCATAGAGATGGATCATAATCAAAAGATATAATTTATACTTTAAGAAAATAAATTAAAATCATAATTAAATTCTTAAAAATATTAATTTTTACATTAAAAAGAATTACCACAATCCTGTTAGAGAAGGATTCAAAATTTTATAATATTTTTTATTAATTTAAAAATTCTAATTAATTAAGTATTTACTTTCTTTTTATTTTTGCTTTAATTTATTAAACTTTCAATTATCTCTCTTTAATCTACTTAATTAAATTTCTATTTTAAAATTAATTAATTTATTTTCAATCAAATTTAATGTAACTTAGTCCTCAATCCTTAAGAAAATCGACATCCGACTCACCACTATTCTAATTAATAGGTAGATCAGTTTTAATTATCATTTAATGCTCTAATGACAAGCAGTCAATCAGCAAGTCTTTGAAGAATTGAAGAGCTACATCAACTCACCTTCCCTCCTCACCAAGCCTGAACACAGTGAAGTCCTATATTTGGCGATATCTTCCATAGCTATTGAAGCTATTTTAGTCAGAGAGGAGGCTAAAATTCAAAAGCCAATCTACTACATAAGTTGAGTCATAAGAGATGCAGAAAAAAGGTATACCAAATTGAAAAAGCTAACCTACGCTTTGTTGACCATAGCTAGACAACTCTAATCCTATTTTCTAGGGCATATGGTGATACTCTTTACAGATCAACCCATAAAGATACTTCTTCATCAACTAGATACTTCAAGGGGAATAGCATAATGGGTGATTGAGCTCACTGAATTTGATATAAAATTTCAATCTCAGCCATCTATTAAAGCTTAAATATTAGCCAACTTTATGGTTGAATGTACTTTTTTAGATTCGATCGAGCCCAACCAAAAGGAAACTAATACTACTAATCTCTCGCTAAACTCCTCAGAAGAAAGTAGACCTTTCTAAAGATTTTTAGGCCCTATAGATTGATGGCTTGTCCAATGCCTCTAGAGCAGTTACGGATTTAATCCTTATCAATCCAGAAGGGATTACTATTGAATATGCATTACGGTTTGAATTTTCTACTACCAATAATAGAGCAGAATATGAAGCTCTGATTATAGGGTTGAAAATAGCCAAGGAGTTGAGGGTAGACCATGTGAAAGTTGATAGTGATTCGCAATTGGTGGTAGGGTTTGCTAATGGCAGTTATAAAGCTCAGGAGGAAAGCATGAGAAAATATTTAGACAAAGTGAAAGGTTTGACCTCAACCTTCAGTAATTTTGATATACAACAAATTCATAGAGTAGAAAATTCTAGAGCTAACCTTCTATCCAAATTGGCTACTTTAGCTTTGAATGAGTTGCCAAAAGAGGTCTTTTTCGAAGTTTTTCAACATCCAAATTTGGAGAAATCCAAATAATAATGCATGTAGACCATGAACCTAGCTAGATTGATCCTTTGGTCTTATATTTTTAAGATAGCACCCTCCCTCGAGATCCCTAAGAAGCTTGAAAGCTAAGAAACTAGACCTCTCATTATATCTTAAATGAAAATAAACTATATAAGGGGTCTTATTTTTTGCCAATCCTCAAGTACCTTTAATCGTTTGAAGCTAACTATGCCTTGAGAGAAGTTCACAAAGAAGTATGTAAGAATCACATCGAAGCTAGATCATTATCTTACAAGCTACTCTGATAGGGATATTATTAGCCAACCATGCAACAGGATGTGGCTGATTATGTAAGAAAGTACAATCTATATCAAAAAAATATCAATATCTAGTGACAGCTGGCTTCTCTACTAATGCTCTTAAGTGCCCCTTGGCCATTCGTATAATAGGGGATGGATATACTTGGACTGTTTCTCGTAGCATCTTGACAACAAAAATTTCTCTTGAAAATGGTAGGCTACTTCACCAAGTGGGTTGAGATCGAATCCTTGGCAAAAATTACTAAAGCTAAAGTACAAGATTTTATTTGAAAGTTGATAGTATACAGATTTGGTCTATCCTTGACATTAATTACTGATAATGGATGATAATTTGCAAGGGCAAAATTTTCTAAATTCTACGAGGATTTGAACATCTCTCATCATTTTACATTTGTGAACCATCCTCAGGTGAATGGTGAAGCTAAAGTAACCAACAGAGCTCTACTGCAAGGAATAAAGGCAAGACTTGAATGAGTAAAAGGAACATGGGTGGATAAGCTTTACCATATACTCTGGGCCTATAGAACCACTTAGAGGTTACCTACTGGAGAGACTCTATTTGCTCTGGCTTTTGGGACTGAGGTGTTCATTCCAATAGAACTTAGACTTTCCTCAGCATGAGTGGAAAGCTTTGATGAGCAAAATAATTAATAAGATCTTAGGATAAATCTTGACTTACTGAAAGAGAAATAAGAGAAAGCTCAAGTTCGAAGGACAGCCTATAAGCAAGAAGTAGCCTGGTATTATAACTCAAAAGTCAAGAACAAGATATTCAAGGTTGGAGACTTAGTGCCATGTTGAGCGAAGATTTTTTAGCCATAGAATCAAGATAAGCTTGCCCCAAGCTGGGAAGACCCTTACAAAGTCGAGGACATCATGCAACCAGGGACTTATCGCATAAAGGAGCTACACTATCCCAACCTTAAAATTTAGAAAATCTATAATTGTATTATCAATGACCACACTTCAATAAAAGATTTTTCTATTTTAACACTTCTAATTTTTGTGCAAATTAAATTATGGCAGGAAATGATCAAGCTGAACTTTATTCTTAAATAAAGCTGAAGTCTTCTAGTTCATTCTTAAATAAGGCTGAAGGCCTCTAGTTCTTAAACAAGAGATTAACGTCGACTTAATGAGGGTGAAGAACTCTAGTTTTTAAACAAGAGGTTAACCTCGTCTTAACGAGGATGAAGATTCTTAAATAGGATATTAACCTCACCCAACGAGAGTGAAGGCCTTCGGTTCTTAAATACGAGGTTAATTACATTAGGAACAGGAGGTGAACCTCATCCTAACGTGGGTGAAGACCCTTATGAGGGATGTGAAGACCTCCAATTTTTAAAGATGAGGATGTACTTATTCTTAAGGGAGTTCAGAAAACTCTTGTTCATAAACAAGGGGGATGGATCTATGAAAGACTAAGTAAAAATTGTTGTTTGGAAACAAAAGCCTACTTTGGGCATACGATGATAGTCAAGAAGTTTGGCAAATATGAAAATAAAGCACGATAAAGAAGAATGATGGAAAGGAATATTATTTCATTAAGTGAAGCTCATTATAGAGGTCATCAAGACCAATTACAAAAAGAAAAGAGAGAAAAAATGAAGTCCTACTCAAAGTTCAAACTGCCAGCCCCGGTCATTATAAGAGAATACTTCAAATCATTCACTCGGTCTTCAAGTTCCTTCCTCACCACTAAACTCTCACCAAGCAGCTTTCTCTCTTGGCATCCTCCTCTACCTCTCTTAATCTTTTTTGTAGAACAGCTGATTCAGCTTCAGCATCTTTCACAGCATTCTTCTAATATATCATTTGGATCCTTAGTTAAAGAAGCTCAGACTTGCTCTTGTCGTATACTTTAGTGAGGTTCATGAGACTTTCTTCAGTGAGGCAAGCTCGCTCGAATTTCCATTTTGGCTAGCTTGAGCATTATCTACCCGTTGCTTCCAGAGCTGGGTTATCTCATCATTAGCTATCTAAAGTTTTCATTTGAGATTAGTAGTTTGTTCGCACTAGCCTATCCTATAAGTGTTATATGCATCTTCGGCAGCATGCAACTAATTTTGAAGATCGAAAAACTTCTTAGACCAATCCTAACCATGCTCCTCCTGATTGTGAGTCCAGAGTGAGCCCTTCTCTAGTTGTTGAATCTTCTCTCTTGCTTCTCTGAGCTCAATCTCAAAGGAGTAGATCTTCGTGATTAAGGTCCAAGATTTTTCACTGGTACGCTTCGATGCCCGTTCAAGCTCCTCAGACAGATGATATTTCTTTGAAGTATATTTCTTGAAAGCTTGCTTTGAGGCTTGACACGGGTAGTTGATCTCGGTAGAAGCTATTGCATAGTTGTTCCTTAATTTCTGAAGCTCATTTTTGGTCTTCTTTAGCTCCTTATTGACTTGATGAACTTCCTTCCTTAGAGCTTTTGTGTGAGTCTTCAGATGGTTGGCCTGAGGTAACGGCACGGCTTTGGCCCATGACTAAGATCGATGATAGTATTTGCAAACCAAACTTTGAATTATTAACACATCACTACATGCAAAGGTATGAAATAAGAAAAAGTTCAATCTCATTGCTTGAAAAATTTAAGTACATAGAAGATAAAAGAAAAAGATAAAGTACAACTAGAAGAGGTCTCCGACCTCTGATGGAGAGGCGGCAAGAGAACTTAGTGTGGCCTCAGTGGGTGCCGGCTCCTTGACGAGCTCTAGGGCATCAGTGGTAGGCCGAATAGAGGGAAGGTCCACTCTAGTTGTGGAAGGCTTGGCTTCATCATCAAAGGAATCTTCAAGCCCATCCAATAGGTAGCCGAGGTCCAGCTCGAAAAATCTCTCAGAGACCCTCTGCTGGCAAAGATCAAAGCCCTTGCCGAAGGCTTCTTTAGCAAACTCAATATTGATGTCCTCCTATTCTTTCGAATCCTTGAAATTTAAGATGGCTTGCTTCTTAGCTTCAACAACCTGCCTCTCCCCTTTGGCAACCTTG
The DNA here is from genome assembly GCA_006176705.1 of Cocos nucifera. Lineage (NCBI taxonomy): Eukaryota > Viridiplantae > Streptophyta > Magnoliopsida > Arecales > Arecaceae > Cocos > Cocos nucifera. The sequence continues at coordinate 240,136 of QRFJ01001052.1, forward strand.
GCTTCAACCTTCTTCCTCCTCTCCACCTTTGAAGCTAGTGAATCCTTCATCTCCACTGAAACTTGTTCTGCCCTTCGGAGTGCCAATTGGAGATGCCCGACCATGAGGAGATTTTCTTTGAGTGTCTTATTGAGATGCTTAACCTTGGCTTTAGATTCTTCAATCTCCTTCATGGCCTTTGAGGCCTTGGCCTCATGAAGGTTGACCTCCTCAATGTTAGCAAATAGATGATGCCCCAACTGCAAGTGATAAAGTACACTTTACAACTAAAAAACATATACATCCAACTAAATATGAAAATAAAAAAGCAATTCCCTCAAGGAAGGCCATGAACAAGTTTTTTCTTTCTCTCTTGGGTGTTCGTATGGAGGATCTTTTCAATCACATTTGAAAGAATGAAGCCTTTTATGAGGGGTCGGATGACCCCCCAACTATCAAAAGAAGCCCGATCTTGATCAACATTGTTGTCACTAGATTTCTCGGAGTTCTTCCATGACTGAATTCTCTTGGCGACTGACTTCTTCTTCCTCTTTTCCATCTCCTTCTTCTTCTCCGTAGGAGGTGCTAGAATGGTGGCCTCAGCAGATAGGCTCAAAGTTGTTAAGGGCACTTCGGTCTTAGGAGTAGAAGTCCTCGGGGCGGGGATGGCCGAGCTTGACTCGCTAATCTTAGCCTGCTGATGTTTTCCCGAGAGCATTGCCTTTCCTCTTCTTGGCTCGAAGTTCTTTTGTCAACCTTTTCAACTCATCTAGAGTCATATCTATGAAACATAGATAGGTCAGAGTTAGAAAAAGATGAGAAAATAAGAAGAGAACATAAGTTAATACCTTCAGGATTAATGGTGCTTAGGCCAGGGTTATAAAGAGTTTGGTCATCTATCAACTAAGTCAGTGAAGGGGTTTTATAATTCTTTATAATATTAGTGGAGTCAAGATCTTTCCTCTCCAACCCTAAAGCTTTATGAATAGAATCCCTAAGCTAATCCCAAGGAGAAACTTTCAGTTCAAGCAAAGGGCAAGATACGAAGAAGAACTTTTTCTTCTAGTTATGGATGGAGGAAGGGGTGCCTTTGAGTAGTCCCTTCTTGCCAAATTGAGGTTAGATGTACCACCAGTCCTTATCAGAAGAGTGGTGCTTAAAAATGAAAAAGATATGAAATAGAAAAATTGAAGGTCGGACTTCGGCTAAGAAGCAGAGTGCAAGGAATCCTATGATGAAATGGAGCGAGTTTGAGATGATTGAAGAGAAAGATATATTGAGAAAGAGGAAAAGCTCGACAACAAAGAGAGGAATGGGTAGTCTAAATCTAGCTCGAAGAGCTTCATGTATAAACTAAATTGATCTGGAGGAGGAGCACAAGCTCGGCCATCCAGTCTGAAAAGTTCAAGTTCATACTTAGAAGGGACCGCATACCAAACTCGGACAAGGAAAAAGTCCTCAATGGAGAGTATAGAGACAATCATCATAGGAGCAAAAGTTGGCTGAACTACATCTCTAAGATCAGATTTATCCTTAGGTCTAGGGTTAGAAGGGCTTAGATCAAATGAGCTATTGCCCAGCTATACAACCCAAGAGGGGTTGTGAATTAGATTTTTAAAATTTTAATGCTAATTTAAAGTTATCAAGATCGAATGATTATATGCAAGTAGTGTGTGTGAAGTAATTTAGGTTAGATAAATATATAAAAGATTAGAAAACAAAAATTTAATAAACTAAGAAGAGAAAGACAGTAAGCATACCACAAACAATAAAGATTATAGTAGTTTGGTGCTTCTCTTGCATCTACATCCACTTTCCAAGCTCCTACTTGAAAATTCAAAACCTCTAAACATATTCAATCAGAATACAACATTCATACCTCTGACTCTAGCTATCCCAAGCTAGCATACTTATTTCTCGAATACAAGCCAACCCTACACACTCTGATTTAAGGATCGGATCAATCCTCCCAAGTTTTGGAATCCCTCAAAACTTGAATCAAAATAATAAAGCAGAGTATAAGAGTTAATGACAATCAAATACAAGTTTAGCTCCCTTAATGAGAAAATAAAATCTTAAAAATGCTTTTCACAATAATGGAGGAAGTTTTTCTGATTTTTCTCAAGATTGTTGGAGACTTGAATGAGCTCTTGAGAGGTGGGTGAACTTGAAAATGAAAGCTTCTTTTCTTGAAGAGGATTTTTTGCTTAGGACTGAATTGAATCATAAAATCTCTTATGTTTCTTTCCTTTTTATAGCCTTTTAAATCTTCAATGGATGGAGGAGAGAATCTTGGACAAGATTTGTGGCTGTTGGAGATCTTAAAGAAAGTATTAAAGGCTACCAAAATGGGATAAAACTAGTCATTGCAGAAGATTTCCATCACAAAGGTCGACCTCTAGCATTAGGGTTAACCTCGAGATTGACCTCTGAGATAGAATCTAGAAAATCAACTATTCTATAGCTTTGGCCTTCAAAACAATAGAGGTCGACCCTGGGGTCGACCCTTAGCATAGAGACAGCGTGCCAAATAGCTCATTTCAATAGGGGTAGACCTAGGGGTCGACCCTTTTACTTCAAACTTAATTTTCTTCCAAAATATGCATCAAAAAATTAGGGACTGCCTCCAAAAGATCAGAAATCTTCGATTCTTGCTTTTGAGGCTCTCAGATCAAAACTTGATAAAATTATAATTTTGCTCCTGAAATACAAAAAATCTTTTTCTAAGCTATAATCATTAGTAATCCCCTTAAATGCTTTGTAATCATTTAAATCAATTCTTGGAGCAATAATCTCCCCCTTTTTGATGATGATAAAATATTTGAGCATAAGCAAAAATAAAGCATGTAGAAGCCTACATCACTTACTAGAATATCATATTTAGTTATTTGATAAATATTATGTAAAAAGTAGTTTAAAGATTATTTATGGTTAGACATTTAAATTATTTGCAAAAGAGTTTGACTTATTTATTCTTTTTGTCAATTTTACTATAATTTTCCTTATAGCCCAATTTTATTTACTCTACTCTCCTTTTTTGACATCATCAAGTAAGATCTTAAGAAATTTTGAAATTCAAAAAGAAAAAGCCTCTCTCTTAAATTATTCCATATGTTTTTCTATTAGAACAAGAGTTTATAACAAAATTTTCAATTAGCTTATATACAATACATTGTTTACAGCATATCATAATAGAATTTTAGCTAATACATAGAGGTTACATTTCACATCATTAAAATGACATCATCATATTTATATACACATATTTACATCCAAATGATATCATTCCATACATAATAAATCATAACATCAAGTTATCAAAACATATAAATGCTAAAGGTATCAGAAGTATTCATGAGAGTTAGGCCATCAAAACATACAAAATTCATGGATACAACTATCCATGACCCAAGGAACCAATAGTACCAATGCCATAAGTTAGATCCAAAAAAAAGTATAACCAACCATAACTTGATCAACAACTTATAGAAATAACTAAGAGATACTAGATCGCAACCTAATACAAAGATAACTAAATTAGATCTAGTAGAGATCACGGTTGGAAGCATCTGAATCAGATGAGGAATCAGAGATATAATGGGGTGTGTCAAATGACAGATGTATCAAATTCAAAAAATTGAATCAAATCAAATGAATCATCTTTCCTTTAAAAGCTTATCTTTTGAAATTTCTTTCTTTACAGAAATTAGCTTAAATTCAAATATCAAAGGCTCTCCCCCTTTTTAAATGAATATGATTCTTTGAATAGATTTTCAAGTATGTACTTTTAAGCTTTAAGAGGATTAGAGGTTTTTAAAGATTTGAATAGTGGAATCAAGCACAACATTTAATTTATTACTAATTCTTTCTTTTCTTTAAATAAATTTTAGTCAATTAAGCTCGAAAAAGATATATATCAAAAATATATCGAGCAAAACAAAGACAGTATCAAAGCAAAAATAATTTTACATCGATTTCTAAAGGCACATTAAAAATTATGTATTATATTCATACTTTTAAATGAGTTTCAAAATTAGAAGTATGTATCAAAATTAATTTGTTTGGAGTGAGAATATATTTTAAATTAGTTTTAACTCTAATTAGTTATCAAAAATGATTTGGTAAATAAATCAATTGAATTTAAACTAAATAAATACATGAAGACTTAAGTTAACAGGATCATAAAATAATCAAAGTTCATTGTCTTTAACTCAAATAAATTAGAATGTTCAGTCAAGGCTAACTCGATAATATTTAACAAACAAACATCTTTCTTCTTATTTTTAAGAGTAAATACTAGAAAATTCATTACATAATATTTTTTCTCCCTCTTTTTCATAATTATTGTTGGATAAATTTACCTTTTAGCTTTTCTTTCCCATTTTAAAAGAATACAATAAATTTAGAATAAATATCTATTTTTTTAAATTTTAATTATGAATAATATGGATTAAAAATACATCTTTCCCTTTTTGAATAAAATAAATGCATTAAACAAAATTATTTTGAGCTTCAAAGATTCAAGAGAGATAGAATATTTCAAAGATTAAAGATTTTAAATAGATCATTCAAAGCAAATTATAAGATATATTCAATTTTTTAGGGATCATCTCTTCTTTTCTTTTTTATTATATATATTTTAAGATTAATAAAATATAAGATAAATGTTAAGCTATGTTATATCAATTGATTAAAAATTAAAGTTCTCTTTGAATATTTAATTTTAACAACTTCTTTAAAATATTTTGCTTGACGTCAATATCAAAAGATTTTAAAAGAGTATTTTTTTTTAAATTTATTTTTTAAAATTAATCAATCTGAACAAGGCATGAATATTCATCAATAATCCTTTTTAAGATCAAAAATGATTTCTTGATACTAATTAATTTTCAAAAAAAATAAATGATATGATCAAAATATGTAAAATATAAATAGTTGCTTAAAATGAATCAAATGATCCAAATCATTAGAATGCTCAAATAAATTCATGAGATAAATAAAGTATAATTATTTATCCATGATTTTTCTTATTAAGTTCAAAAATATTTTTTTTTCTTATAGTCAAGAAAAAGATAAGAAGGATGGATGATTTTTAACTTAAAGCAATGAAATTAAGTCTCAAGGACCGATCCAAAAATATTAGTAGAGGATAAGTTGGGATCAAAAGAAGAATATTTAAGCAAAAGGATCTAGAATTCTCAATTCTCTTCTAATCTCATAGAATTTATCTTCACTTAAGGCTTTAGTAAAAATATGAGCCAATTATTTTTCAGTACACACATAATCAAGAATTATATTATTATTTTGAACATGCTCTCTTATTTCAATATATTTTAACCTAGAATGTTGGATTGGATTCTTGGTTAGATTTATGGCACTAGTATTATCACATCTTATGGGAGTTTTCTTTAATTTAATGCCAAAGTCCTTATGTTGTTGCTTAATCTACAAGATTTGTGCATAGTAACTTCTGGTTGCAATGTATTCGGCCTCGGCCGTAGACAATGCTACCAAATTTTGCTTTTTATTAAACTAAGAGATTAAGTTAACTCTTAGAAATTGGCAAGTTTCACTAGTGCTTTTTCTATCTAATCTACATCCAGCAAAGTTTGCATTTGAATATCTAATTAAATTAATTAATGAATTCTTAGAGTACCATAAACCTATGGATTAAGTTTCTTTTAGGTATTTAAGTATTCTTTTTATAATATTTAAATATGATTATTTTGGATTAGATTGAAATCGTTTACATAAACAAACACTAAATATGATATCTGATCTACTAGAAGTTAAATACAATAAACAATTTATCATGCCTCTATAAACCTTTGTATCAACACTTTTACCTCCTTCATTCTTGTCATGCTTACATGATTGACTCATGGGGGTACTAATGATTTTGGAGCTCTTCATCCCAAATCTTTTAAGTAGCTCTCTTATGTACTTACTTTGGGTGATGGAGATTCCTTCCTTTGTTTGTTTAATTTGAAGTCCAAAGAAGAACATTAGTTCACCCATCATGCTCATCTCAAACTCTTCCTATATGAGATTAGCAAAATATTGACAAAAAATTTCATTAGTAGACCCAAATATAATGTCATCAACATATATTTGTATTACTAAAATGTCATCATGATCTCTTTTAATGAAAAGGGTTGTATCTATATTTTTTCTTGAAAACTAATTATTAAGCAAGAATTTACTTAATCTTTCATACCAAGCCCGAGGTGCTTCTTTCAAACCATATAATGCTTAGTTTAATTTGAAAATATGATTTGAAAAAGCATGATTTTCAAAATTAGAAGGTTGTTCTATATAAACTTCTTTAGCAATATATCCATTTAGAAAAGCACTTTTAACATCCATTTGAAATAACTTGAAATTAATAAAGTATGCATAAGTGAGTAAAAGTCTAATTGCTTCTAGTCTAGCAACATGTGCAAAGATCTCATCAAAATCAATTCTCTTTTCTTGATTATAATCCTTTGCAACTAATCTTACTTTATTCCTAATTATATTTCCATTTTTATCCAATTTATTTCTATATACCCATTTTGTGCCAATTATTGGATGATTTTTAGGTCTTGATACTAAGGTCCATACATTATTTCTTTCAAATTGATTAAGTTTCTCTTGCATTGCATTTATCCAATTATAATAATTTTTGGCTTCATCTATGGTTTTAGGTTCAAAATGAGAAACAAAAACAAAATGATTATATGCATTTCTAAGTGAAGAGTGAGTTCTTATCTCATGTGTAGGATCACCAATAATTAGTTCTTTGGGGTGATTGTGAACATACCTACATTCTTTTGGAAGATCATTTGTACCTTGAGGTTGTTCTTATTATCCTTCACCCTCATTTTCTTGCTTATCTTCATGATCTTTTTCATTTTGAATTATTGAATCCTTTAGGATGATCTCCTTCATCCTTTTTATAAGAGGAGCTGCATCATCAATACCCTCACTCTTCCTTGATGGAAGATCATTAGTCTCATCAAAAATAGCATGTACTAACTCCTCTACTACAAAGGTTCTTTTGTTAAATACTCTAAAAGCTATACTAGAAGAGGACTAACCAAGAAAAATAGCTTCATCAAATTTTGCATCAATTTTTTTTAGCTTTTCTTTACCATTATTCAAAATAAAACATCGACAACCAAAAATATGAAAATATGCAATGTTAGATTTTCTTCCTTTCCAAAGCTCATAAGATATTTTCTTTAAAATTGATCTAATTAGGGCATGGTTTAAGATGTAACATGCCGTATTAATTACTTCCACCCAAAAGTATCTTGGGAGGTTGCTTTTACATAGCATGGTATGGGCCATTTCTTCTAGAGTCCTATTTTTTCTTTCTACCATCCCATTTTGTTGGGATGTCCTAGGTGCTGAAAAATTATGGTTTAAAATTTTTCAAAGTCTTGATTTTCAAATTTGATTCCATGATCACTTCGAATGCTTTGAATTAAAATTTTTTTTATTTATAATTTTTTAGTAAAACTTTGAGAAAATATGAAAAGTTTAATCTTTGTGTGCCAAAAAAAAATCCATGTAAAACATGAGTAGTCATTGATAACTACAAAACCATAACATTTTCCACCTAAGCTTGTTGTTCTTGTAGGACCAAACAAATCCATGTGCAATAGTTCCAATGGCCTAAAAGTTGAAATAATATTCTTAGATTTGAATGAAACTCTATTATTATTTATCTAGTTGGCATGCATCATAAATTTTATCTTTTTCAAAATTTAATTTTGGTAAACTGATAACTAATTCTTTTTTATAAGCTTTGAAAGTCAATGCATACTTTTGTGTGCAAGCCTACGATGCCAAAGCTAACTAGTCTCATTAATTTTGGCATTCATAGCTACTAGACATTGCATGTTTATCATAGAAAGATCATTTAAATCTATCATATAAATATTATCTTATCTATGTCCAACAAACTTAATGTCATCATCATTGGGACTAGCTACAATGCATAATGAAGATTCAAAAATAATTTTGTAACCCCTGTCACAAAGTTGACTAATGCTTTAGAGATTATGTTTCAAACCATCTACTAATAAAATATTTTCAATATACTTGGAGGGAGAGATACTAATGTTACCTATATCGATAATCTTTTCTTTTCCATTATCTCCAAAGGTGATCATTTCTCCACTTTTAGCATCAAGCATGATGAATTGGAACTCATCACTAATCATGTATCTTGAGCATCCACTATCAAGATACCATCTTTGATTTTCTTCTTCAGATGCAAGACACACCTACATGCAAAATCAAGTTCTTACTCTAGGTACCTAAGTTTTCTTGAGTTCTTTAAGGTTAGTCATAATGGTTTCTTTTGAAACCCATATTTTCTTTACATTTAAATTGTTAGAGAAACATGTATAAGATTTTTGTCCTAGTTTACCATATTTAAAGCAAGTAACATTTGAAAATTTGTTGCTTTGTGAATTTATAAAAATATTTTTCAAAAATTTTTATTTTCTTAAGAGGTTATAGCCTAGATCGGCCTTATTATAAATAGCTTTTTGATTTTCAAGAATCATATGAAGTTTATTTGAACTTGAAGTAAAATTTTCAACTATCAATTTTAGCTTGTCAATTTTATTTTTCAAATTTAGATTCTCTTAAGTTAAGACTAGTTTTTCACTTAGGATAGTTTTATTTTCTTTTAGCAAGACTTGATTCTTAAATTTTAGATCTTTATTTTTATTTTTTTATTTTTTTAAATCATCTACTAAATCATAGAAGGCTTCCTAAAGTTCTTTAAATGTAAATTCATTTGAGATTTCAGCACTTGCCTCATTTTTATGTGCCATAAGGCACAGGTTGGCTTATTCATGAGCTTCTTCCTCTTCGAAGCTTGTGTTGTCACTGTCACTCCATGTTGCCACCATCATCTTTTTCTTGTATTTCTTGAAAACCTTTTTAAGTTGAGGACATTCAGACCTAAAGTGCCCCAGCTTCTTACATTCATAGCAAATAAGAGGCTGCTTTCTATCCTTTTTCTTGCTATGCTCTTCTTTGGTAGTGGCCTCTTCCTCATCCCTTGTTTTCTCTTTAAAAATCTCTTAAACTTTCTTGTGATAAGGGCTATTTCTTCATCTTGTTCTTCATCTTTCATTTCATCGAATTCCTCATCTTGTTGAGTGGTAGATTTAAGGGCTATTATCTTCTTTTTCTTGACATCTTCTTCTTGATGTTGTTTCATGCTTGGCTCGTGCATCATTAGTGATCCTAGAAGCTCCTCCAAGGGTAAAACATTTAAATCTTTAGCTTCATGGATTGCAGTCACTTTGGCCTTCCATGTCCTTGGCAAAGATCTAAGAATCTTTCTCATAAGGTCATTGTTAGAATAAGACTTGCCAAGACTTTTAAGATCATTTATAACATCCTTAAATCTATTAAATATTTTAGTTATTGACTCATCAAGCTCTATTTTGAAAAGTTCATATTTGTGCACAAGCATGTTAATTTTTGACTCCTTAACTTAATTAGTGCATTCATGAGTTACTTCTAACCTATCCCATATTTTCTTAGTCAATATGCATGTTGAAATGCGATTAAATTCATTAGCATCTAAAGCATAATATAAAATATTCATGGCTTTTGCATTGAGTTGAGCCATTTTTTTGTCAACCTCATCTCATTTCTTTTCGAATTTGGTTGATTCTACATCATTAATTATCTTAGTGGATGTGTGTGGTCCATTAACTATGATACTCCACATATTATAGTCAAGTATTTGTATGAATATTCTCATCTGAGCTTTTCAATAGGTATAGTTTGACTCATTGAAAAGTGAAGGTCGGTTTGTGAACTGCCCCTCGACTAGAGAAATACTAACTTGGATTACTATAGATCTTTGACTCTTTGATGGTTAAATCAAAGTAGGGCTAGAGCACTCGGCTCTGATACCACTTGTTGCCTAGCTATGCAACCTAAGAGAGGGAAGGTGGATTGGATTTTTAAAATTTTAATGCTAATTTAAAGTTGTCAAGATTGAATGATGATTTGCAAGTAGTATGTGTGAAGCAATTTAGGTTAGATAAATATATAAAAGATTAGAAAGCAAGAATTTAATAAACTATGAAAAGAAAGATAGCAAGCACACCACAAACAATAAAGATTTATAGTAGTTCGGTGCTTTTCTTGCACCTACATCCACTTCCCAAGCTCCTACTTGAAAATTTAAAATCTCTAAACATATTCAACCAAAATACAACATCGGTACCTCCGACTCTAGCTATCCCAAGCTAGCACACTTATTTTTTAGGTACAAGCCAACCCTACACACTCCGATTTAAGGCTTAGATCAACCTTCTCAAATTTTGGAATCTCCTCAAAACTTGAATCAAAACAATAAAGTAGAGTATAAGAGTTAATGACAATCAAATATAATTTTAGCTTCCTTAATCAGCAAATAAAATCTTAAGAATGCTTTTCACAATAATAAAGAAAGCTTTTCTAATTTTTCTCAAGATTGTTGAAGACTTGAATGAGCTCTTGAGAGGTTGGTGAACTTGAAAATGAAAGCTTCTTTTCTTGAAGAGGATTTTTTGCTTAGGACTGAATTGAATCATAAAATCTCTAATGTTTTTCTTCTTTTTATCACCTTTTAAATCTTCAATGGGTGGAGGAGAGAATCCTGAACAAGATTTATGGCTGTTGGAGATCTTAAAGAAAGCATTAAAAGCTACCAAAATGGGATAAAACTAGCTGTTACAAAAGATTTTCATCACAGGGGTTGACTCATGGGTCGACCTCTAGCATAGGGGTCGACCTCGAGATCGACCCCTGAGATAGAATCTAGAAAATTAACTATTCTATATTTTTGGCTTTCAAAATAGTAGAGGTCGACCTTGGGATCGACCCTTGGCACAGAGACAGTGTGCCAAATAGCCTATTTCAGTAGGGGTAAAACCTAGGGGTCGACCCTTTTGCTTCAAACTTAATTTTCTCCCAAAATATGTATCAAAAAATTATGGAACTACCTCCAAAAGATCAAAAATTTTCTATTTTTGCTCTTAAGGCTCTTAGATCAAAACTTGATAAAATTATGATTTTTCCTCTGAAATATAAAAAATCTTTTTTTAAGTTAAATTCATTAGTAATCCCCTCAAATGCTTTGTAATCATCAAAATCAATTCTTGGAGCAACATGAGCTCTTAGAAGAAGTGGACCAAGAACATTCAGAGGCCATTTTGGATTAGAAAAAATTAGAAAAAGATTACCAAATATTAGGAAAAATTGGCGAAAGAACTTGGAAACTAGAGGAAGAATAGGCGAACAACTCAAAAACCCCTAAGAATGGAACAAAGGTGAAGAAATTTAAAGGAAGAGTTGAGACACTAACCTAAATGGGTGGAAAACTTGGCAAGATGTTCGGAGTTGCAGACAATGGATGGGAAGAGGATAGTCGTATAAGATGTGTGCCCTAGAAGCCAGATTGGCTAACACTAGTAATACACTTCTAAGGATAATTTTATAATTTTGATTATAAATTAATAAAAGAATTATTTTCTATCATGTTGTGTATTTAAAGTGTATGTGATACATCCTTTGAGTTTATGGTAATGATAATTCATATTTTCAAAAAGTTGAAAATTTAAGACATAAATTTTCATAATGAACTCGTAAACTACTTCCGATCATAAGATCATCATAAGGATGGTGATTGATCCAAAAGGTTGGTGTATGATCTCTTTCTTTGAGTAGATGAGTCTTAAGTCTACGGTGTGGAGACACCAGAGTAAGAGTATAGGTACTCGTTAGAGAATGAGGGCACTGAGCATGACCACCTTAAGCATTCATAAGGAAGTCTACTTTCTCGTCGATGACTGGCTCGATGTTATAGTAGTGTATCTGGTTCTTTGACCTGAGGTGCATCGGTAATTCATCTTGAGGGTGTTGTAGTTTGACTATACCATAACTCGATCTTCTAGCAATTCAGAATCTTAAGGTGTATGTTGGCTATAGTACGTTCATTGTAGGAATTAGATTGCACCAATAAGAGATCTATCTACCTCCATAGATGTGGAGTAGCCTAATGATGATCATGGGAATTGAGTCCATAAGCCCATAGCCATAGCAGAGTGAAGATGATAGAAAGAGTTTCTATAAGGGTTTCATATAGGACTCGAATCGAATGATTAATTCATATGATGGATATTGGGTTTGATGAGTTCACCTTAACCCTAATCCTATCGGGGCTTAAGATACAAGAACCCAATCACATAGGTAGCTACACCGAGAGGTTCACTTTCAATTCTAATGGGTTGCCACCATATACTGCTAGGTATCACTAGTGGATTTTGGAAGCAATTACAATGATTTTGATGATCGATCATTCTAATTGTATGAATCAGAAAAATTCTGATCCATCGAAAGGTGTTTTGATGATGTCGATGATGGAGATCATGACATATCTCATTACCATACAGAACTGAACTTAACTGAATCATACAAATAAGGGTTTGAGTCTGGATGTCATCAATTGAGCTAACCTAGTTCGATTGATTTGGATTAGATCCAATCAGGTTTAAGATAATCATGCTAGCACACGATTGAGCCTGACTTTCTCCTTCTGTAATCTTTCTGATTCATCGCAATCAAGTCAAATTTGATTTGACTCATTTCTGTATCTTGAATGAGTTTATTTTCATCTAACTAAAATAAATCCAAGTTGGATTAATTATGAAAATTTAATTTATTCCTAGTGCAATTGGACTAGGGTCAATAGTTGAACCAATTGAAAGAATTAAGGGTCACATGATCATAGAATTTTAGAAAATTCTTTAGAAATTATTTTGCTTTAATTTTTGGATATGTGATAGGACATGAGTTATTCTTTAGGTGTGCAAAATTTTGTAATTCTTGGAGGTGCCTAGACTAGGTTTTGTTAGAGTTTGATTTGGATTAAACTCTTGAGGGAAGAGTCCTAGACGCACATGGACTCTTCCTTATCCTTTTATGTTGCCCCCTTCCAGATGGATTTTTGGCATCAAAACAAGATGACATCTGGGGTTTTTCATGGAGATCAGGTCCAAGAGTCCCATGGTTAAATTAATAAGGTTTTTGATCAAAAAAGGACTCTTTATGGCGCTATGTCTTGTATAAGAACTCTTCTTATGAAATTCCCTCAACGTAATTTATTTTTTCCACACCCAAAGGATCCTTCTCTCTAATTTCCACACCCCCTCTATCCTCTCTCTTCCTCTCTTCTACATGCCTAAAAATTTAGGAATAAATCTGAGTTAAAGGTCTAAGATTTTTGGTATAAGATTCAGCATCTATGCGATGGTATTCGTGAGACGAACAAGCTGCCCTCAAAAGTTATTTTGAAGGCTTTTCAAATCAGATCTAGATCTAATTTTTGGAGAAAAGATTCATGAGGATGAAATATTCAGATCTTGTCTAAGTAGATATCGGTAGAGGCTAGGCACATGTGTGGCTCCTTTCAGAACCTCAGAAATTAATAGGATCATCATAGGATAATTAGATTACCAAATCAGGTACTTAAAATTAAATCTAATTTAATTTAATTTTTAACTTTTAATATCAAATCTCTATGATTAGATCTGAGATTTCCCTAATTTGATTATAATTTTTAAAAAAAATTTTGAAATATTTCTTCAAATTCAATTAGATTTGAACGATCCTATGCTAAAAAAATAGGTTTTTCGTTCAACTGATATCAAAGCCAGGTTGCACTTCTTTGGATATATTTTAGATCTAATTTTATTTTTATTTTTTATTTGATATTAAGAAATTTTAAATATCACATCAGATATGATTATATCTAAAATCAAAAAATTAAAATTAAATCATTTAGATCTAATATGTATGAGATGGATGACTAGACTGGAAATATAATAGTTCTATGTGTAGTCTAGTATAATCATGTCATTAATTTAATTAAATATAATTTTAGATCTAGTTAATTTTTATTTTTTTGATATTATATTTATGGTAATTAGATCTAAAAAATAAAAAATAAAATTTTTAATTTTTGATTTATTCATATGTAATATGAAAAGATGCATGTTTAGACTAGTTATAGAATAGTTCTATAAATTATCTAGAATAATTTTATTTTGATATGATCAAATTTAAATCTATTTTTTAGATATTATATATGATATTTTAGATCTGAAAAATATACATGTTTAATTTAGTGATGATACATGAGATGTATGCAAAGCATGTATTAGTTAGATCATTAATTATATATGTGATATATGATCTAGATCTAACTAGTTTTATAGTTTCAATTATATTTTTGATTAAGATGTTCCCCTTGGCCATTCGATCATAAGAATAAAGTAGGGTTTAAATATCTTCTTCTTCCATTCAATGGGATGTTCTTATGGCACGTAGGGGTACTGCGCATTCATCCTTAATAAGAAATCAGAACTTATTTTTCTGTAAAATCTTAGATCCTGAAATCCTAAAATTTTGATACATATATGTTTTATTTATGAAACCAAACTTAATTAAGAATTAAGATTATGAAACTAATTAGTTCTAAAATTGAGAATTTTCAAATCTAAGATATTTTCATAAAATTGGGTTCGAAATTGGGTAGCTCAATTAGGTCTAACGGTTGATCAAACCGAATCAAGAGTTGGTTAGGTGGGATCAAGAGTACTTAGAATTGACCAGCTCAATAGTTATAAGTCTGGGTCAAGGTCGACTCACAGCCACATGTGATCGATCCAATTAAGACCTAATTTGGCTCCATGGTTTGAGCCTAGATTGTAGGCTAATTCGATTAGTTCTGGTTCGACAATTTAGTGTCTAAGGTAAGTTTGGCAGATACGATCGATTAGTTTTTAAATGGAAGCTACTCGATCTGAATACATTTTTATCGAGTTAATGGTATATCCCTTCCACCGATCTCACTTTTTTGGCCATTTGTGTCAACCTAGTTCCAATTTGAGGTGGCTAGCAATTTGAGCTAACCCATGCCACTAGGCTTGTCATAATCGTTATGACTGAGTCAAGTCTAAAAGACTTAAATTGAATCTTCCTAAGAAAAGATTAAGTCAATTAGTCTTCCATCATTGTAGATGTGCAGACCCTTACCTAGGTTGATTATTCTCGACTGGTTACAGTGGCTCAGTTACACCAAGAAGATGCAACCACATCTATTAGGCAATGGATGCTGCAGGTTGGAGGATGGGTTGGGCTTAATATTTTAGATATGGTGAGGAATCCAATCAGGAATCCAATACATGCAAATGATGGATTTGACTTAACTAAGGAGTGGATCAATATTCTGGACATGGTGAGATTCATGAATTAGAGATTAGGATTAGATACACCATGATTAGAGAATCATTAGATAAGAGTTATCCACTCATCGATTGACCCATCATCAATTACTGTTAGATGAAGTGGTGAGCAAGTCAGTGGGACCGCACTACCCACTAGAAATTAATTGATCATAAAGATTTTCACATCGCTACCCAGGAAGTGTAGAGATCCAAGAAAATAGTGGAAGCCTAATTTATTTAAAAATAAAATTTTTAAATAAATTGATTAAGTATAAATTATAAAATCTAACTAGAAACTTTGACTCTCTATGGAAAAATATCTACGTCCAACCCACTAGCCCATATCCTGGACACCCATAGATTGACCAGACCCAACTTCAAGGATTGGCTCCAAAACTTCAAAATTATTTTGGTTTCAAAAAGTTGACTTATGCATTGGAACAGAACCCTCCCACTTTACCAGCCCATCTATCCGCTGATCAGAGAGCATCTCTAGAGAAGTGGATGGATGATGATAACAAAGCTAGGTATTACATGTTGGGCTCGATGTCTGATGAGCTCCAACGCCAATATGAAGACATTAAGACTAGCCTCCAAATGTTGGCTCACCTACAAGAGTTGTTTGGTGAACAAAGTCGTGTAGCCAAATATGAAGTCACTAGAAGATATTTTAAGGCTCAAATGCATGATGGGCAGTCGATCCAAGATCTTTGTCTGATGATGATCAAAAACTTAGAAGAGCTTGAGAAGCTCAGTGTCAAGTTGGACAAGGATTTGCATATTGATATAATTCTATAATTCTTGACTAATGCGTATGGACAGTTCATCATGAACTACCATACGCATAAACTATAGAATACTCTGGCAGAACTTATGAATATGCTGGTTACTCTTGAGCTTTCTATGAAAAATTCTAAAGGCTCAATACTTGCTGTGGAGCGGACTTCTTTCAAGAAAAAATCTTTTGAAAAGAAGAAGTCCATGAAGAAGCAGAAGATGGATGGTGGAAAGAAAAAGAAGGTAGAATCGAAGAAGAAGATCGCTGACAATGGAAAATATTTTTATTGCAACATAGATGGTCAATGGAAGCAGAACTACCCCTTGTACCTGGCCAGCCTAAAGAACAAGAAGGAGGCAGGTCCTTCTAGGGGTATGCTCGTTATAGAATCTAACCTTATGATTTCTTCTGCATCCAGTTGGATGCTTGACTCTGGTTCTAATGCTCACTTATGCATTTTTATGCAGGGTCATGAGGATAGCAGAGGCTGAGGGATGGTGAGATGATCCTATGCATCAGGAATAGAGTAAGAGTTGCTGTAGTGGCTATGGGAATCTACCCTCTACGATTACCATTAGGATTAGATTTAGTTCTTAGAGACTATTTTTATGTGCCTGTAGCAAGCAAAAATTTGATTTCTATTTCATGTTTAGCATAGAAAGGCTATGTAATTAGTTTTCTTAAGGACCATTATAATATTCTTTATGAAGAAAATAAAATTGCAAGTGGTTACCTTATAAATGGTCTCTATCAGTTATATATTGATGTTTCTATTTTCAATATCGAGCAAAATATGTATGCCATAGGATCAAAATGACCTAAGAATAATCTAAACGATAGGTATCTATGGCATCTTAGGCTAGGTCATATAGCGGAAGACAGGATTAACAAATTAAAGAAATTCAGGCTATTGAGTCCATTGACTTTCGAGGCATATCCAATTTATGAATCATTCCTTCATGGCAAAATGACCAAGCTCCCTTTTGTAGGACATGGGGAAAGGGCCATAGACCTACTTATCTTAGTACATACTGATGTGTGCGGTCCATTTGATGTGTTGACTAAAGGCAACTATGTCTACTTCATCACCTTTATCGATGATTTATCTCGGTACAAATATGTATATTTGATGCGACATAAATCTAAAGTTTTTGAAAAATTCAAAGAATTTAGACATGAAGTAGAATAATAAACTAAAAAATTCATTAAGGTCCTTCGATCAAACTAAGGAGGTGAATACCTTAGTCAAAAATTCCTAGACTATCTTAAGCAAAATGGCATAGTCTCTAAATGGACTCCACCTAGAACACCTCAACTCAATGGAGTTTCAGAACGAAGAAATCAGACCTTATTAGATATGGTCTGATTTATGATGAGCTTCACGAACCTCCCTAAGTTTCTTTAGAGACATAGTCTAATGATCGCTATATATTTACTGATAGGATTTTCTCTAAAATCGTTCCTACCACACCATATGAGATATGGAATGGTAAGAAACCAAGTTTGAGTCATCTCAAAATTTGGGGTTGTCCAACTCATGTCAAAAGACAACAGGCGAACAAGTTAGAGTATAGATCATTTAGAGCTTGATTCATAGGATATCCTAAAGAGTCATTAGGATATTATTTCTATATTTTGAAAGACCATAATATGATTGTGAGTCGACATGCCATCTTTCTTGAAAAATAGTTTATTCAAGATGGTGGCATCAGAAGGTAGATTAGGCTCGAGAAGAAAGTCTTCCAAGAGCAACGAGCTAAGGACCCTATGAAATCCAATTAGATTAAGGTAGTCCAATCACTACCTCCTCCACCTCGTAGATCAAAAAGGATTTTTCATCCTCCTGAAAGGTACTTAAGTACTATTTTAGAGGATATGGAGAAAATATTCCTCTTAAAAAATGGAGTTCATGGTGATGATCCCAAAATCTATGATGAGGCGATATTAGATATCGACTTCGAAAAATGGTTAGAGGCAATGAAGTCAGAGATTGACTCAATTAGCTTGAACCAAGTCTGGACCTTTGTAGATCCACCTGAAGGTATAGTACCTATTGGGTGTAAACGGATCTACAAGAGAAAGATAGATGCAGATGGAAATATGGAGACATTCAAGGCTAGGTTAGTGGCAAAAAGGTATAGTCAGCACAAAGGCATTGACTATCAAGATATTTTTTCACCAGTATCCATGCTAAAATCCATCCGCACATTGCTTGCTGTTGCAGCTTATTTTAATTATGAAATATGGCAGATGGATGTGAAAATGACCTTCTTAAATGGATATCTTGAGGAAGATATCTATATGAAATAGCCGCTAGGTTTCACATCTAGTGATGCTAATCATAAGGTCTGCAAGCTACAAAGATCCTTCTATGGATTTAAGCAAGCATCTCGGAGCTGGAATGCTCGTTTCAATAATGTGATCAAATCATTTGAATTTATCAAAAATGAGGAGGAATCGTGTGTATTCAAAAAGATCAATGAAAGCGCTGTTGTCTTTCTTGTACTGTACGTGGATAACATCCTCCTTATAGGAAATGATATTCTCATGTTGACCATAGTTAAAAAATAGTTATCAAAAGATTTCTCAATGAAAAACCTAGGAGAGGCATCCTTTATTCTAAAAATTAAGGTCTATAGGGATAGACCAAATAAGATGCTGAGTCTCTTATAGAAGATGTATATAGAGGAGGTACTAAAGAGGTTTAGTATGAAAAACTCCAAGATGGGATTGGTGCCCTTCATACATGGCATTCATCTCTCCAAGAGGATGTGTCCCAACACATCTGAGGAGATTAAATGCATGAGTAAGATCCCTTATGCTTCGGCATAGGGAGTCTCATGTACTCCATGCTATGTACATGATCTGATATTGCCCATGCTGTGAGTGTCATGGGTAGATGTCAGTCGAATCCAAATGAAGAGCACTGAATTTTTATGAAATGTATCCTTAAGTATTTGAGAAGGACTAAGGATATGTTCTTGGTTTTTGGTAATGGAGAACTCTAGGTCCAAGGTTATACAGACTCAGATTTTATGTCTGATATAGATGATCGAAAGTCGACATCTAGTAGTCTATTTGTGTGTAATGGTGGTGCTGTCAGCTGGAAGAGTTTCAAGCAGACTATGATAGCAGATTCCAGCATGAAAGCAGAGTACATTGCTGCATCAAAAGTTGCAAAGGAGGCATTTTGGTACAAGAAGTTCACCGTAGAACTTGGAGTGAAGCCATCAGATGCCATCCCTCTATACTGTAACAATAATGCCGCCGTAGCCCTAGCTAAGGAGCCAAGGTCTCATAAAAAATCCAAGCACATCAAGCGGCGATTCAACCTCATCCACGATTAGCTCGAGAAGGATTACATCAAGGTCAAGAGAGTCAAATTTGCAGACAATGCAGCAGATCCACTGATGAAGCCTTTAGGCTAGCAGAAGATTGAAGCCCACCTTAAGAAGATGAGACTTAGATTTGTAGCCAATTAGCTTTAGATCAAGTAGGAGTTTGTTAGCTGTGTGTCCTAGAAGTCAGATTGGATAACACTTATAACACACTTCTAAGGGTAACTTTATAATTTTGACTATAAATTAATAAAATGATTATTTTCTATCATAGTATGTATTTAAAGTGTATATGATACATTCTTTGAGTTAATGGTAATGACAATTCATATTTTCAAAGAGTTGAAAATTTAAGACATGAATTTTCATAATTAACTCATAAACTGCTCTCGATTGTAGGATCATCACAAGGATGGTGATTGATCTAGAAGGTTGGTGTATAATCACTTTCTTTGAGTTGATGAGTCTTGAGTCTATGGTGTGGAGACACTTAAGCGAGAGTATAGATACTCGTTAGAGAATGAGGGCACTGAGCATGACCATCTCGAGCATTTATAAGGAAGTCTACCTTCTCATCGATGACTAGCTCGATGTTGCAGTAGTGTATCTGGTTCTTTGACCTGAGGTGCATTGGCAATTTACCTTGAGGGTGTTGTAGTTTGACTACACCATAACTCACTCTCCTAGCCATTCAAAATCCTGAGGTGTATGTTGGCTATAGTACGATCATTGTAGGAATTGGATTGCACCAATAGGAGACTATCTACCTCGGTAGATGAGGAGTAGCCCTATGATGATCATGAGAATCGAGTTCATAAGCCCATGGCTGTGGCAGAGTGAAGATGATAGAAAGAATTTCTATAAGAATTTCATATAGGACTCGAATTGAATGATTAATTCATATGATGGATATTGGGTTTGATGAGTTTACCTTAACCCTAATCCTGTCGGAACTCAAGATAGAAGAACCCAATCACATAGGTAGTTGCATCGAGAGGTTCACTTTCAATTCTAATGGATTGCCACCATATATTGCTAGGTGTCACTGATAAATTTTGGGAACAATTTGAATGATTTTGATGATCGATCATTCTAATTGTATGAATCAGAAAAGTTCTGTTCCATCCTAAGGTATTTCGATGGTGTCGATGATGGAGATCATGACATGTCCCATTACCATATAGAACTAAACCTAATTGAAACACACAAATAAGGGTTTAGATCTGGATGTCATCAATTGAGCTAACCTAGTTTGATTGATTTGAATTAGATTCAATCAGGTTGAAGGTAATCGTCCTAGCACACGATTGACCCTAACTTTCTTCTTTTGTAATCTTTTTAATTCATCGCAACTAAGTCAAATTTGATTTGACTCATTCCTATACCTTGAATGGATTTATTTTCATCTAACTGGAATAAGTCAAGGTTAGATTAATTATGAAAATTAAATTTATTCCTAGTGCAATTGGACTAGGGTCAATAGTTGACCCATTGAGAGAATTGAGGGTCACATGATTAATGAATTTTAGAAGATTTTTTAGAAATTATTTTGCCCTTATTTTTGGATATGTGATAGGGCACGAGTTATATTTTGGGTATGCAAAATTTTATGATTTTTGGAGGTGCCTAGGCTAGGTTTTGATAGAGTTTGATTTGGATCAAACTCTTGAGGAAATAGTCCTAGACGCACATGGACTCTTCCTTATCCTTTCATGCGGCCACCTTCTAGATGGATTTTTTGTGTCAAAATCAAATGAAATCTGGGGTTTTTCATGGAGATCAGGTCTAAGAGTCCCAATGGTCGAATTAATAAGGTTTTTGATCAAAAAGGGATTCTTTATGGCGCTATATCTTGTATAAGAACTCTTCTCACAAAATTGCCTCAATCGTCAATCCTCTGATATACAAACCCCTCAATCCTCTCTCTCCCTCTCTTCTACATGCCTAAAAAGTTAGACACAAATCTAAGTTGAAGGTCCAATGTTTTTGGCACAAGATTCAGCATCTATGCGGTGGTGTTCGTGAGACGAACAGGCTGCCCTCAAAAGTCATTTTGAAGGCTTTTCAAATTAGATCCAGATCTGATTTTTGAAGAAGAGATTCACAAGGAGAAGATGTTCAGATCCTACCTGAGTGGATATAGGTAGAGGCCAGACGTATGCGTGGCTCTTTCCAGAGCCTTAGAAATCAATAGGATCATCACAAGGTAATTAGATTACCAAATCAGGTACTTGAAATTAAATCTAATTTAATTTTATTTTTAACTTTTAATATCTGATCTCTATGATCAAATCCAAGAAGTCTTAGATTTGATTAGGATTTTAGGAAAAAAAATTTAAAATATTTCTTCAGATCCAATCAGATCTGAATGACCCTATGCCAGGAAAATAGGTTTTTCCTTTGAGACGACATTGAAAAACCTTAGAAAGGCAAAGATGGTTGGGGTTGAAGAAGAGAAATGGGAATAGAAGAAGAAGAGAAGTTCAAAATAAGCAAGAATGGGGAAGAAGGGAAAGAAGATGCTTAAATAACCACTGGAGTCCTCGAGTTGTCATGATTGAAGATTGGCTGTACCGAATCCGAGCCTTCCACATGTCCATCCCATTATTATGGTTGCAGATGTCAGAGAAAATTATTGTTGCACTATGCAATCAAGCTCCACACCAGATGGAATTTCAAAATTTGAGGTCATCCTAGATCATTTAGCAATAAAAGAGCTCCCACATCGGTTCAAATGGTCCAAAATATTTTGCCTTCCAAAGGTGGGAGACTAAAAGAGACTTCGGTGATCACAAGTACTAGTGCTCTCTTCATCCGAATTTTGGAGTCAAAAGTAGGAGGACAAGTGTTGGGGGTAAAATGGCTCCTACTAAAGTTTGGTAAAGTCCAACCTTAGTAAAATACCATTCAAAGTCATGACATCTAGATCTGAGGCTCAATCAAGTTGACCACCTGGTCCAAGTGAGTTTCAAAGGATCGGCCTCCAGATGTGACTGAACTCAGAGCTTCAATTGAAGGCAGCTCATCCTAAAAGTGATAACAACTTCTTCCAATACCCGATCTTATGTGTTGGCCGAGCTCTTTTACTTCAATTCTCCAACTTTATCCCATGAGCTATAGATCTTACCAAGGTTACACCATGGATCTCAACTAGATGAACTTGAGCCAACAAAAGAAGCTCATCACCCATTTAACTCGGATCTTCAATAAGCAACAATCGCCCCACAAGCACTAAACCTTAGCACTATCTAGTCCCAATTTTGGATTGACCTTAAGCATAAGCTAAGCTTTATCAGAGTAACTAAAGCATCTTCGATGCAATCTTAAATGAAGGACCCATCATTCCTTTCTGACCTCAAGCTTTCTAGACCAAAGAACTAGTCATCAGCCAACCTTGAAGGCGACTGAGCTTCCAAATCCTATCGAAGCAATTCTGTCGAGGTTCAAACTTGGAACCTAAACTATAAACTCGTCATCCTCAACTTAAAGGCTGACCTTCAAGCTCAGTCAGACTGATCCTAAGTCCTAACGACTTAATCTCAGCATGAATGATTCATGACCAAGCTCAAAAGCATTCGACCCCCTATCCAAACTCCAACAAATAATATCCAATGTCCAGCAAGTCGTGATAAATGATAGCCCACTCTCTGTAATAAATCTTGAGCAACCCGAATGGCCTATTGATATTCTATTACGACTATCACCATCAGTCTATTATAGGCTCCATCTATAAATAGAATCCTCTAGATATATTTTTCTTTCTAAGCTCTCTTTTAATCTTCAATCTTTTGAGTACTCCATTCTTGTTGGCTAGAATACAAACTTAATCATCGAAGGGTCCATGTCAGAGCCACCTCTGATCAGGACTTTGTCTTATAAGTTCCAACTGGCAATATTCCAGATCCCACCTCCAGCAATCTCTGGTGGCCGACTATTTTCTACACCAATAATGTTCAATGCCCTTATGAAGAACTTAGGTTTTCCTCTTTTCTTTCCTCTTAAATCCACTTCTCCAATTGATTTTATATCTTAAATACACTTAAAATTGGTTAGAGGAAGTGTAATAGTAGTTGGAGAGGTCAAACTAGCTGTTGGAAGTCAAATTTATCTATTGAAAACTTACAGAAAAACTAGCCATTAGCCTATCATCATAGTCGAGTCAGCTCTAGTAGATCGGGAGTCGACTTGAGCTATCTTCGAGTCGACTTAAAGTCTTTAGGGGTTGACTCAACAACTATTCACGAAAAACCACTTCTATGTCTTTCCTGAGAGAGTCAACTCAAGCTTTTTAAGAGTCGACTCGAGCTCTGTACCACTTAAAAAATGCTTCTGAAATACTTCAAATACTTCTCCAACTTTAGGATTTGTTATTTGCTGATCCCAAACATGTATAATTTATCTTGAAAACTCTTTTGGCATGGCTTATATGAAAGAATGTCTTCCTTACTTGATGTATCTTTGTGAGCACCTAAGAAACCTAACAACCACTTTTTAAACACACAATTAGTACTATTTGCAGTCAAAGTTTTGTTATCATCAAAATCAATCCTTGGATCGATAATCTTCCTCTTTTTGATGGTAATAAAACTTTAAGTATATGCATAATAAAACATGATGTGTTTATAAAAATTATATATCATTAATTTTTGAATACATGAAGTAAACAAATAGAAGTCTTGAAAGCATACTTCAAGAAAATATTTAATTCATAAAAAAATTATTCAATTTATCTTCAAGCATGTATTTCAATCAAGCATATACTTAATTATATTCTACTAATCTTCTTCCTCTTTTTGACGTTATCAAAAAGCTTTATTTTTAAAATCATCAAAATCAAGATCATATTAATCAAATTTTTAGATCAAATTTGGAATTGAGATATGCAAGCATGAAGAAAGAAAATTAGAGTACTAAATCATTGCAAAGTTAATGAATCTTATCACTTTTAACTCAAAAGATAATTTTCATTCAAAATTAATCAAAAGATAGTCACTATTCTTTTTCATAAATAGTCTCTCTCCTTTTTTTAAAATTTATCAAAAGGTTTAAAAAAATCAATTTTTCTACTTAAGATTTCATAATATAATTAATCTCAAAAGCTTAAGGACATAAGCATGCAATATCAAATTCAGAGCATTTCAAAATTAATATATCAAGCAAGTCAAGCAAATAGCAAGCTTCAAGTTTTATGCTACATCAATAAAATATTCAATTACTCCTTCCTTTATCTTTACAATTAATGCTCCCTTCTATATGTTCCACTTAATTTTCTTTCTATTTTTTAATTCTTTCTCCCCCTTACTATTATCTAATTCTTATTACAAACTGAGTCATGATACACTAAAGTAGCAAAACATGAAAAAACATATTTCAAAATATAAGAACATCCTTGTTTCAAAAAGTATTTAAAATTTAATAAAACTAAAGTTGAAACCTGATGTAAGGATAATATAGATAAGTTTCAGCAAATATCATAGTATTACGACATGTATCAAAATATTGAATATCAAAAGCATATAAAGTATCATAAAGAGATTCATTAAAATCAATCTATGGCAATATAAAGAGCATTAAGTATTTTCAGTTTTAACTAACTTATTTATAAATTGGTTCATTTTTAAGAATCTATTTTGTTCCAATTTAGATTGAATTATATTCTAAACTATCTATAAGCATAATATTTTCAATAAATATAGAAGTGATGATTTTAATATTACCAGTGCTAATGACTTTTCTTCTACCATTGTCATAAATTGTTACCATCTCTTCATCTTCAACTTCAAGGGTGAGGAATTGAGATTCATCTCCCACTATGTGCCTCAAGCATCCACTATCCAAGTACCATCCCTTCTTTAATGTATGGGATGCTATGCAAACCTGCAAAATAATCAATTTTTTTTAAATTTTGGTATCCAAGCATTTTTGGATTCTTTGGGATTAGTATATATGATTTCTTTTGGAATCCAAATTTTTTTAATCATGGTATGGCCTACTTTTTTGATATTACAATTATAAGCTTTATGGTCTAATCCATTACATTTAAATAAATTATTGAATAATTTTTTAAAAAAACTTGAATAAATATATTTTTCAAAAATCTTTATTTTCTAAAGGATTAAATCCAAGTATAGCTTTATTGAAAATAATTTTTTGATCATTTAAAATTATTTATAGTTTTTTAGAACTCAAAGTAAATTTATCAACTATAGGTTTTAGTTTATTAACTTTCCCTTTTAGTTTAACATTTTCTTTTATCAAATTATTCTTTTCATTTTGAAATCTTTCTTTTTCTTTAGCAAGAAATTGATTTTTCTTTCTAAGTTCTTTATTTCTATGTCTTAGCATTTTAAAATCATTGATTAATTCATAAAATGCACCTTGTAATTTTTTAGAAGTAAAATCAATGGGGTTTTTGGAGTATACTTTATCCTCTTGTGTCATAAAGCACATGTTATTTACCTTTGTTCTTCTTTCTTAGAGCTAAAATCTTCATTATCGCACCAAATTATCTTCTTTTTCTTTTTCTTGCTTGGCTTCCCTTTAGTCGAAGCTTTATTTTCACTTATATCTTTCTTCCTTTCTTCCTTCTTCTTCTTCTCTATCTTTATAAAGTGTCTGGATTTTCTGGTGATTAATGACAAGTCTTTACCTTTATCACTAGATTCTTCAATTTTCATGATATCTTCCTGATTTAAGGACTTGAATGCCAATATTTTCTTTCTCTCATTATTATCCTTTTCTTCAGGATTCATTATGGTCTGCTTGTGGGTCATGATGGAACCCAAGAGTTTTTTCAAAGATAGTTGATTTAGATCCTTTTTCTTTTGAATTGCCATAACTTTTGCTTCCTAAGATCTAGGCAATGATATAAAAGTCTTTCTCACAAGATCAGTATTAATATAAGATTTTTCTAATAACATTAGATCATTAATAATATTTATAAATCTTAAAAATATATCATAAATAGATTCTAAACATTTCACATTCATATGCAAACATACTAATTTTTGATTCTTTTATTTCAATAGTGGCTTCATAAATTGTTTCCAATGTATCTCAAATTTTTTTACCTGAAGAACATGTATATATTTTATTAAATTAATTTTTATCAAGAGCACAATAAAGTGTATTCATTGCATTTGCATTCCATTGAGCTAATTTTTTTATTATTCCATTCATTTTCATATTTAGAAATTTCAACTCCATTAGTAATTTTAGTGGATGTGTGTGCCATGAACTATTATGTTCCATAAAACATAATATTATGCTCGAATAAAATTTTTTATTCTAGCCTTCCAACAAATATAATCAAATCCATAAAAAAAAGGTGGTCTTACAAGGGAGTGTCCTTCATCAAAAGACATCCCAAGGATTGCCATTAATTTTAAACTTCAGATGGTTAAGTCTATAAAAGATAAAAGAGCATCCGCTCTGATACTAATTATTGTCCAGATGTGGACAACTCAAGAGGAGGGGTGAATTGGTTGTTTCAAAAAAAATTTACAATCTTAAAATAAGTATATGCTCAATTAAGGTAAACTAAGTGAGTATGCAGTGGAAGCAATGAATCAAAACAAGAAATATATTGAGGTGAATAAGAGCAAAATAGAAATAAGTAAGAGCACACGCAAACATAGTTTATAGTGGTTTGATTCCCAATCCAACACCTACATCTACTCTCCAAGTCTTCCCACCTAAAAATTCCACTACAATCCTTTTGATTATAGCATGATTATTTTAATTGAGCTCACAATCAATCTAAACGTTTGTTAAATCAACCTAGTTAATTTTGCATAGAAAATCTATCAAAATCTTCCCCATCTCTAGACTTAGTCAATATAATATCCAATTACAAGCTTGGATAAGCCTATCCCACAAGTTTCCATTCTAAGAAACTTTCAAAGAAACAAGATATACAATAAAAGTTATTAGGAACAAGCAAGGGTATAAGAAGAATAAATCTCATTGAAGCTTAGTTGAAGTTGATGATGGTTGCTCTTTGAAGCTCGGACTTCTTCACTTGAATGAATAAGAGACTATTTTTTGATTTGCTATGGATGATCTCTTGGAAGCTCACTCAATTAATTGCACTTAATTCATCTCTTTTTGACTTACTCAAAGATATTCAATATTCCCATCAAGAACTTAGGTTTTTCTTTTTTCTTCACTCTTAGATCCACTTCTCCAATTGATTTCATGTTTTAAATATCCTTAAAATTAGTTTGAGGGAGTGTACTAGCCATTGGAGAGGTCAAACTAGCAGTTAGAATTTAAATTTATCTATTAAAAGCTTGCAGAAAAACTAGCCATTAGGCTATCATCGCAGTCGAATCAACTCTAGCAGATCATGAGTTGACTTAAGCTATCTTCAAGTCCACTTAAGGATTTTTTATAGAAAATCACCTTTCTATCTTTTTTGAGAGAGTCAACTCGAGCTTTTTAGGAGTCGACTCAAGCTCTATGCTACCTAAAATATACTTCCAAAATGCTTCAAATTCCTCTCCAACTTTAAGATTTATTCTTTTAATCTTCTTTATGCCTCTTTAAGCATTCGATCTCATCCAAAATATGTATAATTTGTTGCAGAAATCCCTAATCTTTAGCATGAACTTGAGGAGATCCATGACGTTCTTTGATGGTAGCAAACCATTTATCCACCTCCTGGATCTATGATGGGGCACATCCCTCCTAAGGCTTGAGGGAGGCACCCCCCCTCTCTAGGATTTCTTCAAGAATCCTAGGGTGAAAATACTAGAGAGAAGAGAGAAGAGAGATTGAGAAAGAAAAGATCTATATTTTCTTATATTATGAAACCCTAATACAACCTATGTATTAATACATAGCTACTAGGCCCGACCAAAAACTCTCCTGGTTAACCTAATACATAAAAGCACTCAACAAGCCCATGTACATCCATGTCTCCCATGCTCTCATCCCATAGATCTAAACCTAACCCATATATGAGTTAGCCCTCTTAAGATCTTATAAATCAGATCTTAGGACCCTTTGGATTAAATCTAATCCAAGAACAAACAGAAAATCCATCCTATTCTATAAGCCACCATTAAGCTGGCTCTATCAGAAGCCAAGCTGGCTCAACTATATCTTACCTGAACTCTATCTTCTATCTATTGGAGAGAGCCAGCTCAAATCTACCCCAAGCCAGCTCGACTGCATATCCAAGCCAATCCGCTTGTGTGTCAGTTCCTTGTCTTGACTGATTCTTCTTCTGGCTCTGATCCTTTGATCCACCTTACATTCCAAGTCTTTAGAGCACCTACCAAGCTCTCTCAAGATCCACACACCTGAACCTCGAGCCTATGTAGGGCAGCATGTGGCCTTCATCCTAGGATAGCTTCAATCCTAGTCCTAGGACTCACACCCATCAGTCTCCTGGAGCCAACACCTTGACTTCTCCTATGGTCTTCCAAGGCTTTGAAGCACCACACCATCTACAATCTCCACTTTGGTATGCCCAAGCCTTAGTAAATCCTAGCAATGCTCTCATACATGATCTTAATGTCACTGTGCACCCTGACAGTCTCTTGTGCAAACATCGTCTTCATCAATTTTTTTTAGCTACTGAGCTTCCTTTGAGGCCTTTGGAATGACTGCCTTCACTACTGAAGATCTTGGCTTGCTTCTTTGCACCACCCTAAAAATTATAGGCATCCTTCTGCTTGGTAGTTGCATCAATTATCCTAGACTTCTTTTGAGATCCTGCAGCATTCCTATACCAGCACTCACTGCATGTCCTTACATGGTCTCCTCAGAACTTCATCAATCTTTTTTCAGACGTGCCACTCTATCTTGAACTGTGCATCTCCGACATTGGTGCTAGGATATTAGTCCTCCTACACTCCTCTGCTCTAAACTCATGTTACATCTCTACCGATGAAGCCACCTCTATCTAGTGCTTCACCTAAAATTGAAGTTCACCTGATATTGTAGAAGATCTTAACCCTATACCCGAGTCACCCAAGACCAACCACTCAATGCTATACTATTGAGCCTATCGCTATACCTCAGACACTATTACTGCCCCTTCAAACCTTCCACACTTCGTGGATTCCTTCGAAGCCATCTTGGATATCTCCACAACCTGCGGGCACCTCCAAAATCCAAGAGCTCATTCTTCAAACCAACGACTGAATCCTAAAAATTTCCATCCTAGTCTTTTTCCTTTTCTGCCTCTACACCAACCATCGCTTTAGTTATACCCGTAGGAACAACAACTCAAATCTTATCCTAGGCTTAGACCCATCTATTTCATCCCGAGACTCTTGAGACCCCCTAGATCTCCCTGAGACCTACTCCTGGTCTCCTTAAGATGCTCTTGATACTATCTGCTAAGATACCTCCCTTGACTACTACACCATCGAGCCTCTCTCAGTCTCATGCCTCCAGAAAAGTGCTATTACAATACTTTAGCCCTCCCTACCTCATCTCAACACCATCTTCTCATAAATATCTGGGTCCTCTCTTGCTACACATAATCCATCCTCCATCTGAATCGCGACTCTTCTTAGTGCTCCTGCAAAAGAAACCTGATGCAAGATCAACTGTCCAGCCTTGACTTGCTGGACCTCCACCATCACAGCTCCCATCTTGAATACTCTGCAATCCCGTAGGCTCCTTCAAAACCATCGAGGATCATCGCCTCCTCTAAACCTACTATGATGCTCCATGGATTAGCCATCTCCATCACCCCCAAGGCTTCACAAATCCATGCTCTGGTTAGATCATTGAATGCATCTTTGATTATTTTTTTGCCTTCTTGCATTTGAAAGATGTATAGTCATTTCTTTCAACTTCCTTTGATCATTATCTATTAAAAAATCTCTCTTCAACCACCAAACAGCCCCACACTGCTCATCTTCCTAAAGAACCCTATCGCTCGTCATACACCCTAGCCTTTTCTAGCAAGATCGATAAGAAAATCATGCACCCAAACCTTCCACCCTAGAAAAAAATCTTTTTTGTTAATCCTTTCAGCCTCCACCTTCAATCCACTGCTCCAAGTTGGCCAAACCATAGCAATAACAAAGATAGATCTGAGACATACCATGGAATACTTGTATAAAATTCTGATTTCTTCCTGTATGACTTCTTCGCTTCCACACACCATCAGGCTTTGATACCTAGTGTTGTGGAAACCCCTAATTTTTAGCATGGACTTAAGGAGATCCATGACATTCTATGATGGCAGCAAACCATCGATTCATCTCTTAGATCTATGATGGGACACCTCTCTCCTAGAGTTTGAGGGAGGCGCCCCCCTCTCTAGGGGGAGGGACACACCCCCTCCTCTTTAGGGCTTCTTCGAGAACCCTAAGATGGCAACACTAGAGAGAAGAGAGAAGAGAGATTAAGAAAGAAAAGATCTATATTCCCTCATGTTATGAAACCCTAATACAACCTATGTATTAATACATAGCAATTAGCTCCGATTAAAAATTTTTCTGGCAAACCCAATATATGAAACCACTCACTAAGTCCATGTACACCCATGTCTCCCATGCACTCATTTCTTAGATCTAAACTTGACCCATACATGAGTTAGCTCTCTTAAGACCTTATAAACCAGGCCTTAAGACCCCTTGTATTAAACCCAATCTAAGATCAAACAAAAAACCCATTTTATTTTGTACGCCACTATTGAGCCAGCTCTGTCAGAAGTCGAACTAGCTTGACTATGTCTCATTCGAACCTTATCTTCTATCTACCTGAGAGAGCCAGCTCAAATTTATCCCAAGCTGGCTTAGTCTCAGCTCGAGTTGACTTGACTACATATTCGAGATAGCCCACCTGTGTGTCAGCTCTTAGTCTTGACCGATTCTTCTTTTGGCTTCAATCCTTTACTCTATCTTGTGTCCCAAATCTTTAAAGTACCTACCAAGCTCCCGTAAGGTTCTCACACTTGAATCTTGAGCCCGTGCAGGGCTACATGCCATCTTCATCCTAGGACAAATCCTATCCTAGCCCTGGAACTCATACCCATCCTAGTCTCTCGAAGCCAACATCCTGACTCCTTCTGTGGCCTTTCAAGGCTTTGGAGCACCACACCATCTACATAATTTATCTTGAAAATACTTCTAGCATGGCTTCTTTGAGAAGATTTCTTCTTTACTTGATGTATCTTTGTAAGTACCTAAAAACCCTACAACCATTCTTGCAACACAAAATTAGTACCATTTGTGCTCAAAGTTTTGTTATCATCAAAATTAATTCTTAGTCAACACCTTTGGATTTGTTATTATTGATGATTTTTCTTGATATAATTTCTTGCTCACAAAGATGAAGCATTTAAAATATTTGTAAAACTATTTAAGAAAATCACTAGTGAAAAGAATTGTAACATTTTGAAAATCAAAAATAATAAATTTGAAAATCAATCTTTTAAAAAGTTTTATACTAAAAATAGAATATATCATAATTTTTTAGTCCTTAGGATACCTCAACAAAATGGGATGATAAAAAGAAAGAATAGGGCTTTGCAAGAGATAGCATGAACCATACTTTATGAAAGCAACTTACCAAAATATTTTTAGATGAAAGTTATAAACATAGTATGTCATGTGCTTAATCATGCATTGATTAAATTAATTTTCAAGAAAACCCTCTATGAGCTTTTCAAAAGAAAGAAACTAAATATTTTTTATTTCAAAGTTTTTGGTTGTAGTTGTTTTATTTTAATAAATAGTAAGGACAAGTTAGGCAAATTTGATGCTAAATCTGATGATGATATTTTTCTTGGTTACTCATCATCTAGTAAAACATATAGAGTATTTAATAGAAGAATACTAGTTGTAAAAGAGTTAATTCACATTATTTTTTATGAGACTAACATTTTTAAATCAAGAGAAGTAGAAGTAGATGATGATGTAGGTACTCTTGAAATAGAGATAAAAGAAATGACATTAGAAGATCCTCCTTCTTAAGAACAAGAAGATAAGTAATAAGAACAAGAAGATGAGGATAAAGAAATGTATGAACTTCCAATCTCCACTCAATAAGGTTCACATGATCTACTAAAGGGATGGAGATATGCTTATAGTCATCCTAAAGAACTCATCATAGGTGATCCATCTCAAGACATTAGAATTAGTGTTAATTAGAGAAGCATTAAATCACTTTACATTGTCTCACATATTGAACCTAAATCTATTCTTGAAGCTAAAAATAATGTCAATTGGATTATAACTATGCAAGAAAAACTAAATCAATTTGAAAGAAATATTATTTGAAATTTAGTTGAAAGACCTAAAAACTATTCTATTATTGTTACAAAATAATTTTTTTGAAATAAATTGGATAAGCAAGGCAATGTAATTAGAAACAAGGCTAGATTGGTTGCATAAGATTATAATCAAGAAGAAGAAATGGATTTTGATGTAACCTTTGCACTAGTTACTTAGCTTGAAGCTATTAGATTGCTTTTGACTTTAGCATATTTTATGGATTTTTAAACTTTTCAAATGGATGTAAAAAGTTTTTTCTTAAATAGATACGTTGTGGAGGAAGTTTATGTAGAATAACCTTTAAATTTTGGAAATCATGAATTTTCTAATCATGTTTTCAAATTAAACAAAGTTATGTATGGTTTAAAATGAGCTCTACATGCATGGTATGATTGATTGAGTAAATTTTTACTTGAAAATAATTTTAAAAGAAAACATATGGATGCAACTCTTTCTATTAAAAGAAAATCAAATGATATTCTAATTATTCAAAATTATATTGATGACATAATATTTGGTACTATTAATGAGCATCTATATAAAGAATTTGCTAAGCTAATACAAAAAAAGTTCAAGATAAGTATGATAGGAGAGTTAACTTTCTTTCTTAGACTCCAAATCATATTTGGTACTATTAATATGCTCCTATGTAAAGAATTTGCTAAGCTAATATGGGAAAAGTTCAAGATAAATATGATAGGAGAGTTAACTTTTTTCTTAGACTCCAAATCAAGCAAACAAATAAGGGAATCTTCACAAACCAAAGCAAATATACAAAAAGAAAATTTTAAGAAAATTTGGTATGGAGAATATCAAAGGTATTGGTACTCCTATGAGCTCAAGTTACAAGCTTGATCAAGATGTAAAAGTAAAGCAGTGGATCCAAAGCTTTATAGAAATATGATTGGATCACTTCTTTACTTAATAGCAAGTAGGCTTAATATTATATTTAGTGTTTACATGTGTGCTCACTACCAATCTAATCCTAAACAATTATATGTAATTACTATTAAAATAATTTTTAGATATTTGATTGATACTCAAAATGTTGGTTTATAGTATTCAAAATAATCTTCTTTGGATTTAATTGGTTACTCTAATATTGATTTTGCTGGATGTAAATTAAATAGAAAAAATACAAGTGGTATTTGTCAATTTTTAGGAGTTAACTTGATCTCATGGTTTAGTAAGAAATAAAATTTAAAGGCATTATCTATGATGGTAGCCAAATATATTATAGCTGAAAGTTGTTATGCTTGACTTTTATTGTTCAAACAATAACTAGAAGATTACGATATAACTTATAGCAAAATTTCTATTAGATATGATAATACAAGTGACATTAATCTAACTAGAATCCAATTCAGCATTCAAGGCCAAAATATATAGAAATTAGATACCATTTCATTAGAAATCATGTTCAAAATAATGATGTTTTGCTTGAATATGTATTAATTGATAATTAAATTACTAATATTTTCACTAAACCCTTGAGTGAAGAAAAATTTTATATGATTAGAAAAGAATTAGGACTCCATTATCCATATGGTTGATTTGTTTCAAGTTGAGTTCATGAATGAGTAATTTGTTTTAACATTAATTTTATGAATGATTGATTCATTAATTTATGCTTATTTGATTATGTATTTGCATGTGCATTTAATTGATTTTGATGTGAATTAAATATGGCTTAATTGATTTCATCATTCTTTAGAAAATCTATTCCTAAAACTTATTATGTACTAGATTGAGCCAGCTAATCCACAAATTTAGTCGACCCACAGTTAGCCAACTAACCCAAAAACTTAGTCAACCTAGGACTGAGTTGACTCACTTGTAATTTGAGTTGACTTAGATGTTAGGATCCGATTTTTTAAAATAGAATCCCTAAAGCACCCTATTCAGCATTTCACCTTATCTCTCTAGCCGTTCCTTTCTACAAACCCTACCCCCCAAAACTATTTGCCCTTTGTCCTTTTCTGAGGAATTGTGACGGGATTTGGTGGTCCAATAGCTCCAAAGAAGCAACTTGCCTACTAGATGAAAATGCCATGTCAACTTGCTTCATTAAGAATAGGAACTCATGGATCTCAAGTGTTGGGTATGGATCCTCAGTCTGAATCATCTATCAAGAGGGATTGCATCAAGCTCCTCGGCCTGAAGCTCCATCTCACCCACCTTCTCAACCGCGAGCTCTGACTCCAACTCCTCCTCAACTAATGGCACTAACTCCCTGCTCTCCATGTAAAGCTATTCCATTGTCCTCAAGGTTAGTAACTATTGGGAGAAATGTTGATTTTGGTTTCTTGGATTCAAAAGAATTTAAAATTGGAAGGAAAATCAAATGTCTAGGTTGGGAGTATCTGTGTATATTGGACTTGCCAACATACCCCAACTTAGTAAGAGAATTCTATAGAAATGACAAAGTAAGTGCAAGTACAATTGATTCGGAAGTAAAAGGAATAAAAATTCTTTTGAATGCTACTTCTCTTAGTCGTATTCTTTAGATTACTAATGGAGTCGACGGACTTGCAGATAAGTGCAATAGGATAAAAAATATATTGGAAAGAGATGATATGGTTGATTTTGAAGAAATCTTTGCTAGCTAGCCTGATTATCTATGGACATGAGATTGTTCCATCATATGATAGCTAGGATCTTCATTCCTTAAGTTAGCCAATTTGTCTTTGTTACTGAGAGGGATGTTACAGTGATGCACCACATTGTCCAAGAGATTTCTTTCAACCTTCTGGCCATTATGATCAAGGTTATATAGGATGCAACTTCTCATGCAAAACTAGCTCTACTATATGGTATGTTCCTCATATTGGTATTCAAAGAGTTTGGAATCAACTTAGATGGAGAACCTTCAAGGAAGTTGCAGCACTTCAACATTTATAATGACCGCTAACTAAGGAGAATGGGATACATCCAAAAATTGATGGTCATTGGACTCAAAAAGGAGAGGAAAGAGAAGAAGCTGAGTGACATAGAGATAGAGAAGAACCTCCAACTGCAATTAAGCAAATGGATCCACAAGATCATGGAACATTTTCAGCTCCTTAGACCACTAAGTCAACTCCTCAATCTCTCTAACTATCAGAAGATCATATGGAAGAGTTGGCTCATAGGGTTCATAACAAGCTTTTGGGGATTATAAAATTTGTCATTAGAGAAGTCCTACATGAGTGTGCTTATGCTTCTAAGCCATCTGAATCTAGAGACCTACCACCTCCCTTTGACCCTACACCCTCTATAGACTAAACCCATAGGATCCATCATATTTTACATGTTTACATACTATTTTTGTTTGCTTGCCTGATCCTTCAATGTGTTTCATTTTGTAAAAGATATGCCCTTTACTATTATACATGCATCTTATTTCTTAATGACATATCATGCTTTTATGAAATGAATGAGTACTCTCTTGATACTATGTTTGAATGATTATATGAGAAATTGATTGGTTCATATCTGTCTGATATATACTAGTGCCTCAATATCCTTTTTGCTAACCTTTTTTATTATGACAAAAAAGGGAGAAAAGAATGAAGGAATGAGAAAAATAATTAAAAGAGAAATAATTTTTTTTTTAAAAAAAATTGACTAATGAAATGTGCAACTTTTGAAATTTTGCCTATCTATATAAGAAATTGGAGTTTCATTTGAGAAAATTGTTTAAAGTGCTTAAATTTTGATGTCATCTTAAAATTTGACTAAATCAATTTTACATCAATAATCCCACCTATTCTATTTAAGACAGGAAGAGTTTCATTAAAAATTTGATGAATACTTATTAAAATTTTGAAAACTTTTAATGCTTGAAAGGTAGTACTTAAAGAATTTTGTCATCACCAAAAAGGAAGAGATTGTTAGCCCTAGAATTCATTTTGATGATGTCAAAAATATTTGAGTACAAATCATGTTTACTGATGATGCTTTTGAGAGTGATTGTAGGTTTCTCATATTGCATAATGGTTAGATTCATTCAAGAAGAAACTCTCTCAAATTTGTGTGAGAATTATGTTCTCAAGTCAAAGACTCATGTTTGAAAGCCAAGAAATTCAGGTTGGCATGAAGGGTTTTGGATAAATGAAAAATGTCTAGTCTAGAAGGACCTCTCAACAAGCTTAAATATATACAAATTAAGCTTGAGAAGGTAAGTCTAGTCTAGAACATGTTTGAATAAGAAAGACTACTTAAAATCAATCTTGGCATGCTTGGCATGCCTCTGAGTCGACTAAGTAAGAAGCTTAGCTAACCTAGTCTTAGTTTGAGTGTAACACCCGACCCCTGAATCCTGATTGATAATGCCACACCCCATCCTTATCTAAAGGTTAAGAAAATTTCTATGCTATACTGAAGAATCACTTAAACCTGCTCCAAATAATTTTCTTGATCAAATATTCCATCAATTACAAGCATTTCAACTATACTTACCCTTTCTTAAAAACCAAACTCAAGATTTCAATTAAATCTTCACTATAAACCATTATCACAATTCAACTCATCAATTCACATAAACAACCTCAAAGTTTCAATAATAAAACCATGCTTCATACATATATTCTATTTGTTAAACCCTCCTTTTTAATACATGTCTTTTTAGAACAAACTAATATACATACATATACCAATTTCTACTTTAACTAACTCAGCTGTACATTACATCCCAAAATATAACTCTTTTAATTTATTATTTTGCTGGTCCGGGATGTTACATTCCACCCCCTTTAAAATAAATTTCACCCTCAAAATTTATATTTTCTACTTCAAGCAACTTTCAGATTTCAATTATGACATTGCTAAATATTCATCACCCCTTTTAGGAATAATTCGAACACCCTTCTCAAGGTTTTTCTCAATGATGAATCTTATCTTAAGTATTCAACATAATAATGAAAACTGAAATGTATGAGCTATTTTTAAGTTTCTCAAAACTAAAGTATACCCCATAGGAATAAAGCCACATAACAAATCAAGCCATGCTAATACAAGTTATCTTTCTAGCTACTATCAACTGCATCCTAAAATACACCTTCCAAGACAATCGATAAGTAGAATTATGGTGCCAAATGATGTATATAAGCCCCACTGGGCACATCACAAATTCAAACTATGGAGGTGCCATCTCATGCTAATGCCAATGCTCATGCAATATGAGGATAAGATACACCCGATAGGTTGATCACTCCTATGGGCAACCTTTTCCAAAAAAAGAAAAAAAAACAAACAAAACAACCTCAATTTCTTAAAAATTCAATAGTAAAGCCAACAAATTCAATTTTTGCCTTCACACCTGCACAAGTACATACATATACTGAACAACTAAGCAAGGCTATAGTGGCTGAGCTTGGTTTGATTAGCATTTTGTGTCACAGTTCACAAAGTACCATTAAACTCAATTCAACTACTACCAACCTACTCTAAAAATGATTCAATTTATACTTTCATTGATCAACTCAAGCTTTTTAGATAATTCCTAAATTATTCGAAAATAACACAAGATGCTATATATCACAATCCTTATTAACTATTATCTAGTTTTCTATTTATCAATATTTATTAAATCATATCAACACATATTTCACAAAGAATGCATGTACTTCACTTATTTTAAAAAAAACAATCAACACTATAAACATACTTACTAAATTCATGCTCATTATCCAAATACTCAATTAATCATGATATAGAACTACTAATAATTCATAGCATCACAAGAAATTGCATCTCAATATTGATTCTTTATTCTCCAACTTAAGCTTGTACTTGAATGAATTCAAACTAAAATATGACTCATACCTATTTTTTTATCTTAAAATAAGTTACATCATCTGCTACCCTTTTTACTTCAGCCTATTTTGATCACTAGTATCAGTCCTCATCTTACTTGCTTGCACATCAGTAAACATATTAGACTTTGATTTGATTTATCTATCAATTAGGTCATCTCCAAAATCACTTGACTCTACTTTATATTGCTTACTAAGCAATCTAAGCACACTGATTATAATATACATAAGTCCATCCTTACTAATCATAATCTTCTGCTTATATTCATTAACCATAAACTATTTCTTAAATGTCTACTAAACATAAACCTTTGTCTTATCTTCATAAATCATTAAACTTGACTCATTTCTATTGATCATAAAACCTCTTGCTTTAACTTAGGCCCATCCCTACTAACCATAAACCTTTAAAACGATCTTCATTAATCACAAACCATAATCTGATACCAAACATGTAACACTCCACCCCTGAATCCTAGGTGATGATGCCACACCCCATTCTTATCTAAAGATTAAGAGGATTTCTATACTATATCTGAACTGAAGAATCACTTAAACTTGCTCAAAATAATTTTCTTGATCAAATATCCCATCAATCACAAGCATTTCAACTATACTTACCCTTTCTTGAAAACCAAACTCAAGATTTCAATTAAATCTTCATTATAAACAAGTATCACAATTCAACTCATCAATTCATATAAACAAACTCAAAGTTTCAATAATAAAATCATGCTTCATACATACATTCTATTTGTTAAACCCTCCTTTTTAATACATGCCTTTTTAGAACAAACTAATATACATACATATACCCATTTCTGGTTTAACTAACTCAACTGTACATTACATCCCAAAATATAATTCTTTTAATTTATTATTTTGCTAGTCTGGAATGTTACATTGAGGGAAAGACAAAAAGATTTAAAATTCAGAAGCAGTCCCTTAGCCGACCAAGTTTTCATTTTAGCTGACCAAGATAGGATCTTAGCCGACTCAAATATTTGGATAGCCAACTCAATTTTAGACCCAGAATGAAGATGGAAAGGTAAAGATTTAAGAATTTTTTTAAGCTAACCTAGCAAACATTTTAGCTAATCAAGACTGGAGCTTAGCTGACTCACGAGAAAGATAGCTAACTTAGTCTCAAAGATAAAAGAACACAAAAATCAATATAATTCAGAAAGTTCTCTGAGTCGATCCAAAAAGTTAGTTAGCCGACCAAGTTACAAGGTTAGCCAACTAAAAGAAAATTTGAGTCGACCCAGTCTCAGATAGACAGATCAGACAAAAGGTTAAAAAATTTGTATCTACTACTGAGCCATCTCAGAAATTTTACTTAGCTGACTCAAAGTTTAAAGTGAGCTGACTAAGAGCTTGATGAGCTGACTCATAGAATTTTGACAAAATAATGACTATTTTTTCAGAATTTTTGAAACATGCTAAATATGTTTCTAATGGCTATTTTCAAGCTTTGAACATCTAGGGCATCAATTACAGACATTTTTGAGACCATAAATGAGGAGATTTCAAATTAAAAAATTAAAAAAAAAGAAATAGAAGCTTTATTGAGATTTTCTTGAAGCTATTGAGTGTAACACAAGAATGAAAGTGGAAGGAATTCAAGAGAGGTTTTAATTTGGTCCTTCCCACATTTATTCAACTCATAAAAGAGGAATAGTGCATTGATTTGAGCCAACTACTTCTAAGCAAAAATATTGAAGCCTTCATCAATTCTCTCTAGCATTTAAGGAAGAAGTCAAAGCTATCAAGAGCTCAACTACTTCAACTTCTTTCAGAGTTTAAAGAGTTTTATTGCTTCAAACTTTAATTCTTGCCTATCTTACTTTGTTTATTGTGACAAGTTTCTTGGATGATGAAACTTGGGGTTGGTCCAAGCCTAAAGTTGGATGTTATAAGACTATGGTTAGTATCTCTATAAAAACTAACTGGATTGATTATGAGTCTAAAAAATAATCAATTATAAGGTTGTGGTTAGCGATCTGATGAAAACCAACTAGATTAGCTTTTCAACTCAAAAAAATAATTAGACTATAATCTTGAAGGGTTATAGTTAGAATTTTCAAGTGAGTTGACTTGGAGTGTGGACATAGATGCTAAATTAGCATCGAACAACTATAAATTTTATGTGTTTGTGATTGTATTACTGTGATTATCTTTTATTTTTTGCTACTTATTTATTTCTTGTTAAGCATCCCACAAGCACTCCAAATCAATTATTCGGCACAAGTTTCTGCTTTTATGTTTTAAGAAACCTAATTCACCCCCCCGACCCCCTCTTGGGTTGCCTCCTCTGGGAATGACTACGTTAATTGCTTCCATCTAAAAGTATCTTGGAAAGTCACTTTTACACAACATGATATGGACCATTTCTTACAAAGTTTTATTTTTTTTCTATAATTCTATTTTATTGATGTATCTTAGATGCAGAAAAATTATAGTCAATACCTTTTTTGTTACAAAACTTTCAAATTATTAATTTTAAATTCAGTTTCATGATCACTTATAATATAAATAATAGTTAATTTTTTTATTTAAGATTTTTTAATGAAACTTTAAAAATGCAAAAAATGCTTCATCCTTTTGTACCAAAAATAAAATCTAAGTAAATCAAAAGCAAGTATCAACTATCATAAGTCTATATCTTTTTCCTCCTAAGCTCATAGTCCCCGTAAGTCCAAATAAATATATGTTAATTAATTTCAAAGGTCTAGAAGTTGAAATAAGATTCTTGAGTTTGAAAGAACTAATTTATTTTCTGAGTTGGCAAGCATAAAAAATTCTATTCTTTTTAAAATTCAACTTTGAAAAACCTTTTACAAGATCTTTTTTAATAAATTTTGAAATCAGATCCATTCTAGCTTATCGTAATCTATGATGCCACAGCCAATAAGTCTTATTGACTTTGGTATCCATTGCAATTAGGTACTAGCCATTCTTCATGGAAAGATCATCTAGATTCATCATATAGATATTGCCATGTTTATGTCCAATAAAAATAATGCCATCATCATTGAGACTAGAAGTAATGCACATTAAAGATTCAAAAACAACTTTAAATTATGACCTATCATTCATTATATAGTTTGAGTAGCCATTATCAAGATACCGTATCATTATTCTTCCTCGAGCTGCAAGACATACCTATAGTAGTAGAGTAAGCTGTAATTTTAGGTACCTAAATTTTTTTTTTGATCCTTTTAGGTTAGTCATAACAGTTCTTTTTGGAACCTATATCTTTAATTTTAACTTTACTTTTGTTTAATATTTTGATATCACAAGAGTATATTTTGTTTCCAAGATTTCCGCAGGAAGAACAAGTCATATTTGGGGATGAAATTGTCGAAAGTTCAAAAATTTGTGTTTCTTATGTGGATT
The DNA here is from genome assembly GCA_006176705.1 of Cocos nucifera. NCBI lineage: Eukaryota > Viridiplantae > Streptophyta > Magnoliopsida > Arecales > Arecaceae > Cocos > Cocos nucifera. The sequence continues at coordinate 281,956 of QRFJ01001052.1, forward strand.
GAAACTAAGGCTAGCTTTGTTGAAAATAGCTTTTTAATTGCTTAAGATCATTTGAACTTTTTTAGAAGTAAGGGTAAACTTATCAACAATGGGTCTAAGTTTTTCGAGCTTTTTCTTTAGGATTTGATTTTCATGAAGAAAGAATTCATTTTCTCTTACAAATTCTTCTCTCTTTGACCAAAAAATGATTACATCTTTTCAGCACTTTATTTTTCAAACCAAGCCTTTTAAATTCATCTAAAAGATCAGCAAATGCATCTTGTAATTCATGAAAAGTAAAATCAAGCTTAAGATCAAAAACTCTCTCCTCCTCATGTGCCATGGAAAACAAATTTGCCACTTCTTGAGTTTTTTTCATTCGGGCTAGAATCCTCATTATCACTTCAAGTAGCCATTATTATTTTCTTCTCAACTCTCTTGGAGGATTTCTCCAGAAGCGGGCAATTAGTCTTGAAGTGCCCAGGCTTCTTGCATTCCCAATACACAGATTGCTCTTTTTTCTCATTCTTGCTAGGTTCACCTTTTATGAAAGGCTTCTTTCTGGAATTTTGTCTTCTCTTTCTCATGAACCTTTCGAATATCCAAGTGATAAAAGTCATGTCTTCACCATCATCCCCTTCTTCTGATTCTTCACTTTCATCCACATTTTTTACTATAGATTTGAGTGCTATGATTTTCGTTTTCTTAGTTTCCTCCTCATTGTTTTGCTTCATGGTTAACTCATGAGTCATGAGAGAACCAAGAATCTTCCAAGGGCATTGTGTTGAGGTCTTTGGCCTCTTAACTTGCTGTGACTTTGGCATCTCAAGCTCTAGGAAGTGACCTAAGAATTTTATGAATAAGTTCACTGTTAGTGTAGCCTTTTCCTAGGATCTTAAGACTGTTGTTCCTACGACTGCTCGAAGCCATAGCCATAGATCCAATCTCTTGCGTGAACCTAGGTGTTAATCTAGCAAACTGAAGAAGATCTAAGAAGGATGAGAGAAGCTAGAGTTTTGGCATTGGAGCCAGAGAGAAGAGAGAAGAGAGTTAGAGAGAAAAGCTCAATTGTATTCCAACCTTATTGTAAAGTTACAATATCCTGATTTATATATCCTAGAGTTTCCATATGAACCCTAATAAATTCCAGCTCAAAAACTCTCCTAGGCTAACCCAATACATGAAATTAGCCCTCTTAAGACCTCTTGAACCAGGCCTTAAGACCCCTAGGATAAGTCCCTATCCTAGCCCAAACAGAACCCACGCATAACTCTGCCCACTACTAGGTCGGCTCGGTCTCAGCACTGGGTCGACTAACCTAAGATTAGGTTGGCTCAATTTCAGACTGAGTCAGCCCAGTTTCTATCCCATGCTTGCATTCTAAACATGACCTTCTGTCTATCCTGTGCTCTAAAAGTTAGCCGACCCAGTTTGAGACTGAGCCGGCTAACCTATAGAAAGCTTCTTTTCTATAGTCTTCAATTTCCGACTTTGATTCCTTGCTCCATCTTGTATCCTAGATCTACGAAACACCAACCAAGCCCCTCAAGATCCTCAATATCTGAACCTCAAGCCCGTAGAGAGCTACATGCCACCTCCATCCTAGGATAACTTCTATCCTAACCCTAGGACTGTACCTATGCTAGTCTCCTTAGAGCCCTCACCTTGGCTCTACCTGTGGCCTCATAAGGCTTGGGAGCACCACACCACCTACAATCTCCACCATAGTGCGTCCAAGTCTTGGCACACCTAGCAATATCTTTCTGTATGATCCTGCTATCCCTGCATGTCTTGATAGCCCCTCATGCTCACCTTGCCACTGCCACTCCTCTTCAGCTGCTAAGCTCTCTTTGAGGCCTTTGGGATGACCACCTCCACCGCTGAAGTTTTTGGCTTGTTCCTCTACACCATCTTTGGAGTTGTAGGTATCCTTCTACTTGAAAGCTACATCACTTGTCCTGAACATTCCTAGAGATCATGAAACATTCCTTTATCAGCACTCATCGCATATCTTGATGCTCCACCTAATACTATTGCCTTAGTGCCACGCCTGTCTCCCTACACAATCGTCTCCACCTGGATTTATACAGCCCCGGTACTGGTGCTGGGATATAGGTCCTCCCTCTGCATCCCTCTGTTTTGAACCCATATTACAATTTTCTCCACCTATGAAGCCACCTCTGCCCGGTGCTCCACCTAAAACTGAAGTCCTTCTGATACTACAAAAGCCGACTCTATCTTTGAGTCTCTTGAGGCCAACTACTCAATGCTACACTCCTGGGCATGCTGTTGTACCTCAAACATCGTCACTACCCTTTCGGACCCTCTGCGTTCTCTAGATCCATCCAAAGTCATCTCAGATATACTGCATCCTATGGGCTCCTCCAAGACCTATAAGATTTCATCTGAATCTTCACTCTCAGTGACTAAACTAATGGAATCTGAGTTTTCTCCTCCCTTACACTTCTTTCAAAGCGAACACTCTCACTTAAAGTGCCCTGCTTCTCCATACTTGAAGCATCTCTTAGATCCCTTGCTGCCCCTCTATTCGTCCTTCTTTCCTTTCCTATGCTTCTTTGAAACCACAAGACTCTCCTAGAAGACCTCCCTCTTCATTATCCATTTTCGCTGCTCGTTGGACCTAAGCACTAATATGATCTCCTCGTACACCAGTGTCTTCTTACCATACAATAAAGTTGTCACTAATGGATCGAAGCTCTCGGGTAGCAAACATAGCAACAATAGACTCTTGTCCTCCTCTTCTAAATCTATTCCTATATTGAACAAGTCCATGCACATGCAGTCGAACCACCGAATATGCCCGCAATATTTTCACCCTCCTGCATCTGAAGGCTGTAGAGTTGCTTCTTCAGCATCAACTTGTTGCACATATTCTTTTCCATGTACAACTGCACAACCTCGACTATAATACCTTAGGTGTTCTCTCCTCCAACACACCACACAAAATCTCATTTGCCAAACAAGCCCTAATCGTAGCACATGCCTTTTTATCTAAGGACACCCACTCCTTATCTGTCATCTCTCCTGGCCTATCCTCCAAGGCCAAATCTAGCCACATCTGAAATAGCAGATCCTCCATCCTTACCATCTACATCATGAATTTTTTTTTCATCAAACTTCTCTAATTCTACCTTCAACCTGCTATTTATCATGATCAATCTTATTCAAATAATAGCAAGCAGGTAGATCTGAGAAATACCTTTACTAGCAATGGTGGACAACAGTCCTGTAATCTCTTTCTTCCTTACGAAGCCTAGAGAAAGGCTTTAAATCAGAATCTCGCTACTGATCTCTACTGAAAATCGATCTTCTTCCTCCTTCATGCTCAATCGGGCTCTGATACCAATTATTATTTCTATGGCAGCTCAGAGCTACAGTTGTAGATCCGATCTTTTGCATGAACCTTGGTATTAATCCATCAAACTAAAGAAGATCTAAGAAAGATGAGAGAAGCTAAAATTTTGGCATTGGAATCAGAGAGAAGAGAGAAAAAAGTTAGGAAGAAAAGCACAATTGTATTCCAACTTTATTGTAAAAGTTACAATATCCTGATTTATATACACTAGAGTTTCTACATGAATCCTAATAAACCCCAGCTCAAAAACTCTCCTAGGCTAACCGAATACATGAAATTAGCCCTCTTAAGACCTCTTGAACTAGATCTTAAAACCCCTAGGATAAGTTCCTATCCTAGCCCAAATAGAATCCACACATAACTCTACTCGCACACTGGGCTAGCTCAATCTCAGCATTGGGCCACTAATTTGAGACTAGATCAGCTCAATTTTAGATTGAGCCAGTCTAATTTTTGTCCCATGTTATAGTCCCGAATGTGATCTTCTATCTATCCCGTGCTCTAAGACTTAGCCAATCCGGTCTGAGACTGAGCCAGCTAACCTACAAAAAGCTCCTTTTCTATAGTCTTCAATCTTCTAGCTTTTGTTTCTTACTCCATCTTATGTTCTAGGTCTTCGAAGCACCAATCAAGTCCCTCAAGATCCTCAATATTTGAACCTCGAGCCCATAGAGAGCACCATGCTGCCTCCTTCCTAAGACGACTCCTATCCTAGCTCTAGCACTGCACTTATCCTAGTCTCTTTGGAGCCCTCACCCTGGCTCCACCCATGGCCTCCTAAGGCTTGAGAGCACCACACCACCTATAAAGATAATATATGATATCAGTAAATCTAGTAAATAATTCAGCAATAGTTTCATTCTATTCCATCTTAAATAATTTATGCTTATGAACAAGCATATATATCTTAGATTCTTTGAGTTGATTGATACCCTCATGGTTAACCTATAATCTATCCTATATTTTTTTAGTTAAAATATAAGTAGAAATTCTATAAATTTTATTTGCATCTAAGCAGTAATATAGAACATTCATGACCTTTGCATTAAGGTGGGTCTTTTTCCTATCTAAGACATCCTAGTTCTTTTTGTTAGATATGTGTGTCCTAAAAGTCAGAATTGGCTAACACTTATTACACACTTCTAAGGGCAAAATTATAATTTTGACTATAAATAATAAAATAGATTATTTTCTATCATAATATGTATTTAGTGTCGGTGATACATTCCTTGAGTTAATAGCAATGATAGTTCTTATTTTTAAGAGTTGAAAATTTAAGACATGAATTTTCATTATTAACTCATAAAATGCTCCTAACCGTAGGATCATCATGAGGATGGTGATTGATCTGAAAGGTTGGTGTACAATCGCTTCTTTATAGTAGATGAGTCTTGAGTCTATGGTGTAGAGACATTAAAATAAGAGTACAGGTACTCATTAGAGAATGAGGGCACTGAGCATGATCACCTCGAGCAGTCAGTAGAAAGTCTACCTTCTCGTCGATGACTGGCTCGAAGCTGCAGTTGTGTGTCTGGTTCTTTGACCTAAGGTGCATCGACAGTTCACCTTGAGGGTGTTATAGTTTGACTACACCATAACTCGATCTTCTAGCCATTCAGAATTCTTAGGTATATGTTGGCTATAGCATATTCATTGTAAGAATTGGATTGCATAAATAGAGAATCTATCTACCTCGATAGATGAGGACTAGCCCTATGATGATCATGAGAATCAAGTCCATAAGCCCACAACCATGGTAGAGTGAAATAATAGAAAGAGTTTCTATTAAGGTTTTCACATTGGACTTGAATCAAATGATTAATCATATGATGGATATTAGGGCTTGACGAGATTATTTTAACCCCAATCTAGTCGGGGCTCAAAATAGAAGAACTTAATCATACAGGTAACTACATCGAGAGATTCATTTTTAGTTTTGATGGATTGCCATCATATGCTACTAGGTGTCACTGGTGGATTTTGAGATCAATTAGAATAATTTAGATGATCAATCATGCTAGTTATCTGAATCAAAAAAATTCTGATCCATCAAAAGATGTTTCGATGATGTCGATGATAGAGATCGTGATATATCTCATTATCATATAAAATTGAACCTAACTAGATCACACAAATAAGAGTTTTGATCTGGATATTATCAATTGAACTAACTCAGTTTAATTGATTTGAATTAGATTCAATTAGATTCAAGAAAATCATGCTAGCACATGATTGAGCCTAATGTTCTTCTTTAATTATCATTAAAGTTTGTCTCGATTGAGCCAAATGTGTCTGAACTCACTCAGATACCGTTACTTGATCTGACTGAAGTTTTTTAGATCAGAAAAGGGTTATCTTAATTTATGAGATGAATTTGAGACAACACCTATCATTTTTCGTCACCTGCTAAATCCTGTTTCAAACATTTGGTCAAACATTGACCTTTGACACTTATACATCTGCCCATATGTCAAGCCATCATAAGAGAGAGTTCTTGGACCAGTCCACCTGCTAAAAAATAGATGGATAAGAGGTGCATGCCTAGGGAGGTGTGCACCCATGGATAAAGCATCTGGAGTCCCGTACAGATGGGACTCCTATTGCTTCAGGGATTCTACTTGGATGGCACCTAGAAGACTGCTTTGATCCAGTCTTGGTGCCATCTAAGGATGATTCAGAGGGGCTCTCACATGATTGGATCAGATGATGTCATCCCACCAATCAGATTTAGATTTGATTGCATAGAAAGCTATGACTGGTCGAGATGATGTGGCACTGCATGGCACAAAGGGTCTATAAAACCCCTGTCTGCACCAAAATCAAAGATGCTTGACCCATTGCCCATGCAACAAGGCTGTCCCTCTTCCTCCTCCATGCCACCTTCAAGTGTTCTCTCTTCTATCCATGACCAAGAATTTTTGGGCATAAGTTTGGTGCGATCCAAGTAAGAGAAAGGCGACAGGAAAAAGAAGAAGGCAGCACTGCTGCAAGAGATAACTCACATCTTCGAAAGGAGCTTTGAAGATCTTCAAAATTAGATCCAAATTTAATTTTTAGATAAGTGATAAAGAAGGAGAAGATCTTCAGATCCTATCCGAGTGGATACCAATAGAGACTAGGCACTTGCATGGCTTGATCCAGAACCTCAGACAAATATCAAGATCATCACAGGATAATCAGATTAACCGCAACAAGATAAAATTAAATTAAATTAAATTTATTTCTTATTTTATTTTATTAAATTAATAATATCAAATTTAAAAAGTCTCAAATCTGATTTAGATTCAAGAAAAAAATTTTTAAAATATCTTTCTTGATCCAATCAGATCTGAACGAACTTGATCCGAAAAACTAAGTTTTTTCTTCAACTAGTATCAGAGCTAGATTGCATTTTTTATTAGATCTGATTTTATTTTAATTTTAATCTAATAATTTAATGATTTTAGATATCATATTAGATGCAATTAGAGCTAAAATAAAAAATTAAAAAAATTAAATAATTTAGATCTAAGTTGTAAAAGATGCATGACTAGTTGTAGAATAGAATTATTCTATGTATAGTCTAGCATGATCATAATTTAATTTAACTAGTTATAATTTTTTATATCTATTTATTTATTAATTTTTAATATTATAAATATTATAATAATATCTAAAAAATAAAAAATAAAGTTATTTAATTTTTATTCATATGAGATATAATGAATGCATGTTTAGACTAGTTGTAGAATAGTTCTACGTAATTATCTAGAATAGATTTTAATTTGATATGATCAATTTAAATTTAATTTTTTAGATGATTATGAGATAATTTAGATCTGAAAACATGCATGATATGATACATGAAGATGTATGCAAAACATGTTTATAGTTAGATCATTTTTTTATATATGAGATATATGATGTAAATCTAACTAGTTTTGTAGTTTTCATATTTTTGATTAAGGCATTCTCCTTAGCCATCCAGTCATAAAAATAAAGTAGGATTTAAATGCCCTCTTCTTTCATTCGATGGGCTGTTCTTATGATGTGTAAGGGTGCTGCATGTTCGTCCTTAATCAAAAACCTAAAACTTATTTTTTACAAAACCCTAGATCCTAAAATCCTAAGATTTTATTTACATATTTTGTTTGTGAACCCTAAACTTAATTAATAATTAAAATTATAAAATATATTATGTCTAAAAATTAAGAATTTTTAGATTTAAGATATATTAATAAAATTGGGTTCAGGTTTGGATAGCTCAATTAGGTCTAGCGGTTGATCAAATCGAATCAAGAGTTGGTTAGATCGGATCAAGAGTGCTTAAATTGATCGGCCTAATAGGACTAAGTCTGGGTCAAGATCGAATCACATGAGTGATCGATCAAGCTAAGACCTAATTAGGCTAAGTGGTTAGAGTCTGGATTGTAGGCTAACCTGATTGGTTCTAGCTCAACAATTTGGTATCTAAGGTAAGTCTGGCAGATATGATCAACTGATTTTTAATTGGAAGCTATTCAACTTGAATGCATTCTTATTGAGTTAATGGCATATCCCTTCCATCATCTCACTTACCTGGCCATATTTGTCAACCTAGTCCTAATCTAAGGTAGTTAATAATCTGAGCTAACCCATACCACTAGATTAGTTATAATTGTTATGGCTATTGTAAGTCAAGTTTAAAGAGACCTAAATCAAATCTCTCTAAGAAAAGATTATGTCTAAGGTCTTCCACCATTGTAGATATGTAGGCCCTTCCCAGGGTTGATTGTTCTTGGCTAGTCATAGTGGTTCAGTTGCACCAAAAAGATGCAACCATGTCTATTAGGCATTGGATGCTATGGATTGGAGGATAAATTGGGCTCAATATTTCAAATACTATGAGAGACCTAATTAGAAATCCAATCTGTGCAAATGGTAGGTCTGATTTAACTAAAGAGTGGACCAATATTCTGGATATGGTGAGATTCATGAATTAAAAATCAAGTTTAGGTGCACCATGATTAGAGAATCATTGGACAAGAGTTATCCACTCATTGGCTAACCCATCACCAATAACTGTTAGGTGAGGTGATGAGTCAGTTGGTGAACTACACCACCCATTAAAAATCTATAATCATGGAGATTTTTGCATCTCTATAGAGAGAGTGTAGGGATCTGATAAAATAGTGAGAGCTAATTTATTTAAAAATTAAACCCCTAAACAAATTGATCAAGTCTTAATTATAATATCTAACTAAAAATTTTGACTCTCTGTAGAAAAAGCAAAATATCTATATCCAACCCACTAGCACATATCCTGGACACCCATAGACTGACCAGACTCAATTACAAGGATTGGCTTCAGAACTTCAAAATTATTTTGAATTCTGAGAAGTTAACTCATGTATTGGATCAGGATCCCCCCGCCTTACCAGCTCGTCCATTCGCTGAGCAGAGAGCATCTCTTGATAAGTGGATGAACGAAGATAACAAGGCTAGATACTACATGTTGGGCTCGATGTCTGATGAGCTTCAGCGCCAACATGAATATATCAAGACTGCCTGCCAAATGTTGGCTCACCTGCAAGAGATGTTTGGTGCAAAGCCAAATATCAGGTTACTAAATGACTATTCAAGGCTAAAATGCATGATGGATAGTCAATCCAAGATCATTGTCTGATGATGATCAAGGACTTGGAAGAGCTTGAGAAGCTCGAAGTGAAGTTAGATCTAGATCTGCAGAATGATATAATTCTGCAATCCTTGACTGATGCATATGGATAGTTCATTATGAACTACCATATGCATAAACTTCAAAATACTCTAATCGAGCTTATGAACATGCTGGTTACTACTGAGTTTTCAATGAAAGGTTCTAAAGACTCAGTATTTGCTATGGAATGGACTTCTTCCAAGAGAAAATCTTTTGAAAAGAAGAAGAAGTCTATGAAAAGATAGAAGGTGGAAGGAGGAAAGAAAAAGAAGGCAGAGCTGAAGAAGAATGCCACTAATAAAGAAAAGTATTTTCATTGCAACCCTAACGATCACTGAAAGTGGAACTGCCGTACATACTTGGCCACCCTGAAGAATAAGAAGGAGGTAGGTCCTTCTAGAGGTATGCTTGTTATTGAATTTAACCTTATGATTTCTTCTACATCTAGTTGGATGCTTGACTCTGGTTCTAGTGCTCATTTGTGCACTTTCATGCATGATCTTGAGAATAGTAGGAGGCTGAGGGATGGTAAGATGATCCTACATATTGGAAATGGAGCAAGGGTTGCTGCTATGGTCATGGAAACCTATCTTCTTCGACTACCATCTGGTTTAGATTTAGTACTTAAGAATTATTATTATGTGCCTGCAGCAAGTAGAAATTTAATTTCTATTTCGTGTTTAGCACTAGAAGGCTATGTAATTAATTTTCTTAAGGACTATTGTAACATTCTTTATGAAAGAAATAAAATTGCAAGTAGTTTTCTTATTAACGATCTTTACCAGTTATATATTGATGTATCTATTTTTAATATTGAGCAAAATGTGAATGCCATAAAATCAAAATGACCCAGGGATAGTCCAAACGATAGATATCTATGGCACCTTAGACTAGGTCATATAGCAGAAGATAGGGTTAACAAATTGAAGAAAATCAGGCTATTGAGTCCATTGACTTTCGAGTCATATCCAATTTATGAATCATGTCTTTATGGCAAAATGACTAAACTTTCTTTTATGGTACATGGGGAAAGGGCCATGGATTTGCTTGCCCTAGTACATACTGATGTGTGCGGCCCATTTGATGTGCCGGCTAGAGGCAATTTTATCTACTTCATAATCTTTACTGATGATTTATCTCGGTATGGATATGTGTATCTTATGAGACACAAGTCTAAAGCCTTTGAAAAGTTTAAAGAATTTAGACATGAAGTAGAAAAGCAAACTAGAAAATTCATTAGGATTCTTCGATCAGATCGAGGAGGTGAATGCCTTAGTCGAGAATTCCTAGACTATCTCAAGTAGAATGGTATAGTCTCTCAATGGACTCCACATGGAACATCTCTGTTAGATATGTGTGCCCTAGAAGCCAGAATTGGCTGACACTTGTTATACAGTTCTAAGGGAAAAATTATTTTTTGACTATAAATAATAAAATAAATTATTTTCTATCATAATGTGTATTTAGTGTCTGTGATACATCTCTTGAGTTAATGGCAATGATAGTTCTTATTCTCAAGAGTTAAAAATTTAAGACATGAATTTTCATTAATAACTTATAAAATGCTCCTGACCGTACGATCATCATGAGGATGGTGATTGATCTGGAAGGCTGATGTACAATCACTTCTTTATAGTAGATGAGTCTTAAGTCTACGGTGTAGAGACACCAAAGCAAGAGTATAGGTACTCGTTAGAGAACGAGGGCACTGAGCGTGACCGCCTCGAGCAGTAATTAGGAATTCTACCTTCTCATCGATGATAGGCTTGAAGCCACAGTTGTGTGTCTGGTTCTTTGACCTGAGGTGCATCGGCAGTTCACCTTAAGGGTATTATAGTTTGACTACAACATAACTCAATCTCTTAGCCATTCGGAATCCTAAGGTGTATGTTGGCTATAGCATGTTCATTATAGAAATTGGATTGCACCAATAGGAAATCTATCTACCTCGGTAGATGAGTAGCCCTATGATGATCATGAAAATCAAGTCCATAAGCCCATGGCCATGGCAAAGTGAAATAATAGAAAGAATTTCTATTAAGGTTTTCACATTGGACTTGAATTGAATGATTAATCATATGATGGATATTAGGGTTTGACGAGATTACCTTAACCCTAATCCTGTCGGGACTTAAGATAGTAGAACTTAATCACATAAGTAACTGCATTGAGAGGTTCATTTTCAGTTCTGATGGATTACCATCATATGCTGCTAGGTGTCACTGATGGATTCTAAGAGCAATTAGAATGATTTAGATGATCAATCATAAGAGTTGTCTGAATCAGAAAAGTTCTGATCCATCGGAGGTGTTTTGATGATGTCGATGATAGAGATCGTGACATATTTCATTACCATATGAAACTAAACCTAACTAGATCACACAAATAAGGGTTTCGATCTGGATATCATCAATTGGACTAACCCAGTTCAATTGATTTGAATTAGATTCAATTAGGTTCAAGAAAATCATGCTAGCACATGATTGAGCCTAATGTTCTCCTTTAATTATCATTAAAGTTTATCTCGACTGAGCTAAATGTGTTTGGACTCACTCAATACCTTTACTTGATTTGACTAGAGCTTGTCTAGGTTAGAAAAGGATTGTCTTAATTTATGAGATAAATTTGAGACAACACCTACCATTTTCTATCACTCGCTAAATCCTATTTCGAACAATTGGTCAAACATTGACCTTTGACACTTAGACAGTTGTCCATGTGTCATGCATCCATAGGAGAGAATTTTTTGATCAATCCATATGCTAAAAGCTAGATGGATAAGGGGTGCATGCCTAGGGAGGCGTGCGCCCATGGATAAAGCATCTGGAGTCCCATACAGATGGGACTCTAGTTGCTTTAGGGTTTTATCCTAGGTGGCATCAAAGACTTATCTTTGACCAATCTTGGCACCATCTAAGGATGATTCAGAGGGGCTCTCATCTAATTGGATTAGATGATGTTATCGCACCAATCAGATTTAGATCTGATTGTACAAAAGGCCATGATTGGTCGGGATGATGTGGCACTCCATGACACAATAGGGTCTATAAAAACTCTATCTGCGCCAAGATTAAAAATGCTTGACCCATTGCCTATGCCACAAGGCTGCCCCTCTTCCTCCATGCCACCTTCAGGAGTTCTCCCTCCTACCCATGCCCAAGAATTTTTGGGAACAAGTTAGGTGCGATCCAAGCAAGAGAAAGGCGACGGGAAAAGGAAGAAGGCAGCACTGCTGCAAGAGACAACTCACATCTTCGAAAGGAGTTTTGAAGATTTTTAAAATCAGATCCAGATCTAATTTTTAGAAAAGTGATAAAGGAGGAGATCTCCAGATCCTACTCAAGTGGATACCAATAGCGGCCAGGCACTTGCGTGGCTAGATCCAAAACCTCAAACAGACATCAAGATCATCATAGGATAATCAGATTATCCACAATAAGATAAAATTAAATTAGATTTAATTTATTCTTTATTTTATTTTATTTTTTTATTAGATTAATAATATTAGATCTAAAAAGTCTCAGATCTGATCTGGATTTAAGAGAAAAATTTTTGAAATATCTCTTTTGATCCAATCAGATCTGAACGAACTTGACCCAAAAAATAAGGTTTTTTCTTCAACCTCAACTCAACGAGATTTCAAAATGGAGGAACCGGACCCTATTAGATATGATCTGATCCATGATGAGCTTCACAAACCTTCCTAATTTTCTTTGGGAACATAGTTTGTTAACCACTATATATTTACTGAATAGAGTTCGTTCTAAAATCGTTCCTACCACACCATATGAGATATGGCATGGTAAGAAACCAAGTCTGAGTCATCTTAGAATTTGGGGTTGTCCAGCTCATATCAAATGACAACAAGCAGACAAGTTAGACTATAGGTCCTTTAGAGCTCGATTCATAGGATATCCTAAAGAGTCATTAGGATATTATTTCTACATTCTAGAAGATTACAATGTGATTGTGAGTCGACATGCTATCTTTCTTGAAAAATAGTTTGTTCAAGATGGCGGCATTAGAAAGCAAATCAAGCTAGAGGATAAAGTCTCCCAAGAGCAAAGAGCTAAGGATCCTTTGGAACCAAATCAGGTTGAGCCAATACAATCACTACCTCTTCTTCCTCGAAGATCAAAAAGGGTTTTCCATCCCCCTGAGAGGTACTTAGGTACTATTTCAGAGGAGGTAGAGAAAATATTTCTTGTAGGTAATGGAGTTCATGTTGATGATCCCAAAACCTATAACGAGGTAATAATATATATCGACTCTGAGAAATGGTTAGAGGTAATGAAGTCAGAAATTGACTCGATGCACTCAAACCAAGTCTGGACCTTGGTAGATCCATCAGAAGGTATAGTACCTATTGGATGTAAATGGATCTACAAGAGAAAGATTGGTGCAGATGGAATTATAGAGACATTCAAAGCTAGATTAGTGGCAAAAGGTTATAATCAGTACAAAGACATTGACTATCAGAATACCTTTTCATCAGTAGCCATGCTTAAAATTTATTTGTACATTGCTTGCTGTTGCAGCCTATTTTGATTATGAAATATGGCAAATGGATGTGAAAATGGCATTCTTAAATGGATATCTTGAGGAAGATATCTACATAGAATAGCCGCTGGGTTTCACATCCGGTGATACTGATCATAAAGTATGCAAGCTGCAAAGATCTATATATGGACTTAAGCAAGCATCTTAGAGCTGGAATACTCGTTTTAATGATGTGATCAATTATTTGATTTCATCAAGAACGAGGAGGAATCATGTAGTTTTAGAAAGATCAGTGGAAGCGCTATTGTCTTCCTCGTACTGTACGTAGATGATATCCTCCTTATTGAGAATGATATTCCCATGTTGACCATAGTTAAAATATGGTTATCTAAAGAATTCTCCATGAAAGACCTAGGAGAAGCATCCTTCATTCTTAAAATCAAAGTCTATAGAGATAGATCGAATAGGATGCTAGGTCTTTCACAGAAGATGTACATAGAGAAAGTGTTAAAGAGGTTTAGCATGAAAAACTCAAAAAGAGTTGGTACCCTTCAGACATGGCATTCATCTCTCCAAGAAAATGTGTCCCAACACACCAGAGGAGATTGAATATATGAGTACGATCCCTTATGCTTCTGCAATAGAGAGCCTCATATATGCCATGTTATGTACATGATCTGATATAGCCCATGCTGTGAGTGTCACAAACAGATATTAGTCAAATCCAGGAGAAGAACAATGGACTTCTGTGAAATATATCCTTAAGTACTTAAGAAGAACTAAGGATATGTTCTTGGTTTTTGGTAATGGAGAACTCAAAGTCCAAGGGTATACAGACTCAAATTTTATATCCGATATAGATTATCGAAAGTCGACATCTAGAAATCTATTTGTGTGTAATAGTGGTACTGTCAGTTGGAAGAGTTTCAAATAGACAGTAATAGTAGATTCCACCATGGAAGCAGAATACATTGCTGCATCAAAAATTATGAAGGAGATATTTTGGTACAAGAAGTTCACCATAGAGATCAAAGTGATGCCATCAGATACCATTCCTCTGTACTGTGATAATAATGACACCATAGCCCTTGTTAAGGAGTTGAGGTCTCACCAAAAATTCAAACACATCGAGCGGCGATACCATCTCATCCATGATTACCTCAACAAAGGATACGTCAAGGTTAAGAGAGTCGACTCCACAGACAATGCAATAGACCCACTTATAAGGCTGTTGGGCCAGCAGAAGATCGAAACCCACCTTGAGAAGATGAGACTTAGATTTGTAGTCAATTGGCTTTAGGTAAAATGGGAGTTTGTTAGATATGTATGCCTTAGAAGCTAGAATTGGCTGACACTTGTTATACACTTCTAAGGATAAAATTATAGTTTTGACTATAAATAATAAAATAAATTATTTTCTATCATAATATGTATTTAGTGTCTATGATACATCCTTTGAGTTAATGGCAATGATAGTTCTTATTTTCAAGAGTTGAAAATTTAAGATATGAATTTTCATTATTAACTCATAAAATGCTCCTGACCGTAGAATCATCATGAGGATGGTGATTGATCTGGAAGGTTAATGTACAATCACTTCTTTATAGTAGATGAGTCTTGAGTCTATGGTGTAGAGACATCAGAGCGAGAGTACAGATACTTGTTAGAGAATGAGGGCACTGAGCGTGACCACCTCGAGCAGTCATTAGGAAGTCTACCTTCTTATCGATGACTGGCTCGAAGCTGCAGTTGTGTGACTAGTTCTTTAACCTGAGGTGCATCGACAGTTCACCTTGAGGGTGTTATAGTTTGACTACATCATTACTCGGTCTCCCAGCCATTCGAAATTTTGAGGTGTATGTTGGCTATAGCATGTTCATTGTAGAAATTGGATTACACTAACAGAGAATCTTCTACCTCGGTAGATGAGGAGAAGCTCTATGATGATCATGAGAATCAAGTTCATAAGTCCATAGCCATGGCAGAGTGAAATAATAGAAAGAGTTTCTATTAAGGTTTTCACATTGGACTTAAATCAAATGATTAATCATATGACGGATATTAGGGTTTGATGAGATTACCTTAACCCCAATCCAGTCGGGGCTCAAGATAGAAGAACTTAATCTCATAGGTAATTGTACCAAGAGGTTCATTTTTAGTTCTGATGGATTGCCACCATATGCTGCTAGGTGTCATTGGTAAATTTTGAGAGCAATTAGAATGATTTAGATGACCAATCATACTAGTTGTCTGAATCAAAAAAGTTTTGATCCATTGGAAGGTATCTCGATGATGTCGATGATAGAGATCATGATATATCTCATTACCATATGAAATTGAACTTAACTAGATCACATAAACAAGGGTTTTGATATGGATATCATCAATTGGATTAATCCAGTTCAACTGATTTAAATTAGATTCAATTAGGTTTAAGAAAATCGTGCTAGCATATGATTGAGCCTAATGTTCTTCTTTAATTATCATTAAAGTTTGTCTCGACTGATCCAAATGTATCTGGGCTCACTCAGGTACCTTTACTTGGTCTGACTAGAGCTTGTTCAGGTCAGAAAAGGATTGTTTTAATTTATGAGATGAATTTGAGACAACACCTATCATTTTCCATCATCTGCTAAATCCTGTTTCAGATATTTGGTCAAACATTGACCTTTGACACTTAGACATCTGCCCATGTGTCAAGCCATCATAGGAGAGAGTTCTTGGACTAGTCCACCTACTAAAAAGTAGATGGATAAGGAGTGCATGCCTAGGGAGGCATGCACCCATGGATAAAGCATCTGGAGTCCTATACAGATGGGACTCCAGTTGCTTCGAAGATTCTATTGGGATGGTGCTTAGAAGACTGTTTTGATCGAATCTTGGTGCCATCTAAGGATGATTCAGAGGGGCCCTCATCTGATTAGATCAGATGATGTCATTTCACCAATCAGATTTAGATCTGATTGCATAGAAAGCCATGATTGGCTGAGATGATGTGGCACTGCATGGTGCAACAGGATCTATAAAATCCCTATCTGCTCCAAGATCAAAGATGCTTGACCCATTGCCCATGCCACAAGGCTGCCCCTCTTCCTCCTCCATGCCACCTTCAAGTGTTCTCTCTCCTATCTATGCCCAAGAATTTTTGGGTACAAGTTTGGTGTGATCCAAGCAAGAGAAAGGCGACAGAAAAAGGAAGAAGGCATCACTACTGCAAGAGACAACTCACATCTTTGAAAGAAGTTTTGAAGATCTTCAAAATCAGATTCAGATCTGATTTTTGGATAAGTGATAAAGAAGGAGGAGATCTTTAGATCCTATCCAAGTGGATACTGATAGAGGCCAGGCACTTGCATGGCTAGATCCAGAACCTCAGGCAGACATCAAGATTATCATAAGGTAATCAGATTACCCACAACAAGGTAAAATTAAATTAGATTTAATTTATTCTTTATTTTATTTTATTTTATTTTATTATATCAATAATATTAGATCTAAAAAGTCTCAGATCTAATCTAGATCCAAGAGAAAAATTTTTAAAATATCTCTCTTGATCCAATCAGATCTGAAAGAACTTGATCCAAAAAACTAGGTTTTCCCTTCACTTTTTGGATTTAAGAGTGACAATGCCATCAACCATAATTATGGGTATGTGTGGCCATTGATTATGATACTCCAAAGATCCTAATTAAGTGCTTGTATGAAAATACCCATGCATGCTTTTCAATAAGTATAATTGGGGCCATTAGATATAGGAGATTTATTTATCGATTGCCCTTTGATAAGAAATATTCCAAATTGGATAGCCATCCGATCTTTGACTCTTGATCGTTAGATCAAAAGTGGCTAAGTATCAAGCTCAAATACCACTTGTTGTCTAGATAGGCAACCTAGGAGAGGGGGGGTGTGGGTGGGGGGGTAAATTAGGTTTTTTAAAAATTTAAGACTAAGTATGCACAAAGTTTAAACTATGTGAAGTAATGGTAGTGAAAGCAATGTAATATAGTCAAGATATGAGGATGCAAATGAAAGTAAAAAAGAGGGTAGCCAAAGCACAAGTAAATACAGATTTTTATAGTGGTTCAACATCAAACTCCACATTTATGTCTACTCCCCAAGCAACTTGTGGAAATTCCTCTAATCTCTCTAGGAATACAACTTGATTGTTTTACTAAGCTCACAATCAAAATTTAGTTGATTTTCTTAGTGAAAATCAACCAAAACCACCCCTTTAAGCTATTCCTAGGCTTTTACAATAATACACTCCAATTCAAGGCTTGAATGGGTCATTTCCCAAAGCTTCAATCCTAATTGAAATTGATATACAATACAAAAATATGAATACAATCACAAGAGCAAAAGAAAAGCTCCTAAAGAGCAAAATAAAATATTGTTGATGCTCATGAGAATCTTGTCAATGATGCTTGGAAATGAATGCTTTCTTCTTCTTCTTCTTCTAAAAATCACCAAAGATTTCAAGATTTTGATGGTTGGGGAGTTAGAGCTCTCTTTTGAATGCACACTTAATGTTCCTTAGGTTTCTCTTTATTTTTCTCTTTCTCTATATTCATCAATATGTTTTGTAGGTTTAATACCCTTAGAATATTCCAAAATGGGTTTTTGACTATTGGGGATCCAAAACTAGTTGTTGTAGCCATTTTACATGCTTTTGTACCTTCTATAAAACTAGCCATTGTAGCTATCAGTTGTAATCAAGTCGGCTCAAATCAAGTAGGGGTTGAATCGAGGTGACTTCAAGTTGAGATGATTTGGGATTGACTCGAGATCTTGTTTGAAAAATATAACTTTCTATATTTTCTAAGTGAGTCAACTAGGCTACTAAGGGTTAACTCGGAGTTGGCTACAAATTGACTTGAGAAAAGTTGGGGTTGACTTGAGTGCTAGACTAGAAAATATAACTCTTTATCTTGTGTAAGAGAGTCGACTCATAGTTCACTAGAATCAACTTGTAGACTATGCCACTTGGACTTTGCATGTCAGAGTTGACTTTTTGAAGCTTAGAGTCAGCTCTTGACTTTCTCTACTATGTTTCTAATGATATGGCTTTCCAAATTTACTTTCTTTGACTCCCAACTCTAACAATCTCATAAATCTTCTTAAGAGTGATCTTATGTTCCTAAATTTTCTCAACATATATATCAACAAATAATTAATACCAATTAATATATATAAACTTTTTGTATTCATCAAAATTATTCCTAGAGTCAACAATGTTGCCTCTCATCAAGTATCATCAGACCCCACCATTAACAACCCTTGTCATGCTACCTATCTAATTGGACTCTTATTTCTTGATCTAATCAGTTGTTACCCACATCAAATTGAATTTGACTACCAAATGTCACAACCTAGCTATCCTTGTCCTTCATCCACTTGATCCTCATATTATTTTATCATTACCTTATTTCCTTTACAAATCTTCTCCAATTAATATTTTTGGTTTGTGAAGGTGGCATTATCTAGACTAATAGAAGTTTAACATGGAGTTTTCTTTTTCTCTCTAACCCATTAATTGAAGGAAAACCATAACCTTTTATTTATTAATTTTGATAAACAGCTTAGTGTAGGGGATGGAGAGATTTCTAGGTAATGGGTTGATCCAGGTGGATCATCAAACTTGACATGGACCAATTTCACCACTATAAATATCAAAGGAACACTAGACTCAATGTGAAACATTTTTACCACTATGAAGAGTCGATGTGGATTATGTTGGTCACTATAAGTGGAGCTAGACAAAATTCAGAAGTAAGATCTACCACATCAAGAAGCTGAATCATATGCTAAACTTCAAGAGGTGATAAGTTTGTCATAATATGCTTGATTGAGATGATCTTTTTTCTAAAATTGGATATTCTTTTAAGATCTATAACTTTGAGATAGCCTCTAAAGAGACAAAATTAGAATAAATTTCCATCACGTGGGTCTCAAAACAAATTGATCAAACCAAAATTTTTCTTTTCAGAAAAAATTTTGATCAAGTGTTACATACCAATGCATAAAGAATTAGGTAGAGTGATAGAAGATAAAATTGACGTAGAAGTCGACATCTATCTAAAATAAAATTTTAGTATTTTTTTATAATTTTTTGATATTCATCATATTTTTTAGAGATCTAGTTTTATTTAAGCTAGGAAGAGGAGTCCATTCTAGTTTGTTTGATTGTAGACATCCTTTTAGAAGATAGAAGAGAAATCCAATCGAAATTGTATAAGGATGGACCTCACTATTATTAATGGGGGCTATGTAGCTTAGTTTAAGATATAGAGAATTAATTAATGAAAGAAAGGGAGACTTAAACTCTATCTTTGTAATTCTTCATCATCATTTTTTTTTTGAGAAAGATTTGAGTTGATTGGATTGAAGAAAATCTTTCTTCTCTCTGATCAGATCATGTTGGTATTAGAGTCATGCTTGTACCTAGTGGAGTCCCAACTAGATTCATTCAAAATAAGTTGGTATCAGAGCTTCAGTCCTCTACGTCTATAGGAGGTCTAGATGCTCAAGTAATACAAATGGTCAGAAGAAAGACTTTTTATGTGTAGTACATCAAAGGATAAAAGACAAGTATGGTTGCTAGTTCTACATAGATGGATGATAAGATGAAGGAACGAGTCACACAACTAAAAGAGAAGATTACCCAACTCACCCAAGCTATATTTCAATTGGCAACACTTTAACATAAGCACTAGCAACTCCTATAGCAAAATTGTCTCCTATATCTAGAGATCAAGATCTATCATCTAGCAAGGAAGACCAATGTTGCAAATCATCTTCAAGCAAAGCAAGCGGTTCAACCATGAGATAGAAAAGCAAGTATTGTTCCATCTTTAATTCTAGTTTAGTAGATAGATCATCAAATTCGATGTCGAGCACTTTGACTATTATGGATATCCAGAAGGATCATTAGACTTGATGTGGATCACTTTTGCTACTATGAGGATTTGATAAGGATCATATTGGTCACTACGAGCTCTAGATAGAATCCAAGAGCAAATCTACCATATCAAGAAGCTGAATCACACGCCAAACTTCAAGAGGTGATAATCTGGTCATACAATGTCTGATCATTTTAAAAAAAAGAAAAATTGGGTGTCCATTTGAGATCTACAATTTTGGGATAGCCCATAAAGGAGCTAAATTGGGCCAAATTTCATTATTTAGGCCTCAAAACGGACTAGCCAAACTAAAATTATTTTTCAAGAAAGACTTTGACTAGGAGTTATATTCCAACCCATAAAAAATTAGATGGAGTGGTAAAAAGAAAAGTTGATATAGAAATCAATATCCATTTTCTATAAAATTTTAGTATTTTTTTATGATTTTTGTATTCATCATAGTTTTTAGAGATCTATTTCTGTTTAGGCTACGAAAAGGAGTCTAACTTAATTTGTTCAATGATAGATATCTTAGCCAGATTATATAAAGATAGATCTTACTATTATAAATAGGGACTATGTACCTTAGTTTATGATATAGAGAATTAACTAATGAAAGAAAGGGAGACTTAAGCCTTACTTTTATAATTTTTTCATCATCTTTTTTTTTTTTTTTTTTTTGAGAGATTTGAGTTAAGTAGATTGAAAGAAATCTTCCTTCTTTTCGATTGGATTGGGGGCTAAGCTCAAGGATGTGGACCTAGGTCTAGGCTCTACCACCCGAAGGCAGAGCTACTGATTTGCAGAACTAGGATCCCCACTCCTAGTCTAGAAGAATTCTATAATTTAGAGTCCTAGGCAGAATGTAACCTGATGGGACCTCTCTCATATCCAAAAATGTTAAAATTGAAAATATAATGTACCTTAGGATCTTAAAAGGAAGTCTAATCGTTTGATTGTATTTATTGATTAGTCATGTGTAGCCATGATGAAGGAACTTGTCAACCTAAATCTGTAAGTGCCTCTATCGACCTATTATTTTTCATTTATATATTTATTTTAGAAATCTTATTTTGAAACTTGTATCTTGATCAATATGTTTTACCCTAGTTTCCTGTACATATTCATAATTTGAAAGAGTAGCCATCTCAAAATTTTACCTTATGTAGAGTTACTTATAAAATGTTTGAAATAAATATTATTATGCTTAATTTACCCTTTGTAACAAGCATGCAATGTGTTCATTGATCATGATCATGAGCATAATGATCGATTTGAATAATGAAAATGGTTGAAGTGAGATTTTAAACCTTGTTTGAAAATACATGGGTGTTTGAAAGTATTACAGTTACCATATGACTAAGAATACTAGTCTAGAATGGAATCAATGTTTATCCTTTAGTCTAACTATGATTTTAGCCTAGACAGTCAGGGTTGATCGCTAGCATGCTATGTCCAAGAGCTAGTTTCTTTTGGATCCAGCTAGTAAGGATTAATCACTAACATGTTTGTTGCCTAGCTATGCAACCTAAGAGGGAGGGTTAAATTGGGTTATTAAAAATTTTAATTACCAAGTGAACCATAAAAATGTATTACAAGATTGAAGTGTAATGTATAGTGGTTATAATGAACAATGTATTGAATGATAAAACAAGTAAGCAAGTGAATAGCATAAGAATGTAAGAAGAAAAAATAAGTCACCACAAACAAGAAATATTTATAGTAGTTTGGTACCAATCTTATACCTACATCCACTCCCCAAGCTCCTACTTGAAAATTTCAATCCACTAATCATATGCAATGATTACAATGTTGGATTCCACCGACTCTAGCTATTCGAAGCTAGACACTTATTTTTTGGATACAAGTGAATCTAATATACTCCGATTCAAGGTTTGTATCAATCTTCCTAAATTTTGGAACTCCCCAAAACTTAAACCCAAAATAACAAACTGAATACAAGATAAATGACAATGTTAGATACAATTAGCTCCTTAAAGAGCATAATAAAGAATTACATATACTTTACACTAAATGGAAGAAGCCTTTGAGAACCCTCTCAGAAGAAATGAAGACTTAAATGAGCTTTGGAGAGGTGGTTGAACTTGAATCGAATGCTTCTTTGGTTTAGAGCTAAGATTTTTTAGGCTGAATATTCTCTTAATTTTTTTCTTAAGTTTTTCCTCCTTTCGAAAGCTTTTATATCTTCAATCAATGCTAGAGAGTAAATAGTATCCATTTATAGCTATTGAAAATCAATTATTTGACATTAAATGCTTCAAAAATAGGTTGAAAAACTAGTTGTTTATGGATGTTTTCCATTGTAGGGGTCAACCCATGGGTCATCCCCTAGCACAAGAGTTGATCCATGGGTTATCCCCTATAGCAGAATAGAAAAGGAGCCATTTCTATTTTTGACCTATGGAATAAAAGAGGTCAACCCATGGATCATCCCTTTTTAGCATGCTAGCTAGCAACAGCATGCTAGTCAACCCTTTTTGAAAGGGATTGACCTTGACCCATTTTGTCATGATTTGGTTTTCTTTAATTTTTCACATTTGAAGCTTCCAAAATTGCCTTCAAATATTCCCAAGTCATTTCTAAAGATCTTGAGGCTTTCGAATAACATAGTTTTGGTCTCCAACTTGATGAAATTTCAGCTTTAGCCTTCTTCAAGCATTTTTATCAATCTAAAAATTCTTGTATAACTTGTAAAACATAACTAAATTTCTTTCAAAACTAAAAATTATTAGTACTTCCCTCAAATATTTTGTAGTCATCAAAATTAATTTTTAAAATAATAATCTTTTTCTTTTTGATGATGACAAAATATTTGAATATAAACAAAATAAGACATATATAGAGCATTGAAGTAAAATAGTGCTATTAAAGATTTTGAATATAAACCAAGGCAATATATAAGTATATTCGATTGATGCAAATTTTTAATTATCTCTTAGCCCTTTTAGAAAAGAAGTTAAAAATTTGTCAAATCATTAAGCATATATAACAAATTGAATAATTTTTGCTTATGCAATTAATTTCTATTTATACCAACCAATGTATTTATGTTATACCATTATACCACTCCCACTTTTTGACATCATCAATTAAAAAATAGCTCTCCCTTAATTTACTCCTCCTATTTAATAGGAAGAATTTACTGCTAAAAAAAAAGAATTCATAATATAATTGATCCCATATCATCAAGAATAAGAAACATAACATTAAGCTCAAATATTAAGTTTAGACATTAAGTTGTAGCCACATACATTAAGTTTAAACATAACACATACACAACAAAATAAAAGACATATATTAAGTTCTGGTCAAAATACATAAAAGCCATAAAGCTCATATGATTCCGCATATACAAGCCATACGAGATAAATGTCATATATAACCAAAAGCCATAAGCCGTAAGGCACAAACAACCACAATACATATAATAATCCATACAACTAACCAAAAATTTTCAACAAAAATCTAAAAGTGGCTAACACGAGTCACATGCCACATCCAGAGTTAGAATCATCAAAATCAAAATGAAAAATATGATGAGGAATATTAGGAGCATAACTACAAGCATGACCCTGACCACACCTACCTCAACTCTTGCTAAAGGAACCGACATGGCAAAGGAACAAGAAGGTCCGGCAGGTTGGGAAGAAGAAGATTGAGTCAGAAGGATAAGTCTATAGAATCAAGCTAACCCATAGCTCTCGATATGGACTGCATAAGAGTAGAAACCTTAGTAGCAATAGCCTCACTAGATCCTCTGATATCATCCCTCATGAAGTCTCCCAGCCTCAACTAATAAATTTGAAATCTATGAAGTGTCATCTCTTGCTCTGAGATGTGCTAGAGATATCATCTCTCTCTATAAATCAAGTACTTTGCCAGTGTGTCTTAGTACTGTGCTTTTAAGTATCTCAAATCATGTAGTCATGATAGAGCACATCTGAAAGAAGGATGCTGGCAACCTGCTCTGAGAGAGTCTAAAGTTGATCATTTGCAAGTCTGATAGGTAAGTGATTGAATCGGCACCTAGACTATGGCTTAGAGAAATCCCTTCAACTATCTCTGAAAGACCAGCCTCGTGATCTGACATAAATTGAATATCTGGTGAAGCTCTATGCTCAAGAGATGGTGAAGATGGTCCCTCCCCCTCAGCTTTGTTCTCCTCCTCCACCATCTCTTAGGCCCAACTGCCATGGCCTTTAGTAAATTCCATCCAATGTAGATTATGGTGGTTGATAGTGTCAATATATGGGATAGACGACTGATGGCCTCCCCCTCAAAGCTTACTCCAAATCTCTTGAAGACAAGCATGAGAGCCATTTATAAGATAGATGTGCCTTTGACCTATTCAAAGTCCATGCATTGCTTCAATCATAAGATTCAAGAGGTTAATAGGGTCACTAATAATGTGATACATAACAAAAATATCTCTCTTAGATAGAAAATCATGTCTACCTCCTCTAGGAAAAGTAGTTTAGTTACCATGTGATGGAGTTTCATCTCAACATTTAGAAGTTTTGCATCTAATTTACTGAGATCTCTAACTTTTTCATTTCTCAAAATAGCTATAAATCTATCCTCTTTGTTGGGAAGCACATCCTCATAGTATCCCCCACATGGAAGATGTAAAATTTCTCCTAGATGAACTAGATCCAACATGATTTCTACACCTTTTACTATGGATTTAACAAAAGAATTTTGATCAATGTATGTAATTTTCTTCAACAAGTAGTAAAATCCCCAATCTTGCTTCCAAATTTTCTTTTCAATATAGAAACCTTCCGATTTAAGAAAATAAAAATCTATGTTCTTTCCAAATTCAGCTTTTTTGGCTGAAAGAGGTACCTTACTTGGACTGATGGGTGAAGGAGTTAGAGCAAGCACTGGAGTTGGAGCTGGAGCAAAACTAGACCATTTTCTTCTTTCTTCTTCTTTATGGCCACATGTTGATTTCCTCTTTGGGCTAAGCTTCATCTTAGGTGCCACGAGAGAGTAATGGAAAGCAAACATGGGCCAAGAA
This sequence comes from Cocos nucifera, assembly GCA_006176705.1. Taxonomy (NCBI): domain Eukaryota; kingdom Viridiplantae; phylum Streptophyta; class Magnoliopsida; order Arecales; family Arecaceae; genus Cocos; species Cocos nucifera. Next base: position 307,428 of record QRFJ01001052.1, read on the forward strand.
AGATGTGGGAAAGGTGGGAGAATGGATTTTGAAGAGAAAAAGAAAGATTTTGAAGAAGGAAAGCCGATCAGTGAAGAAGAGGGTCTTGGGCAAGAGGATTTTTCAAAAACAAGAATTTCGCCCTAAATCCAACCAAAAGAAACTAGATCTAGCCTCTCTAGATTGGGATTTGGTGGGATTTGAAGAGAAAAAGGATGGATTTTAACATGAGGAGGCTTGATGGTGGGAATGGATGGTTTGGCATGGAGGAGAAGACGAAACAAAAAAAGAGGTCAGCCCATTTTAGTTTGGAAAAGAAGGAAGAGATTTTTTTATAGAAATAAAAGAACAAGATGTCCCAAGGTTTTAAGCCAAAAAGATGAAAACACATGTCCCTTGGGTTGGCTTATTTTGCATGGGTTGACCCAGAGGTCATTCCATTTGGTCAGAAAATGATAGAAAAGTAGGGAAAAATTTAGGAGAAAGGGAAAAAATTTGAAACTCAATGATGGCCAAGAAAGATGAGTAATTTAAACTTTTAAGGTAATAAATTTAAGGCTCATAAGTTTGATCCAAGGATACTAGGACAAGATGAATTGGGATGAAGAAGATATTTAAGCAAAAGGATCAAGAATTCCTAATTCTCTCCTAATTTCATAGAACCTATTATTACTTAAAGCTTTAGTAATATATCAGCCAATTATTTTTCAGAATAAATATAATCAAGCATCACATCATTATTTTGAACATGTTCTCTAATAAAATGATATCTAATTTTTATGTATTTCAATGTTGAATATTGTACAGGACTTTTAGTTAAATTTATGGCACTAGTATTATCACATCTTATGAAAGTTTTATTTAGTTTGATATCAAAATTCTCTAGTTATTGCTTAATCCATAAGATTTATAAATAGCAACTTTCGGCTGCAGTGTATTCAACCTCAGCAGTAGATAATGCCATCGAATTTTGCTTTTTGCTTTTTGCTAAACGATGAAGTTAAGTTTATTCCTAAAAATTAGCAAGTTCCACTAGTGCTTTTTCTATCTAATTTACATCCAACAAAATCTATATCTGAATATCCTATTAGGTCTATTGATAAATTTTTAGAAAATCATAATCCAAAAAGTTTGAGTTCTTTTTAGATATTTTAAGATTCTTTTAATAGCATTTAAGCATGATTTCTTAGGATCGGATTGAAATCAAGCACACATACAAATACTAAACATGATATCTGATCTACTAGCAATAAGATATAATAAGGAATCTCTATAAAATTTGAAATCAATACTTTTACCTCCTTCATCCTTATCAAGATTGCACGAAGAGCTCATAGGGGTGCCAATTATTTTGGAGCTCTCCATCATAAATCTTTTTAGCGGCTCTCTTGTGTACTTACTTTGGTTGGTAGAGATCCCTTCCTTCGTTTGTTTAATTTAAAGTCTAAGGAAGAATATGAGTTTACCTATCATGCTCATCTCGAACTCCCTCTGCATGAGCTTAGTAAAGTCTTGATATATAACTTCATTAATAGACCCAAATATGATATCATCAATAGAGATTTGTATTACTAAAATATCATCATGATTTCTTTTTATAAAAAGAGTAGTATCAATATTTTTCTTAAAAAACTATTATTTAGTAGAAACTTACTTAGCTTTTCATATCATGTTCTAGGTGCTTGTTTTAAACCATATAATGCTTTGTTTAATTTAAAAACATGGTTAGAAAAGGCATGATTTTCAAAACCATGTGGTTGCTTTTCATATACCTCTTTAGCAATATATCTATTTAGAAAAGTATTTTGAACATCTATTTAAAATAATTTAAAATTCATAAAATACACATAAGCAAGCAAGAGTCAATGGCCTTTAATCTAGTAACCGGTGCAATAGTCTCATCAAAATTAATTTCATCTTCTTGGTTATATACCTTAGTTACCAACCATGCTTTATTTCTAACTATATTTCTATTTTTATCTAGCTTATTTCTATATACCCACTTAGTTTCAATTATGGGATGATTTTTAAGTCTTATCACTAAAATCAATATATTATTTTTTTCAAATTGATCAAGTTCTTCTTGCATTGCATTAATCCATTTATAGTCTTTTCAACTTCATCAATGATTTTTGGTTCAAAATGAGAAATAAAGGCAAAATTATATATTACATGTATCTCAAAGTGATGAGCGAGTTCTTACCCCATATGTAGAATCACCAATAATAAGTTCTTTGGGATGATTGTGATCATACATCCATTCTTTTAAAAGATCATTTATACCTTGAGGTTGCTCTTGAAGATCTCCTTGTTCCTCACCTTCATCCTCATATTTTTCCTCATGTTCTTTTCATTTTGGACAATTGAGTCCTTTAAGATAAGCTCATTCATCACTTCTACAAGTGGACCTGCATCATCAATATCTTCTCTCTTTCTTGATGGAAGATTATTAGTCTCATCGAAAACTATATATATTGATTCTTCTACAACTAAGTTCTTTTGTTAAAAACTCTAAATGCTTTCCTAGTAGAGAAATAGTCAAGAAAAATAGCTTCATCAGATTTTTGCATTAAAATTTTCTAATTTATCTTTACCATTATTCAAAACAAAGCACCGGCAAACAAAAACATGAAAATATCCAATGTTCAATTTTCTTCCTTCTAAAGTTTATAAGGTGCTTTCTTTAAAATTAGTCTAATTAGGGTATGAATTAAAATAAAACATGCCATGTAAATTGCCTCCATCCAAAAGTACTTTAGGAGGTTGCTTTCACATAGCATGGTATGGGCCATTTCTTCAAGAATTCTATTTTTTCTTTCTAACATCCTATTTTATTAGGATGTCCTAGATATTGAAAAGTTATGATCAATACCTTTATCATCACAAAATCTTGGTTTTCAAATTCAGTTTCATAATCACTATGAATATTTTGAATTGAAAAATTCATTTCATTTATAACCTTTCGATAAAACTTAGAGAAAACATGAAATGCCTCATCCTTATGAGCTAAGAAAAAATCCATGTAAAATAAGAGAAACAATCGATAATTATCAAGCCATATCATTTACTACTTAGGTTAGTAGTTCTAGTAGGTCCAAACAAATCCATATACAATAGTTCTAATGGCCTAAAAGTTGAAACTATATTTTTAGATTTGAATGAAACTCTAGTTTGCTTACCTAATTAGAATGCATGACAAACTCTATCTTTTTCAAAATTTAATTTAGGTAAACCTGCAACTAAATCCCTTTTAATAAGTTTTGAAAGAGAGTTCATATTGATATGAGCAAGTCTATGGTGCTAAAGCCAACTCGTCTCATTGATTTTGGCATTCATGGCTATTAGATATTACATGTTTATTATGAAAAGATTATTCAAATCTACCATATAAATATTACCATGCCAATGCCCAACAAATCTAATGCCATCATCATAGAAATTAGTTATAATACATAATGAAAATTCAAAAATAACTTTATAACCCTTATCACAAAGTTGGCTAATGCTCAAAAGATTATGTTTAAGACCATCTACTAATAAAATATTTTCAATAAATTTGAAGGAAGTGATAGCAATATTACCTATACTAATGATCTTTGCCATTATCTCCAAAGATGACTATCCTTCCATTCTTTGCATCAAGTGTGATGAATTTGGATTCATTACCGATCATGTGTCTTGATCACCCACTATCAAGATACCATTTTTGATTTGATCCTTAGGATGCAAGATAGACCTGCACATAAAATCAAGTCTGTAGGTATCTAAACTTTCTTGGATCCTTTTTGGTTAGTCACAATGATTTCTTTTGAAACCTATTTTTTTTTACATTTGAACCATCAAATTTGCTAAAAAAATATGTATAAGATTTATGTCCTACTTTTCCACATTTGAAATAAGAAACATTTGGAAGCTTATAACTAGGTGAATTTACAAAAATATTTTTCAAAAATTTCTATTTCTTTAGTAGATTATAACCAAGACTGGCTTTATCAAATTAGCTCTTTGATTTTTAAGAATTATTTGAAGTTTATTTGAACTTAGAATAAATTTTTCTACCATTGGTTTTAGTTTGGCTATTTCATTCTTTAAGTTCAAATTTTCTTGAGTTAAAGCCATCTTCTCATTTGAGATTGGCTTATTTTCTTTTAACAAGTATTGATTCTTTGATTTGGGCTCTTTGTTCTTAAGCTCTAATTTTTTCAGATCATCAAATAGATCATAAAAGACTTCTTGGAGTTTATCAAAAGTAAATTAATTTAAAGTTTCAGCAATTACCTCACTTTCATGTGCCATAAGGCACAAGTTGGCTTCTTCGTGGATGTCTTCTTCGAAGCTTGATTCATCGCTGTCACTCCACATAGCCATCATGGCCTTCTTCTTTGGTTTCTTGGAGATCTTCTTGAGTTGTGGACAGTCTGATCTAAAATACTCTGGTCTTTTATATTCATAGCATATAACAGACTGATTTTTGTCCTCTTCTTTGTTGCGCTTTCCTTTGGTTTGAGGTCTTCTTCTCATCTCTTGCCTTCTTTTCTTCATGAATCTTTTGAATTTATGAATGATGAGAGCCAACTCCTCATCTTCATCTTCATCTTCGATTGGACCAGACTACTTCTTATTGTTCAGTGCACTTAAGAGCAATCATATGTCTTCCTTTTTTTAACTTCTTTCTTACTATGCTATCTCATACTTAGTTCATAGGTCATGAGTGATCCTAGAAGCTCCTCCAAGGGCAACATGTTTAGATCCTTCGCTTCTTAAATCATAGTGACTTTAGCCTCCCATGTTCTTCGTAGAGATCTAAGCACCATTCTCACAAGATCACTATTAGAGTAAGCTTTTCTAAGACTCTTTAGACTATTTATTATATCGATAAAGCAGGTAAATATCTCAATTATAGACTCTTCAAGTTCTATTTTGAAAAGTTTATATTTATGTACCAATATATTAATTTTTGACTCTTGAACTTGGTTGGTACCATCATCAATTACTTCTAGTCTATCCCATATTTTCTTAGTAGACTTGCAAGTTGAAATGCCATTAAATTTATTTGCATCTAGTGCATAATACAATACATTCATGGCTTTAGCATTAAGCTGAGCCATTTTCTTATCAACTTCATCCCATTTTATTTTGAATTTGATTTACTCTACACCATCAATTAATTTAGTGGACGTGTATGATCCATTAACTATGATACTCTACGTATCATAGTTGACTACTTGAATGAAAATTCTCATCCAAGCTTTCTAATTGGTATAACTAGAATCATTGAAAAGTGAAGGTTCGTTTGTGGACTACCTCTCGGCTAGTAAAGCACTTACTTAAGTTGCCATAGATCTTTGGCTCTTGATCATTAAATAAAAAAAGTGCTAGAGCACCGAGCTTTGATACCATTTATTGCCCAGCTATGCAATCTAAGAAGGGGGGCGAATTGGGTTATTAAAAATTTTAATTACCAAGTAAACCACAAAAATGTGTTATGAGATTGAATTGTAATGTGTAGTGGTTATAATGAACAATGTATTGAATAAGAATAGCACAAGAATGGAAGAAGAGAAAATAAGTCACCACAAATAAGGAAGGTTTATAGTAGTTTGGTTCCAACCTTGCACCTACATTCACTCTCCAAGCTTCTACTTGAAAATTCCAATTGACTAATCGTATGCAATGATTACAACGTCAAATTCCACCGATTCTAGCTATCCCAAACTAGACAATTATTCTCTAGGTACAAGCCAATACATTATACTCCGATTCAAGGTTCGGATCAATCTTTTAAAGTTTTTTAACCCTCCTAAACTTAAACCTAAAATAGCAAACTAAATACAAGATAAATAACAACGTTAAACATAATTTGCTCCTTAAAAAGCATAATGAAGTATTAAATATACTTTACAATAAATGAAAGAAGCCTTAAAGAACCCTCTCAGAAGGAATGAAGACCTGAATGAGCTTTGGAAAGATGGTTGAACTTGAATCGAATGCTTCTTTAGTTTAGAGCTAAAATTTTTAGGACTGAATATTCTCTAGATTTTTCTCTTAAGTTTTTCCTCCTTTTGAAAGCTTTTATATCTTCAATTAACACTAGAGAGTGAACAGTAGCCATTTGTAGCATTGGAGAGCAATTATTTGGCATTAAATACTTCAAAAATGGGTTGAAAAACTAGCCATTACAGACATTTTCTATCGTAAAGGAAGGGTCGACCCACGGGTCGTCTCCTATGGCAGAACATGGGTCAACCCCATGGCCGAACAAAAAAATGCCATTTCTATCTTTGGCCTGTGGAATAACAGAGGTCGACCTATGGGTCATCCCCCAATAGAAGGGTTAATCCATGGGTCATCCCTTTTTAATGAGTCTGCCAAAAATAGTGTGTCAGTCTGGCCTTTTTGAAAGGGGTCAATCTTTTTTGCCTTGATTTGATTTTCTTTAATTTTTCTCATTCAAAACTTCCAAAATTGCCTTCAAATGTTCTGAAGTCATTCCTAAAGATCTTGAGGCTTCTGAATAACATCATTTTGGCCTCCAACTTGATGAAATTTCAGCATTAGCCTTCTTTAAATATTTTTATTAATCTAAAAATTCTTGTATAATCTAAAAAATATAATTAATTTTTTTGAAAATAAAAATTATTAGTATCCTTCTCAAATATTTTGTAGTCATCAAAATTAATTCTTGAAGCAACAAAGTTATGTTTGAAGCTACTTTCTTTTGTGCCGATCCAATTAGGTTGATGGAGTGAAAATTTGATGCATACAAATCTATCACTATGGCAAGTACACTAGTCAATCAAGTAATATAGTGTATGAGTAGAGTATCATTCCTTGAGGATTAAAAGGCAATACTGAAAAATATTTTTTTAAACTTTATTTAAAAAATCAAATTATAAGAAAATATAGAAAATAAAAAGAAATTAAACAAATTTAAAAATTGCAAGGGAATAGAAAGGGTGTGATTTTAAGGATTAAAATCAAGAGCAGTATAATACTAAGACAATCGGTTCATCAACTCAATCAATACAATATTCAAGTAATGATGCAAACTAGATCAATTTTATTTTATGTGACAATGGAGTCTCCTAAGATATTCACTACCTTTTGATCTAGGTGTAGCAAAACTATCAATAATTATTAACTATCCTTTCATCTAGGTATAATTTAAATAAATATTGATACATTAATTTTTATAAAATCTTCTAATTAAAATATGCTGCGTCTAAAGTGTAATAAAATTATTGCATGCATAAGAATCTTAATCTGATTCAAACATAAGGTATACAGATCAAGAAGTATTGATATAAAAGTACTTGATTCATATCAACTATGCCCATTAAAATAATTAGAAGATAGCCAGTAATCTAAAAAAATTAAGAATTGACTTGTATACTCTTCATAAATAAAAATTAATTCTAAAATTTAATTATACTGAATGTTGCATCAAAAAAATGGCTACACCTTAGGCTTATTAAAATAAAATTAGTTCATGATGAAAAGAATAAAAATAGAAAATAAAATAAATAAGATAATAAATTTTAAATAGTAAACTGCTTGTTGCAAAATTTTGTCATTGATCTCTACTTTTGGCATGAAGAAATTGATAGAGGAGAGTTGCTGGATCTTGAAGATGAAAGAAAGAAGAAAGAAAGAAGGAAGAAGGTGGCTTCTCTCTCTAATCACAAACTCTCGACTTAGATCACCTAAAAACCCCTATTCTATTGTTCACCCTAAAATCACTGATGATAGACCTTTATTCAGCCTAGGAGTCTTTAAATAGGGTAAAGTGGATGTTGGAAGGAGAGTTTGGATCAAAATCAAAGTAAGACTTGTGGAAGATCTCAAATAATATGTCGATACAAAGTCCGAAATCCCTTAGCCATCAGATGGAGATCAAATGCATCAAAATTGCCCAAAAATCAATAGTTGAGTGCTCAAAATCAACTCTAACCATTAGATTGTTTGATCAAGTGATTGTGAACCATTGGATCATATCAAAAATCACTTGGGAAGGTTTGGATCAATCAAAAGACATCTCCACCGTCTGATCACCCTTGAGGAATGCTGCCAACCATTGGATCATGCAAAAATCTCAATCGCTCACTGAACCGCCTATAAATCGAGAACTATGTAAACCCCACCAAATCACAACCCGTCGTGCCACCAAAATGATTGAAATACCCCTAGGTCGTGCACTATTTTGGTCCACCATAAGTCACGTGGTTTCCTAACATCATGGTGACATCACGCTGGGATGGTTCGGGTGCGTGTGGGCTGCGATCGTGCCAGACCATTTTGAGCTGGTTTTGACTAAACTGGCCAACTTTCTATTATTATTATCTTTTTTTTTCTTTTGAACTTTCATTTTGGATCTAAATAAAATTTGATTTGCGTTGATTTTTTTTTAACTAGAAAATTGAGCTCTTTTCATTGGTAACTATCTTTTCTACAAAAGATAAATAAAAGCATCAATTCCTTAAAACTAAGATAAATTATTTTATAATTTAATGCTTTTATTAGTGTATTTATTATACTTATTACAGCCCCCAACTTAGTCATTGCTAGTCCCTTAGCAAAGCATTATTATTATTAATTAATCACCATGTTTCATTAAGATCCTCGTTCGTAAAAATAGATCAAGGATTGAAGGTCAAAAGGTTTAGTAAGTACCACCAACTAAGTATTAAGTTTTAGAAGTAAATTTCATAATCAGTATAATTAGAAACTTTCTTAGAGTCCATCTAAAGATCTATAGCACTTATATTTGTGATAACTAACTTGGCATTTGAGTGCTAACTTAGAGGACAAATATATCTTCTTTTATTACCTATTTTGATTAATTTTCTATATAGTTCTAAGTTAAGTTCATAAACTAAGGTAGCTTTCACACTAGCTCTTTTTTTTTTTTTACATAGTGTTGAGCATCCTAGCCTTCCTTCACCATTTGATGTGAACCTTCGCACTTAACTTAGGTGCGAAGATTCAGTTACTAAGTTTTATATAATCTACATATACTCTATATTTTGCATTTTTATTATAGACAGGTAGCTTTTTTCTTTAATTCAAGGCTTTTTAATTAAGATTTTTATTAATTATTAATTTTTAGTAATAATTAAATCCTCAATTGATCTTATAATCAACACCTACTTTACCTTGTTAGTGTGTATATATAATAATCTTTAGGTTACTTAAGTAGGCTACTAAAAGTCGACCAACTAGTCTACTTTTTAACTTGCTATAGTCATTAGCAAATACTTTCAATTTTATTATTTTTTCTAGTCTATCTTGCTCAAGTTTTTCTTTCTTAACACAAGATTTTTTCAACAGATTTTTTCAAAAATTTTTAAAATATTTAATTTAATTTTTAAAAATTTAAAATATTTTCAAGATATATTTTTTTAACATTTTTCTATTAAAATATTTTTCAAGAGAAAATTCTTTTTTTCTTTGAGTTTTTTTCTATCCTCCAACTTAATCAACATTGACCTCAATGGAGAAAGCAAAATAAAGATTGCAATATATAAGAGACAGAAAATAATACACCTAAATGTATTATTGGTCCAGCATGCGTCTTTGAAGCTTTTGCTCTCTCTTCAACTTATTCAACTTGGGCTTTACTAAAATCGAGTTTTTGATCTGTGTACCCTCAAACTGGCATGAGCTCTCATTCATTTTTTCTACAAAGATGAAAATACACCCAAGCAATAAAAAAGAAACAAGAAACTACAAAAAAATTAAAAGAAAAGAATAAAAAACAAGCCTTAATAGGTGCACTTTCATTTTTAGCCAAATCATCTTTTGATTGGACAATGCAAGCCTTAATAGGATCCTCAAACCTATTTTCTAAAAAAATACTCATGTACTAATTTATCAATATCATCAATTCAAAAACAAGTTTGATTATCATTGCGATGTTTAATAGCCTTAAAAATATTAAAGATAAGTTGTTCGTCTTGGACTGTAAGAATCAATTTTTCTTGTTGAACATCTATTAAAACTCCTCTAGTAGCTAAAAAGGGTCACCCTAAGATAAGGGGTACTTCATAATCTTCTTCCATATTAAGAATAATAAAATCAATAGAAAAAGTAAATTTATTTATATTTATCAAGACATCTTCTACTATACCACTTGGATACTTAATGGATCTATCGACTAGCTGAAGAGTGATAGTGGTGGACTTTGGTTCTTCTAGTCCTAGCTTTCTAAATATAGAACAAGGCATGAGATTAATACTTGCTTTTAAATCATATAGAACTTTATCAAAACTACAATCACCAATAATACAAGAGACAGTGAAAGTCCCTAAATCTTTTAACTTCTACGGTAATTTATTTTGGAGTATTGCTGAGCATTCTTCATTCAAATTTACTAGATCATGCTCCTTCAGCTTTTTTTTATTAGCTAAAATTTCTTTGAGAAACTTAGCATACTTAAGCATTTAAGTGATAGCATCTACAAAAGAAATATTAATGTTGGTGTAGAAAATGGTGCTAGTGCTGAAATTTGCTGGAGCTGGAGCAGATGAGATCGCCAATGAGACCTACAAAGCAAAGAATAAATCAGAGGTGGGTGGTTCCAATAGGACCCTCCAATACTTAAGTTAGTTTTCTAGCCAACTGGAATAGAGTACTCAGGAGAAAAAAAGGGCAAAATAATGGCAAAGAAGGAGAGCTTAAGAAAAAAACATATCTATAGGATCTTTTTTATAGATGGAGCATGTAACAAACTAATAGTGACAGTCATAGCTATCTGGTAGTGGGCTGTTGAGGCCACGTAGAGTTTGTCATGGAGAGTAGGCTGTCATTTATCGCGACTTGTAAGCAATTAAAATCTACTTGAAAAAGTTTGGACAGAGATTGGGGATCTTTGTGCCTGCTGGTTGATTATAGGTGTTGGCAAGTTGGGTTCAGGATTGGCCGATTGAGCTTGAGAGTCAATCAGCATACAACAAACTTACATCTAGTTAAAGTCCATTGAAATGGTCTCTTATGGCTTTGAGAAATTTGACCATGTTCTAGGTCATTTGTAGGTAGGCTCTTTCTGACTGAGTCCAGCTGAAAGTAGCACGGCTAAAGGAGTCCATCTAGAAGGAGCGTGACTAAAGAAGTCCATCTAAAAGGAGCATGATTGAAGGAGTCCATCTGAATGGTGTGACTGAAGAAGTTCGTTCGAAAGGAGCATGACTGAAGGAGTTTGTCTGGAACGAGCGCGATTGAAGGACTTTGTCTGTAAGGTGCGACTGAAAAAGTTCATCCAAAAGGAGCATGACTGAAGAAGTTCATCATTTACAATATAGGACTCCACCCAACTTCGAAATTTGTCACCAATCAAGGTCAGGAGGATTGAGCTCTAGTCCTGTCACTCATTCTAAGTCAAAAAGTTGGATAAATAAAATAATAGTTCTCCTTTATTGTCCTAGATCATCTGGCCAGACTTCAATATGCTTTCGATAAGTTCTGCAGCATGGACCTATTGCTGAGAAGATTAGCAAATTCTCACAAAATGGAGGGTGGCGATCAAGGACTTCGGTGAGGATTATTTTACCCCCAACACTTATCCTCCTACTCTCGAGTTTGAATTTTGGATGAAGGGAGTACAAAATCTACTGATGTCAAAGTCTTTCGATGTCAGTCCTATTCTCACTCCTGAAAAATGAAATAATTTGGCCTTTTCTAAATTGGCATTGGTGTTTTAATGCTGGATGATCTGAAGAGATGAATTTTTTTAAAAACTCACCCGGCATGGAGCTCCATATATGGCATAATTATTGCCCTATGAAATGTTCAGTGTGAGCGAGACACGCGGCAAGCTGGGATCGACTGAGGAGTGTCTATAATCATAACTCCCTTTGGTTCTACATGTCTATTTAAGCCCTTCTTTTTCTCCTTTTTGGCTTCTCATTCTTGCCTGTACCTATCTTCTTTCCTTCATTTGTTCTTCTCTGTCTCCAAGTTTTCCACCCTTTCCATTGATTTTCTGGCCATCAACATTCTTTCCGACTGATTCCTGCTCTCTCGATTGTCTTTCCGAGTTCTTTGAGTGCCTTGTTCCTTCTCATCCATGACCCTTCCAGCTATCGAAGTCCCTCTTGGCTACATCTTATCCTTTTGATCATCTCCTCACGTCCTCCCACCAATCTAGGTTAGTCCTCCATCACTCTCTCTTCTTTTTTTTTATCTTTTGGCCTTTTAGTCTTCCAAACAAGTTTCGTTGTTCTTCCAATAAGGTTTTATAACATTTTTCTCATCATTTTTCTGTAGATTTTTTAAGTTTTCATTGATTTAAATGTCTTCTGAAACTTCATGGTCGTCTGGTTCTAGGAGTCCATCTGGTCTGTTCTTCCAAAATCCTAACTCCAAAGAAAAGATCGAACTTAAGAATGTACCCCAACCAAACTTCATACCCAAAACTATTCCTTGTTCCTTATTGCTAGATGACCTTTTCTCAACTAGAATCTAGTATGGAATCCCTCCTGAGTATGAATTAGAGCTTACTGGACCAAATGACTGAGCTTGTTCCCCTCCTTTAGGCTATTTTTGTTTGTATTTAGAGGGTTTTCATGCCAGATCGAAACTCTCTCCCTCCTTTCATAATTATCCTCCTTCACTTTTTAAACATTTTCTTTGCTTCTATAGTGCCAAACTCCTTTAGGTTCATTATTGATTTTATCTTCTTTTGCCTCTCTGCTGAAGTTCGTCCAACCATTTTTCTATTTCGGAACTACTATACTTTTAAATGTCATCCTTCTGTGAAGGACTGATGGTACTTTTCATTCCAATTTGGTAAGAAAGGATTGTTGAAAGGATTTCCTTTCTCCATTCACAACTAGAAGGAGAAGTTCTTCTTTGTGTCCTGTCCAATCCCAGAGTTAGGACTTCCCCCTTGGGATCTTCATAGAGAGTCAATTTGTCGAGCTCCTGTATTAGATAGGCAAAATCTTGACTCCTCCAATAAACTAAAGGATTATAAAATTCCATCACTATCCAAACTTCTCTATGAGCAACTCCTATTCAACTTCGGCCTTAGTCCTCTTAATCCAACAGGTATTCAACCAAAGTTTACAAACTATTCTTTTTACTTTTCTTCATTAACCATTTTTTTTTTCTTTGTAGAAATGGATGCCAAGGCCATTGAGCTACTTTCGAAGGGGCTCCAGACCAACAAAAGGAGAGGAAAAGTGCCCAACAAGAGCTCGAAGAGGGCAAGAGTCAAAATTTCGAGCTCTACCGCCCCCACCAATGCTACCGCTGCACCCAAAGTTGCTGATGCCATCGAGGTCACCTCCATTGCTGAGGTCACCTCCATTGCTGAGGTCGATGCCATCATCGAGGTCGGAGGGCCTTCGATACCCCCAAGTCCTCCTGCTAAGCTTCAAGCTCCAAAGCCTCCTATCGAAAGGAAAAAGGAGGTCGAAAAGAAGAAGACCAAAATGGCCTCTAGAAAATCCCAAAGAAAGTCCCATCGCAGCAAGCCTAATGGTTTCGACGAGGAGCTAGGGGAGAACCCCTTCGATAAGCATAACATCATCAGGGGCTTAGTCGATGGTTTCACCTTACTTGATGTAGTAGATAGGATTGTTGATGCGGATGTCGATCAGCGTGCTTGGGATTCACTTGGATCCTTTCTTGAGGTAATCATTTTGTCCTTCCATTTCTCTTTAAGCTTCTTAGTATTTTTTCATTTGCATAACCCACTTCATCCCTTGCAGACCGGCCACAAATTGCTTGGTTACATTAAATCACTAAATTGCTTAAGGTCAGAGTTGGTGAAGGTCCAAGAAGATCATCAAGCCAAAGTTGAGCACTTTGTTAAGGAGGGAGCTGAGGTCGACTTGCCTTTTGGAGGAGAAATCTATCAAAGTTGACCGCCTCCTAAAGAAAAAATCTATCAAGATTGAGGATTTGCAGGAGGTGCTCAGGAGAGAGGAGCAAGCATCGATGGGACTAAAGGCCACCTTGGCTTTAGAAGAGGATAAGAGGAGAAAGGCTGAAGCTAAGACTGCCGAGCTGAAGGAGCATATCTCAAGGCAGATCTCAAAGGCAAAGGCCCAAGCGATAGAAAAATTTAAGGCTTCTTCCAAGATGTTGGATATTAATGTCAAATTCGGTTAGGAGGCCTTTAATAAAGGGTTTGAGCTTTATGAGGATAGAATCACCAACAGGTTTCTCGTGCTCAACCTCAGCTTCTTATATGAAGAAGTTCCTGAAGACAAAGCGGGACCATCTATTGAAGCTACTGATCTTCCACCAACTGGATCCATCCCTGCTATGTCTCCAACTATGCCTATTCCTCCCGCTTTTGAAGAATCTATGCCAACTAGGGCCGCACTGAACTCCTCTACCACTCCTCCAGAGGTCTGAGACTTCTTTTTATTTTTATTTTTTTATTTTTCCTTCTTGTACTTGAACATTTTGATTTAATGAAAATAATTTTTTTTTATGTTTGTGCCATGGTGTGCTTGTTTTTTAGAATCTTTCTAGTGAAGATAATCATGATTCACCTCCTTCTATCGATGCCACACCATTACCCCAAGGCCTTCCTCTGAGATCTATCATTAAGAACCTGAAGAGGGAGGTTCACCAAACTAAGAAAAAATTGAAGAAAGCAGAGGACGAGCTTTAGAAGTTGAAGAAGTACTATTCGAAAGCCATAGTTGAAGTCATCCGCCTTCGACAAGTTCATAAAAAGAATGCCATGGACTATATCAATAAGAAGTACCATCTGATAGAGAAATTAGAATGAGTGAAGAAGCTTAGCAGCGACAAGGCATGGACCTTGAAAGCCAAGATGAGCTCTCTTGAAGTCAAGCTAAAGGCCGCACAAGAGTGGATTCGAGTACTTGAAGGAAGTTTAGCATGGTCCACCTGAAGGGAAATCCTGATTTCCCTGACCAGGTTCGTTCAGATCTGATCAGATCAAGAGATATATTTCAAAATTTTTTTTCTCTTGATCTGTATCAGATCAGGGATGCTTCAGATCTGATTCTTATTTATTTAATAAAAATTAAATGAAAAGGATAAATTAAATCACATTCAATTTACCTGAATAGGGTAATCCTATTACCCTGTTGATGATCCTGTTTGCAGCGGAAGGTTCTGGATCAAGCCACGCAAGCGCCTGGCCTCTACCGGTATCCACTCGGGCTGGATCTGGAGATCCTCTTCTTCTCTATCACGCCTCCAAAAATCAGATCTGGATCTGATCTGGAGGATCTTCAAAACTCCTTTTGAAGATCTGCAGTCGTTCTTCGCAGCAGCGCAGCCTTCTTGCTTTTGATCTCCTTTTCTTGATCTAAATCGCACCAATCCAAATCCAAAACACTTTTGGACGTGGAGAGCAAGGGGAGATGAGAGTATGGCGTGGAGAAAGGGGAGAGAGGCAGCCTTGGGGCGTGGGAAGATTGCTTCTTGATTATTTTTTCACTTGGGCGCTGGGTCTCTTATATAGACTAAGCGTGATCCAAGTCATCTTCCTCCCAACCAATCACAACCCTTTGTGAAATCAGATCTAAATCTGATTGGTGGGATTAGAGTCCCCTGGATTCCTACTTGGAGAGTGCCTTGGACCAGTCAAACTGGATTCTTAGAAGAACTCTCATTGGAATCCTAAAGGGAGATGGAGTCCTTGTCCAACAAGGACTCCTAGGCGCCTCCTACTTGGGCTCACGCCACCCTTGGCGTGCGCCCATCTCCTTGCCAGGTTCTGGCAGGGGGACAAGCCCCCACCAGCTCTCCAATAGGTGCATGACATGTGGTCAAAAGTCAAAGGGTCAATGGTCAACGTTTGACCAGTCAAAGGTAGACTTTTGACCAAAGTCAAAGAACAAGAAATGGCAGGTGACCAAAAATGGCAGGTAATGTCTTACAAATAAGACAACCTATTCTGACTTGGACAACCTCCAGTCAGACCATATGAAGGCCTCTGATTGAGCACAAACTCCTTTGGCTCAGACAGGACAACTTATTTATGATAGCAAAAGAAGAACGTTAGGTTCAATCGAGTGCTAGCACGATTTCCTTGAACCTAATTGAATCTCATTCAGATCAATTGAACTAGATTCAGTTCAATTGATGATCACCAGATTCAAACCCTTGTTTGTGTGACCCAGTTAGGTTCAGTTCTGTATGGTAATGGGATATGTCATGATCTCTATCATCGACATCATCGAAACTCCTTTCGATGGATCAGAACTCTTCTGATTCGAACAGCTAGAATGATCGATCATCTAAATCATTCTAATTGCTCCCAAAATCCACCAGTGACACCTAGCAGTATATGGTGGCAACCCATCAGAGCTGAATGCGAACCTCTTGGTGCAGCTACCTGTGTGATTCAGTTCTTCTATCTTGAGCCCCGATCAGATTAGGGTTAAGGTGAACTCGTCAAACCCTAGTCTCTGTCATATGATGTAATCATTCGATTCGAGTCCAATGTGAAAATCTAAATAGAAACTCTTTCTATTATTTCACTCTGCCATGGCCATGGGCTTCAGGACTTGATTCTCATGATCATCATAGGGCTACTCCTCTACCACCGAGGTAGATAGATCCCATCTTGATGCAATCCAGTTCCTACAATGAACATGTCATAGCCAACATACACCTCAGGGTTCCATATGGCTAGGAGACCGAGTAATGGTGTAGTCAAACTATAACACCCTCAAGGTGAACTGCCGATGCATCTCAGGTCAAAGAACCAGACACACTACTGCAGCATCGAGTCAGTCATTGACGAGAAGGTAGACTCCCTAATGACTACTCGAGGTGGTCACGCTCAGT
Source organism: Cocos nucifera (assembly GCA_006176705.1). Classification (NCBI taxonomy): domain Eukaryota; kingdom Viridiplantae; phylum Streptophyta; class Magnoliopsida; order Arecales; family Arecaceae; genus Cocos; species Cocos nucifera. The sequence goes on from QRFJ01001052.1 coordinate 324,186, forward strand.
GCCCTCGTTCTCTAACGAGTACCTGTACTCTCGCTCCGGTGTCTCCACACCGTAGACTCAAGACTCATCTACTAAAGAGAAGCGATCGTACACCAACCTTCCGGATCAATCACCATCCTCGTGATGATCCTATGGTCGGGAGCTATTTATGAGTTAATAATGATTATTCATGTCTTAAATTTTCAACTCTTGAAAATATGAATTATCATTACCATTAACTCAAAGGATGTATCACAGACACTAAATACACATGTGTGATAGAAAATAACCCATTTATTAATTATAGTCAAAATTACAATTTTGCCCCTAGAAGTGTATTACAAGTGTCAGCCAATTCTGGCTTCTAGGGCACATATATCTAACAATCTCCCACTTGTCCTAAAGCCAATTGGCTACAAGTCTAAGTCCCATCTTCTCAAGGTGGGCTTCGATCTTCTGCTGGCCCAACGGCTTTGTAAGTGGGTCTGCCACATTATCTGTGGAGTTGACTCTCTTGACCTCAACGTAACCTTTCTCAAGGTAATCGCGGATGAGATGGTATCGCCGCTCAATGTGCTTGGACTTCTGGTGAGACCTCGGCTCCTTAGCAAGGGCTATGGCGCCATTGTTGTCGCAGTAAAGAGGAATGGCATCTGATGGCATTACTCCAATTTCTGCAGCAAACTTCTTGTACCAGAATGCTTCCTTTGCAGCCTCTGATGCAGCTATATATTCTGCTTCCATGGTGGAATCTGCTATCACAGTTTGCTTGGAACTCTTCCAGCTGACAGCTCCACCATTGCACACAAACAGACTTCCAGATGTCGACTTTCGATCATCTATATCGGACATGAAGTCCGAGTCTGTGTATCCCTGGACCAGGAGTTCTCCATTACCAAAGACCAACATCATATCCTTAGTTCTTCTCAAGTACTTAAGGATACATTTCACAGAAGTCCAGTGTTCTTCACCTGGATTTGACTGATATCTGCTTGTGACACTCACAGCATGGGCTATATCAGGTCGTGTACATAGCATGGCATACATGAGGCTCCCTATTGCAGAAGCATAAGGGATCTTGCTCATGCGTTCTATTTCCTCAGGTGTGCTGGGGCACATCTTCTTGGAAAGATGAATACCATGTCTGAAGGGTATTAATCCCCTCTTAGAGTTTTCCATACTAAACCTCTTTAGTACTTCCTCTATGTACATCTTCTGTGAAAGTCCTAGCATCCTATTCGGTCTATCCCTATAGACCTTAATTCCTAGAATAAAGGATGCTTCACCTAGGTCTTTCATGGAGAATTCCTTAGACAACCACATCTTGACTGATGTCAACATGGGAATATCATTCCCAATAAGGAGGATGTCATCCACGTACAATACGAGGAAGACAACAGCGCTCCCACTGACCCTTTTGAAAACACATGGTTCCTCTTCATTTTTGATGAAACCAAACTTTTTGATCACATCATTAAAACGAGTGTTCCAGCTCCGAGATGCTTGCTTAAGTCCATATATGGACCTTTGCAGCTTGCAAACCTTGTGATCAGTATCACTGGATGTGAAACCTAGCGGCTGTTCCATATAGATATCTTCCTCAAGATATCCATTTAGGAATGCCGTTTTCACGTCCATTTGCCATATTTCATAATCGAAATAGGCTGCAACAGCAAGCAATGTGCGGATGGATTTTAGCATAGCTACCGGGGAAAAGGTATCCTGATAGTCAATGCCTTCACGTTGACTATAACCTTTTGCCACCAGTCTAGCCTTGAATGTCTCCACATTCCCATCTGCACCAATCTTTCTCTTGAAGATCCACTTACATCCAATAGGTACTATACCTTCTGGTGGATCTACCAAGGTCCAGACTTGGTTTGAGTGCATCGAGTCGATCTCTGACTTCATTGCCTCAAGCCATTTCTCGGAGTCGATATCTGATATCGCCTCGTTGTAGGTTTTGGGATCATCACCATGAGCACCATTACCTATGAGGAACATTTCCTCTACGTCCTCTGAAATAATACCTAAGTATCTTTCAGGGGGACGGGAAACTCTTTCCGATCTACGAGGTGGAGGAGGTAGTGTTCTTATTGGCTCAACCTGATTTGGTTCCACTTGGTCCTTAGCTCTTTCTGCTTGTGAGACTTTCTCATCAAGCTTAATCTGCTTTCCAATGCCACTATCTTGAATAAACTGTTTTTCAAGAAATATGGCATGTCGACTCACAATCACATTGTGGTCTTCAGGAATGTAGAAATAGTATCCTAATGACTCTTTAGGATATCCTATGAATCGAGCTCTAAAGGACCTAAACTCTAACTTGTCCGCTTGTTGTCTTTTGACATGAGCCGGACAACCCCAAATTCTGAGATGACTCAGACTTGGTTTCTTACCGTGCCATATCTCATACGGTGTGGTAGGAACGGTTTTAGAGGGAACCCTATTCAGTAGATAAGATTGAAGTTAATAATGAATGTCCCCAAAGAAAATCTGGGAGGTCTGTGAAGCTCATCATGGATCGAACCATATCCAATAGAGTCCGATTTCTCCGTTCTGAAACCCCGTTGAGTTGAGGTGTTCCTGGTGGAGTCCATTGAGAGACTATGCCATTTTCCTTAAGATAGTCTAGGAATTCCCGGCTAAGGTATTCACCTCCTCGATCTGATCGAAGAACCTTAATGGGTTTTTCAGTTTGCTTTTCTACTTCATGTCTAAATTCTTTGAACTTTTCAAAAGCTTCAGACTTGTGTCTCATAAGATACACATACCCATACCTAGACAGATCATCGGTAAAGGTAATGAAGTAGACAAAATTGCCTCTAGCCGGCACATCGAATGGGCCGCACACATCAGTATGTACTAGGGCAAGGAGATCTGTGGCCCTCTCCCCATGTCCAACAAAAGGGAGTTTAGTCATTTTGCCTTGAAGACAAGATTCACAAGTTGGATATGACTCGGAAGTCAATGGACTCAATAGCCCATTTTTCTCCAATTTGTTGATCCTATCTTCTGCTATATGACCTAATCTCAGGTGCCATAGATATCTGTCGTTTGGACTATCCCTAGGTCGTTTGGCATTCACGTTTTGCTCGATAGTTAGAACAGGTACATCAATATGTAGCTGATAAAGACCATTAATAAGGAAACCATTTGCAATTTTATTTCTTTCATAAAGAATGTTACAATGGTCCTTAAAGAAGGTGATCACATAACCTTCTTGTGCTAAGCATGAAACAGAAATCAAATTCCTGCTAGCTGCAGGCACTAATAACAGTCTTTTAAAACTAAGTCTAAACCAGATGGTAATCGAAGAGGGTATGTTCCCACGGCTACTGCAGCAACTCTTGCTCCATTACCGATGCGTAGGATCATGTCTCCATCCCTCAGCCTCCTGCTATCCTCAAGACCCTGCATAGAAGTGCATAGGTGAGCACTAGATCCAGAGTCAAGCACCCAACTGGATGCAGAAGAAACCGTAAGGTTAGACTCAATAACGAGCATACCTCCAGAAGGACCTTCCTTCTTGTTCTTTAGGGTGGCCAGGTAAGTAGGGCAGTTCCGCTTCCAATGGCCGTCGCTGTTGCAATGGAAACACTTTCCTTTGCCAACGACCTTCTTCTTCGGTTCTGCCTTCTTCTTCTTTGATCCTTCTACCTTTTGCTTTTTCACAGACTTCTTTTTCTTTCCATAAGACTTTCTTTTGGAAGAAGTCCGTTCCATAGCAAGAACTGAGCCTTTAGAACCTTTCATAGAAAGCTCAGCGGTAACCAGCATATTCATCAACTCGGCCAAGGAATTTTGAAGTTTATGCATGTGGTAATTCATGATGAATTGCCCATATGCATCAGTCAAGGATTGCAGAATAATATCATTCTGCAAGTCCAAGTCCAACTTCACACCGAGCTTCTCAAGCTCTTCCATGTCCTTGATCATTGTCAGACAGTGATCTTGGACTGACTGCCCATCACGCATCTTAGCCTTAAAAAGTCGTTTCGTGACTTGATATTTGGCTGCGCGACTCTGTTCACCAAACATCTCCTGCAGGTGAGCCAACATTTGGCGAGCAGTCCCGATATCTTCATGTTGGCGCTGGAGCTCATCAGACATCGAGCCCAACATGTAGTATCTGGCCTTATTGTCTTCGTCAATCCATTTTTCCAGAGACGCTCTCTGTTCAGTGGATGGACGAGCTGGTAAGGTGGGAGGGTCCTGGTCCAAAACATGTGTTAACTTCTCGGAACCCAAAACAATTTTGTAATTCCTGAGCCAATCTTTATAATTGGGTCCAGTCAGTCTATGTGTGTCTAGGATACGTGCCAGTGGGTTGGACGCAGACATTTTCCTGTAGAGAGTCAAAGATTCTAGTTAGATACTGTAATTTTGACTTGACCAATTTGTTTAGGGATTTTATTTTTAAACAAATTAGCTCCCACTATTTTCTCGGATCCCTACACTCCCTCTGTAGAGATGCGAAAATCTCCGCGATTGATGATTTCTAGTGGGTGGTGCGGTCTCACCAACTGACTCATCACCTCACCTAACAGTTATTGGTGATGGGTTAGCCAATGAGTGAACAACTCTTGTTCAATGATTCTCTAATCATGGTGCACCCAAACTTGGTCTCTAATTCATGAATCTCACCGTATCCGGAATATTGATCCACTCCTTAGTTAAGTCAGACCCACCATTTGCATAGACTGGGTTCCTAATTGGGTCTCTCACCGTATCCGGAATATTGAGCCCAACTCATCCTCCAGCCCATAGCATCCAATGCCTAATAGACATGGTTGCGTCTTCCCGGTGCAACTGAGCCACTGTATCCAGCCGAGAACAATCAACCCCGGGAAGGGCCCGCACGTCTACAATGGTGGAAGACCTCGGACTTAATCTTTTCTTAGGGAGAATTGATTCAGGTCTCATTAAACTAGACTTGGCTTAGTCATAACAATTATGACTAACCTAGTGGCATGGGTCAGCTCGGATTATTGACCACCTCAGATCAGAACTGTGTCAACAGATATGGCCAGGTAAGTGAGACCGGTGGAAGGAATATGCCATTAACTCGCACAAGAACGCATTCAGGTCGAGTAGCTTCCAATTAAAAACCAGTCGGTCGTCTGTGCCAAACTTACCTTAGACACCAAATTGTTGAGTCAGAACCAATTGGGTTAGCCTACAATCCAGACTCTAACCTCTGAGCCTAATTAGGTCTTGCTTGATCGTGACTCGATCTTGACCCAGACTTAATCCTATTAGGCTGGTCAATTTAAGCATTGTTGATCCCATCTAACCAACTCTTGATTCGGTTTGATCAACCGCTTAGACCTAATTGAGCTACCCAAGCCCGAACCCAGTATTATGAATATGTCTTAGATCTGAAATTCTCAATTTTAGACCTAATTAATATTCCATAAACTTAATTCTTAATTAAGTAGGGTTCATAAACAAAATATGCACAATAAATCCTAGGGTTTCAGGATCTAGGGTTTTGCAGAAAGTAAGTTTTTGGGTTTCTGATTAAGGACGAACACGCAGCACCCCTACACATCATAAGAACACCCCATCGAATGGGAAGAGAGGGCCTTTAAACCCTTCTTCGTTCTTATGACCGGACGGCCAAGAGGAACGCCTTAATCAGGAACATGTAAATACTACAAAACAGTTATAGATCTATATCATATATCTCATATACAAATTTAGATCTAATCATGGCATATTTTGCATACATCTCATGTATCATAATCATGCATGTTTTCAGATCTAAATTATCACATAATAATCTGAAAAATTAGATTTAAATTGATCTAATCAAAATAAATTCTAATCTAGACAATTATGTAGAACTATTCTACAACTAGTCTAGTCATGCATCTATCATATCTCATATGATATTTAAAATTAAATAATTTTTATTTGCTGTTTATCAGATGTTATTATAACACTTATAATATCAGAAAACAGTAAATAAGAAGATCTAAAATATGATTTAATCATATTAAATCAAAGACATGCAAAACTATTCTATAGAACTATTCTATTCTAGAACTAGTCATGCATATCTTCATGTTCTTAGATCCAAATCATTTAATTTTAATTTTTCTGATTTCAGATCTGATCACATCTCATGTGACATCTGAAATCACGTTATTTTTAATTAAAATAAAATTAAAATCAGATCTAAACTATTTTTAGAACCATGGCTCTGATACCACTTGAAGGGAAATCCTGATTTCCCTGACCAGGTTCGTTCAGATCTGATCAGATCAAGAGATATATTTCAAAAATTTTTCTCTTAGATCTGTATCAGATCAGGGATGCTTCAGATCTGATTCTTATTTATTTAATAAAAATTAAATGAAAAGGATAAATTAAATCACATTCAATTTACCTGAATAGGGTAATCCTATTACCCTGTTGATGATCCTGTTTGCAGCGGAAGGTTCTGGATCAAGCCACGCAAGCGCCTGGCCTCTACCGGTATCCACTCGGGCTGGATCTGGAGATCCTCTTCTTCTCTATCACGCCTCCAAAAATCAGATCTGGATCTGATCTGGAGGATCTTCAAAACTCCTTTTGAAGATCTGCAGTCGTTCTTCGCAGCAGCGCAGCCTTCTTGCTTTTGATCTCCTTTTCTTGATCTAAATCGCACCAATCCAAATCCAAAACACTTTTGGACGTGGAGAGCAAGGGGAGATGAGAGTATGGCGTGGAGAAAGGGGAGAGAGGCAGCCTTGGGGCGTGGGAAGATTGCTTCTTGATTATTTTTTCACTTGGGCGCTGGGTCTCTTATATAGACTAAGCGTGATCCAAGTCATCTTCCTCCCAACCAATCACAACCCTTTGTGAAATCAGATCTAAATCTGATTGGTGGGATTAGAGTCCCCTGGATTCCTACTTGGAGAGTGCCTTGGACCAGTCAAACTGGATTCTTAGAAGAACTCTCATTGGAATCCTAAAGGGAGATGGAGTCCTTGTCCCACAAGGACTCCATGCCGCCTCTTACTGGGCTCACGCCTCCCTTGGCGTGCGCCCATCTCCTTGCCAGGTTCTGGCAGGGGGACAAGCCCCCACCAGCTCTCCAATAGGTGCATGACATGTGGTCAAAAGTCAAAGGGTCAATGGTCAACGTTTGACCAGTCAAAGGTAGACTTTTGACCAAAGTCAAAGAACAAGAAATGGCAGGTGACCAAAAATGGCAGGTAATGTCTTACAAATAAGACAACCTATTCTGACTTGGACAACCTCCAGTCAGACCATATGAAGACCTCTGTTTGAGCACAAACTCCTTTGGCTCAGACAGGACAACTTATTTATGATAGCAAAAGAAGAACGTTAGGTTCAATCGAGTGCTAGCACGATTTCCTTGAACCTAATTGAATCTCATTCAGATCAATTGAACTAGATTAGTTCAATTGATGATCACCAGATTCAAACCCTTGTTTGTGTGACCCAGTTAGGTTCAGTTCTGTATGGTAATGGGATATGTCATGATCTCTATCATCGACATCATCGAAACTCCTTTCGATGGATCAGAACTCTTCTGATTCGAACAGCTAGAATGATCGATCATCTAAATCATTCTAATTGCTCCCAAAATCCACCAGTGACACCTAGCAGTATATGGTGGCAACCCATCAGAGCTGAATGCGAACCTCTTGGTGCAGCTACCTGTGTGATTCAGTTCTTCTATCTTGAGCCCCGATCAGATTAGGGTTAAGGTGAACTCGTCAAACCCTAGTCTCTGTCATATGATGTAATCATTCGATTCGAGTCCAATGTGAAAATCTAAATAGAAACTCTTTCTATTATTTCACTCTGCCATGGCCATGGGCTTCAGGACTTGATTCTCATGATCATCATAGGGCTACTCCTCTACCACCGAGGTAGATAGATCCCATCTTGATGCAATCCAGTTCCTACAATGAACATGCATAGCCAACATACACCTCAGGGTTCCATATGGCTAGGAGACCGAGTAATGGTGTAGTCAAACTATAACACCCTCAAGGTGAACTGCCGATGCATCTCAGGTCAAAGAACCAGACACACTACTGCAGCATCGAGTCAGTCATTGACGAGAAGGTAGACTCCCTAATGACTACTCGAGGTGGTCACGCTCAGTGCCCTCGTTCTCTAACGAGTACCTGTACTCTCGCTCCGGTGTCTCCACACCGTAGACTCAAGACTCATCTACTAAAGAGAAGCGATCGTACACCAACCTTCCGGATCAATCACCATCCTCGTGATGATCCTATGGTCGGGAGCTGTTTATGAGTTAATAATTGCATTATTCAATGTCTTAATTTCAACTCTTGAAATATTTGAATATCATTACCATTAACTCGAAGGGATGATATGCACCAGACACTAAAATACACATGTGGTGATAGAAATAACCCATTTCATTAAATTATGAGTGCAAAATTAGCAATTTTGCGCCCCTAGAAGTGTATTACAAGTGCTCAGCCAATTTCTGGCTTCTAGGGCACATATATCTAACAATCTCCCACTTGACCTAAAGCCAATTGGCTACAATCTAAGTCCCCATCTTCTCAAGGTGGGCTTCGATCTTCTGCTGGCCCAACGGCTTTGTAAGTGGGTCTTGCCACACATTATCTGGCGGAGTCGACTCTCTTGATCTCGACATATCTCCCTTTTTTTCAAGGTAATCGCGGATAGGGTGTATCGCCGCTCAATATGCTTGGATTTCTGGTGACGAGGACCTCGGCTCCTTAGCAAGGGCTATGGCGCCAATTGTTGTCCGCAGTATATGAGAATGGCAATCTGATTGCATTACTGTCCGGATTTCTGAGCAACTTTTTGTACCAGGAATGCCTCCTTTGCAGCCTCTGATGCAGCTATATATTCTGCTTGCTCATGGTGGAATCTGCTATCACAGTTATTGCTTGGAACTTCTTACCAGCTTGACGAGCTCCACCATGTGCCACACAAACAGACTTCCAGATGTCGACTTTCGATCATCTTATATCGGACATGAAGTTCGATCTTGTATCCCTGGACCAGGATTCTCCATTTACCAAAGACCAACATCATATCTTTAGTTCTTCTCAAGTACTTAAGGATAACTTCACAGAAGTCCAAGTGTTCTTTGCACCTGGTTTGACTGATATCTGCTTGTGACACTCACAGCATGGGCTATAGTCAGGTCGTGTACATAGCAATGCGCCATACATGAGGCTCCCTAATTGCAGAACGCATAAGGGATCTTGCTCATGCCGTTCTATTTTCCTCAGGTGTGGCTGGGGCACATCTGTCTTGAAAGATAGAATACCATGTCTGAAGGGTATTAATCCCCTCTTAGAGTTTTCCATACTAAACCTGCTTTAGTACTTTCTCTATTACATCCTTCTTGTGGAAAAGTCCTAGCACAATCCTATGTCGTCTATCCCTATAGACCACTTATTCCTAAGAATAAAGGATGCTTCACTAGGTCTTTCATGGTAGAATTTCCTTAGACAACCACATCTGTGACTGATTGTCAACATGGAATAATCATTCCCAATTAAGTGAGGATGGTCATCCACGTACAAATACGAGGAAGAACAACAGCGTCCCACTGACCTTTTGAAAAGCACGACGGGTTCCTTCTTCGTTTTTGATGAACAAACTTTTTGATCACATCATTAAAAACGAGTGGTTCCGCTCCGAGATGCTTGCTTAAGTCCATATATGGACCTTTGCAGCTTGTCAAACCTTGTTGATCAGTATCACTGGATGTGGAAACCTAGCGGCTGTTCCATATAAGATATCTTCCTTCAAGATATCCATTTAGGAATGCCTTTTCAACGTCCATTTGCCATATTTCATAATCGAAATAGCATGCAACAACAAGCAATGTGCGGATGGGATTTTACCATAGCTACGGGGAAAAGGTATCCTGATAGTCAATGCCTTCACGTTGACTATAAAACCTTTTTGCACCAGTCTAGCCTGAATGTCTCCACATTCCCATTCTGCAACCAATTCTTTCTCTTGAAGATCCACTTACATCCAATAGCGTACTATACGCTTCTGGTGGATCTACCAAGGTCCAAACTTGGTTTTGAGTGGCATCGGTCGATCTTAACTGCATCGCCTCAAGCCATTTCTCGAGTCGTATCTGATATCGCCTCGTTGTAGGTTTTTGTTTTTTCGTGATCATCACCATGAGCACCATTACCTATGAGGAACATTTCCTCTACGTCCTCTGAAATAATACCTAAGTATCTTTCAGGGGGACGGGAAACTCTTTCCGATCTACGAGGTGGAGGAGGTAGTGTTCTTATTGGCTCAACCTGATTTGGTTCCACTTGGTCCTTAGCTCTTTCTGCTTGTGAGACTTTCTCATCAAGCTTAATCTGCTTTCCAATGCCACTATCTTGAATAAACTATTTTTCAAGAAATATGGCATGTCGACTCACAATCACATTGTGGTCTTCTGGAATGTAGAAATAGTATCCTAATGACTCTTTAGGATATCCTATGAATCGAGCTCTAAAGGACCTAAACTCTAACTTGTCCGCTTGTTGTCTTTTGACATGAGCCGGACAACCCCAAATTCTGAGATGACTCAGACTTGGTTTCTTACCGTGCCATATCTCATACGGTGTGGTAGGAACGGTTTTAGAGGGAACCCTATTCAGTAAATAGATTGAAGTTAATAATGAATGTCCCCAAAGAAAATCTGGGAGGTCTGTGAAGCTCATCATGGATCGAACCATATCCAATAGAGTCCGATTTCTCCGTTCTGAAACCCCGTTGAGTTGAGGTGTTCCTGGTGGAGTCCATTGAGAGACTATGCCATTTTCCTTAAGATAGTCTAGGAATTCCCGGCTAAGGTATTCACCTCCTCGATCTGATCGAAGAACCTTAATGGGTTTTCCAGTTTGTTTTTCTACTTCATGTCTGAATTCTTTGAACTTTTCAAAAGCTTCAGACTTGTGTCTCATAAGATACACATACCCATACCTAGACAGATCATCGGTAAAGGTAATGAAGTAGACAAAATTGCCTCTAGCCGGCACATCGAATGGGCCGCACACATCAGTATGTACTAGGGCAAGGAGATCTGTGGCCCTCTCCCCATGTCCAACAAAAGGGAGTTTAGTCATTTTGCCTTGAAGACAAGATTCACAAGTTGGATATGACTCAAAAGTCAATGGACTCAATAGCCCATTTTTCTCCAATTTGTTGATCCTATCTTCTGCTATATGACCTAATCTCAGGTGCCATAGATATCTGTCGTTTGGACTATCCCTAGGTCGTTTGGCATTCACGTTTTGCTCGATAGTTAGAACAGGTACATCAATATGTAGCTGATAAAGACCATTAATAAGGAAACCATTTGCAATTTTATTTCTTTCATAAAGAATGTTACAATGGTCCTTAAAGAAGGTGATCACATAACCTTCTTGTGCTAAGCATGAAACAGAAATCAAATTCCTGCTAGCTGCAGGCACATAATAACAGTCTTTTAAAACTAAGTCTAAACCAGATGGTAATCGCAGAGGGTATGTTCCCACGGCTACTGCAGCAACTCTTGCTCCATTACCGATGCGTAGGATCATGTCTCCATCCCTCAGCCTCCTGCTATCCTCAAGACCCTGCATAGAAGTGCACAGATGAGCACTAGAACCAGAGTCAAGCACCCAACTGGATGCAGAAGAAACCGTAAGGTTAGACTCAATAACGAGCATACCTCCAGAAGGACCTTCCTTCTTGTTCTTTAGGGTGGCCAGGTAAGTAGGGCAGTTCCGCTTCCAATGGCCGTCGCTGTTGCAATGGAAACACTTTCCTTTGCCACGACCTTCTTCTTCGGTTCTGCCTTCTTCTTCTTTGATCCTTCCTACCTTTTGCTTTTTCACAGACTTCTTTTTCTTTCCATAAGACTTTCTTTTGGAAGAAGTCCGTTCCATAGCAAGAACTGAGCCTTTAGAACCTTTCATAGAAAGCTCAGCGGTAACCAGCATATTCATCAACTCGGCCAAGGAATTTCTGAAGTTTATGCATGTGGTAATTCATGATGAATTGCCCATATGCATCAGTCAAGGATTGCAGAATAATATCGTTCTGCAAGTCCAAGTCCAACTTCACACCGAGCTTCTCAAGCTCTTCCATGTCCTTGATCATTGTCAGACAGTGATCTTGGACTGACTGCCCATCACGCATCTTAGCCTTAAAAAGTCGTTTCGTGACTTGATATTTGGCTGCGCGACTCTGTTCACCAAACATCTCCTGCAGGTGAGCCAACATTTGGCGAGCAGTCCCGATATCTTCATGTTGGCGCTGGAGCTCATCAGACATCGAGCCCAACATGTAGTATCTGGCCTTATTGTCTTCGTCAATCCATTTTTCCAGAGACGCTCTCTGTTCAGTGGATGGACGAGCTGGTAAGGTGGGAGGGTCCTGGTCCAAAACATGTGTTAACTTCTCTGAACCCAAAACAATTTTGTAGTTCCTGAGCCAATCTTTATAATTGGGTCCAGTCAGTCTATGTGTGTCTAGGATACGTGCCAGTGGGTTGGACGCAGACATTTTCCTGTAGAGAGTCAAAGATTCTAGTTAGATACTGTAATTTTGACTTGACCAATTTGTTTAGGGATTTTATTTTTAAACAAATTAGCTCCCACTATTTTCTCGGATCCCTACACTCCCTCTGTAGAGATGCGAAAATCTCCGCGATTGATGATTTCTAGTGGGTGGTGCGGTCTCACCAACTGACTCATCACCTCACCTAACAGTTATTGGTGATGGGTTAGCCAATGAGTGAACAACTCTTGTTCAATGATTCTCTAATCATGGTGCACCCAAACTTGGTCTCTAATTCATGAATCTCACCGTATCCGGAATATTGATCCACTCCTTAGTTAAGTCAGACCCACCATTTGCATAGACTGGGTTCCTAATTGGGTCTCTCACCGTATCCGGAATATTGAGCCCAACTCATCCTCCAGCCCATAGCATCCAATGCCTAATAGACATGGTTGCGTCTTCCCGGTGCAACTGAGCCACTGTATCCAGCCGAGAACAATCAACCCCGGGAAGGGCCCGCACGTCTACAATGGTGGAAGACCTCGGACTTAATCTTTTCTTAGGGAGAATTGATTCAGGTCTCATTAAACTAGACTTGGCTTAGTCATAACAATTATGACTAACCTAGTGGCATGGGTCAGCTCGGATTATTGACCACCTCAGATCAGAACTGTGTCAACAGATATGGCCAGGTAAGTGAGACCGGTGGAAGGAATATGCCGTTAACTCGCACAAGAACGCATTCAGGTCGAGTAGCTTCCAATTAAAAACCAGTCGGTCGTCTGTGCCAAACTTACCTTAGACACCAAATTGTTGAGTCAGAACCAATTGGGTTAGCCTACAATCCAGACTCTAACCTCTGAGCCTAATTAGGTCTTGCTTGATCGTGACTCGATCTTGACCCAGACTTAATCCTATTAGGCTGGTCAATTTAAGCATTGTTGATCCCATCTAACCAACTCTTGATTCGGTTTGATCAACCGCTTAGACCTAATTGAGCTACCCAAGCCCGAACCCAGTATTATGAATATGTCTTAGATCTGAAATTCTCAATTTTAGACCTAATTGATATTCCATAAACTTAATTCTTAATTAAGTAGGGTTCATAAACAAAATATGCACAATAAATCCTATTTCTAACAAGGTTATTGGGATATAAAAGGATAGTTGAAAGGGCCTCTCTCTTTATCCCTTTATCAGGACGAGATCCTCCTCCTGTTTCTGACGAGATTGGCTTTTTTTCTTGTTAGGATGAGGTTCTCCTTCTATCTCTAACAAGATTATTAGGATACAAAAGGGTCAATGAAAGGGACTCTCCTCTTTACCTCCTATTTAAGAATCGGGAGCCTTCAATTTTATTTTGTGTAATTCTCTACCATTGCATAATTTTGCATCAAAGATGAAGATATTAAAGTAAAAAAAAGTTATTGAGATGTAATTACTGATAATATGTTTGCTAAATTCCATGGCCATGGTAGTGCAGCTCCTCCGAACTTCTTTAGATAATATATTTCTAAGCAGACAATTTTCACGACCTCATAAGAGCCTTTCCAGTTTAGGGCAAGCTTTTCTTGATTTTGGAGTTATGAGATATCCGCTTGTCGAAGCACCAGGTCTTCTACTTTGAATGTCTTATTTCTAACTCTTGAATTATAGTAGCAAGATACCCTTTGCTTGTAAGCCTCCATTCGGATCTGAGCCTTCTCTCATTTTTCTTCCAGTCGATCAAGATTTACTCTGAGGTCCTATGAGTTGCTTTGTTCATTAAAGGCTTCAACCCATGCTGAAGGAAGCTGGAGTTCAATTGGAATAACTGCCTCCATCTCAAAGGCCAATAGAAAGGGAGTTTCTCTAGTAGGCAATCGTTGGGTAGTTTGGTAAGTCCAAAGCACATGATAAAATTCATCTATCCATGTGCCTTTTGCCCTCTTAAGTCTTGCCTTTATCCCTTGAAGCAAAGTTCTATTGGTTACTTCTACCTCACCTTTCACCTACGGATGAGCTACTGATGTGAACTGGTGAGAGATCTTTAGATCTTTGCAAAACTCAGCAAAATTTACTCCTGCAAACTGACATCCATTATCAATGATTAACATTCGAGGTAGACCAATTCTGCAAATAATTGACTTTCAGACAAAGTTCTGCACTTTAGTTTTAGTGATTTTTGCTAGAGGTTTGGCCTTAACCCACTCAGTGAAATAATCTGCTGCCATCAAAAGAAACTTTCGCTGTCCAGATGCTATGAAAAAAGATCCAAGTATATCCATTCTCCACTGTGCAAACGACTATGAAATATTTAAAGATGTGAGCTGTGAAGCCGGCTATCTCTGAATATTTATATTTCTTTAGCAACGATCGTATTTTCTCACATATTCTATAGCATCCTGGTGCATTGTTGGCCAATAATATCCCTGCCAAAATAGTTTGAAAGATAAAGATCAGGCTCCCAGGTGATTTCCACATATCCCTTTGTGGACTTTCCTTAAGGCATAACCTACTTCAGAAGGTCAAAAAAATATGAGTGGCAGGGAGTACAACCTTTTGTACAGCTTATCCTCATATATGACATAGTGGGAGGCCTGATTTCTTAGTTTTCAATCTTCTTTGGGATCTCTTGGAAGAACTCCATCCTCAAGATAAGAAATCAGCGGATCAATCCAGCTAGGCTCATGGTTGACCTGCATTACTGCTTGGAACTCTTCTGAACTTAGGTGTTGTAGAACTTCGTAGAGGACTTCCTTCAGCAGTTCATTTGGGGCAAGGGTTACCAACTTTGAGAGAAGATCAGCTCTAGTGTTCTCTACCCTAAGGATCTACTGGATATCAAAGCTATTAAAGGTCGAGATCAAGCTTCTTATCTTTTCAAGTACTTCTTCATGCTTTCCTTCCGAGCTTCATAATTATTACTAACTTGCCCCATAACTAGCTGAAAGTCACTATAAATTTTTAGATGTTCTGCTTCCAGTTCTTTGGCTATTCTTCTTCCTGCAATCAAGGCTTCATTCTCTGCTCCATTATTAGTGGCAGAAAAGTCAAAGCGTAATGTATACTCCACTACAACTCCTTCTAGATTGATGAGAATCAAGGCTGCGCCTGCCCTAGAAGCATTAGACTAACCATCCATACATAATGCCTAGAAGTCTTTAGGAAGATCAATCTTCTCTTCAGGGGAGCTTGGAATACTAACTTCTTGATGCTCAGGTTTTGCCACATCTGGGATGGTTCACTCTACTACGAAGTTGGCCAATATTTAAGCCTTGATGGATAGTCGAGGTTGAAAATTGATATCAAACTCAATTAGCTCAATCGCCTACATTGCTATCCTTCCTAAGGTATCAGGCCAATGCAGGACTATCCTAATAGGTTGATCAGTGAGAAGAGTAATTGTATGCCCTTGAAAATAAGATCGGAGCTTCCTGGTTGCAATCAACTAGGCATATGTCAATTTTTCTAATTTGGTATACCTTATTTCCGCATCCCGTGGAATTTGGGTTATATAATAGATTGGCTTCTGGACTTTAGCTTCTTCTCTAATTAGGATGGCTTCAATAATTGCTAGTGATACTATTAAGTACAAGAATAACTCTTCTCCACGTTTAAACTTGGTGAGTAATAGAGGTGAATTAAGGTAGTTCTTCAATTCTTCAAAGGCCAACTGACACTCTAGAGTCCAGTTGAAGTTCTTGGACTATTTTAGTACTTGAAAGAAGGGCATGCAACATTCCGTTGATCTTGAGATGAAACCATTTAGGACTGCCACCTTGCCTGTAAGGCATTAGATTTCTTTTATTATTTTTAGAACAGTCATCTCTTGGATAGCTTTGATCTTCTATGGATTTGCTTCAATGCCATGCTTCAACACCATAAATCCTAAGAACTTTTCCGAGGTCACTCCAAAAGTGCATTTTTATAGGATTCAGCTTCATTTTATACCTCCGAAGGATGTTGAAGGTTTCTTCAAGGTCAGCGATGTGATTTGATGAAGATCGGCTTTTAACCAGTATATCATCCACATAGACCTCTATGTTATGATCGATCTGCTTCTTGAAAATCTTGTTGACTAGACATTGATAAGTTGCACCTACATTCTTAAGCCCAAAGAGCATGGTCCTGTAATAATAAAGACCACGATCAGTAATAAAAGTGGTCTTCTCTTCATCCTCTAGCGCCATCCAGATTTGATTATAACTGAAAAAGGCATCCATGAAGGTAAGGAGCTTGTGGCCTAAAGTTACATCCACCAGTTAGTCAATCCTAAGCAAAGGATAGCTATCTTTTGGGTAAGCTTTGTTTAAATCTATGAAGTCTATGTGCATCCTCCACTTGCCATTAGCTTTCTTGACAAGGATGATGTTTGCAATCCAATCCGGATAAGACACTTCCCGGATGAACTCCACCTTAAGTAGTTTATCAACCTTGTCCATGATGGCCTTCTATCTCTCTGGTGCAAAGCTGCGCTTCTTTTGCTTCACTAGATGATGTTTGAGATCTATACCCAAGTGATACTTCTGCATCAATTCCTAACATATCTGTGGTACTTAGGCAAAAATATCACCATTCTTTTGCAAGAAAGAGATGAGTTGCTTCCTGACCTCTCTTTTTAAGTTAGAACCAATTTGGATAGTATGATCCGCATTTTCATCATTCAAAGGAACTGCTACAAGATCATTGATGGGCTCCCCCCATTCTTTAGTCAAATCATCATGGGCGTCGAGTCCTTCCACCAGACAAGGACCTACTTGCTTTCCTCCTTGCAAGGTGATAGTGTAGCAATGCCTAGCCAGAGCTTGGTCCCTCCAAATCTCTCCTACTCCAGATCCTGTTGGAAACTTTATTTTCAAATAATAAGTTGAGACAACTGTCCGAAGTGCATTCAAACTAGGTCGGCCAAGGATTGCATTATAGACAGAAGGAGTCTTGACCACCAAAAAATCAACTTGAGCTCTAGATTGCTTTGGATACTAACCCACCATAACTTGTAAAGTTATTATCCATTCAACTGGCACTGTGTCACCAGTGAACCCAACTAACGGAGAATTCATTGGACCCATCCTACTATCAGATATGGATATTTTAGAGAAAGCATCATAAAATAAGACATCGATGGAGCTTTCATTATTAATTAAAATACGGCATATATCATAGTTTGCAATATTTAAAGTTACTATGACCACATCATTATGCAGAAACTACATCCCTTAAGCATCTTCCTTAGTGAAAGCAATAGGTTCTTTAGTCTACTACTTCTTTTCCAGCTCCGTCGATCCACTGGCTTTCCCCCATTGATGTTCCTCGGTAATAGTATTGATGATGCCAAGTGGGGGGCGATCTTCTTGCTGCTCATCCCTCTAAGGTGGTTCAAATTATGGTGGGGCTCTCGATCGATCTTTCCTTCTTTCTGACCAGTGCCTAAATTGATCCAGCTAACCTCTTCTAATAGTGCTTCAATCTCATCCTGAAGTTGGATACATTCTTCAGTATCATGATCGTGGTCATGATGGTAGAGGCAGTACTTGTTAGGATTTCATCTGGCTGGATGACTTCGCAACCTCTCTAGCCTTGGCAACTGCTCCTTTATCTTCATCAGCACTTAGATCTTTGTGGTGTTCAAAGGAGCATAGTTGTAGAATCTTCTAGGGGGAGTTCCACTATGGTCTTTTGTCCGAGCTCCTTTGTTGACAAGCTTGAGGGGGAGTTTAGGCTTGTTTGCGCTCAAGAGGGGTTCAGGAGCACAGCCAAGCTTTACTCAACTTTTCTTCAATCATGGGCTTGCTAGATTTATCCGTCTGCTACTCTTTTATGGCTTCTTCATCTTTCAATTTGAAGGCTTCCTCTGCTCCGGCATAGCCTTCAGCCTGGGCCAGCATGTTGGCAAAGTCATAATGATATTTCTTCTTCAAGAAAAAAAGGAGATCATTCTTCTAGAGGCCATCCTTTAGTGTGGCCATAGCAATAGATTGATCCAGATTTTGAACCTTCAGGACAATAGCATTGAAGCGGTTGACATAAGCTTGAATGGACTCCTCTTCCTTTTGCTTAATATTGACAAGGGACTTCGAACCTCATCTTTAATGATGGCTGCTGATGAAATAAGCTATAAATTCATGGCTCAGCTAGTCAAAAAAAAGATGGTACCCTATTTAACGCTCGAGTACCAACTCCTTACTGCTCCCTTCAGAGTGGAGGAGAAAGCTTGGCAAAGAATAGCATCAAGTGTGCCATGGAGCAGCATCATGGTCCAAAAGATCTCAAAATGGTCGATAAGATCGAAAGTCACATCATAACTCTCTAATTAAGAGAACTTGAAGTTCGAAAGGATGGACTCCTTCATAATTCGAGCAGAGAAGGAGGGATTGATGCAGATTTCATTATCATGGACTGGGCGACTTGGCGAAGCTCTTTGACCTGCTGGCTCATTTCCTAGAGTTTTCGATCGAGAGCATCATCTCAATCATAGATCTTGAAGAAAAGCTGACTGGAGATGGGGAGAGTTTCTCTAAGAGAGAAATCATGATCGGAATAGGGGCTCTCCGCCCTTTGCTTCTCCTTCTTAGGGTTATAGGCCTACTCAACCGGGTAGGCTTTCTCTATGCCGGTTCTTGATGCTCCAGCAAGGATTTCTTCAGTGGAATTGGTGTCGAGAGCTGCTGCATGGCCTGCACCATTTTGATGAGGCTCCTAACCTACCGTACCAGTAGATTGAATTGCTTTGGATCCACCATAGCTGTTGGTGGAGGGCGCTATGGTGCTGGCAATGGGGTCGGAGTAGGCAGATCTGAGCCAGATCTGGCCACGAAAGTAGTAGATCATCGGGTCATTGTCTTCTTTGGTAGTAGTTTCACTAGAAAAGAGAGATCAAGAGAAAGAGATCTAAATAATTAAAGAAGAAAGAAAGAGGGTCAATTTGATTGAGCACTCCTTTTAGAATAAGGGCTTAAGAATCCCTTCCTCCATCATCAATCTTGTTGGTGCAGAAAATGGTGCTGGCACTAGAATTTGCTGGAACTAGAGCAGATGAGATCGTCTATGAAACCTATAAAGCAAAGCCCAAACCGAAGCTGGGTGGCTTCAATAGGACCCTCCAATGCTCAAGTTAATTTTCTGACCAACTGGAATGAAGTACTAAGGAGAAAAAAGAGCAGAGTAATGGCAGAGAAGGAGAGCTTAAGAGAAAAATGTATCTAGAAGATTTCTTTTATAGATGAAGCATGTAACAAATAGATAGTAATAGCCATAACTATCTGATAGTGGGCTGCTGAGGCCACGTAGAGTTTGTTACGAAGAGTGGACTGTCATTTATCGTGACTTGCGAGCAATTGGGATCTATTTTGAAGAAGTTTGGATAGAGATTGGGGATCTTCGTGCCTGCTGGTTGATTATAGGTGTTGGTGAGTTGGGTTTAGGATTGGCCAACCGAGCTTGAGAGTCAATCGACATACAGCGAACTTGCATCTAGTTAAAGTCCGTTGAAATGGTCTCTTATGGCTTTGAGGAATTGGCCGTGTTCTAGGTCATCTATAGGTAGGCTCTTTCTAACTGAGTCCGACTAGAAGTAGCATGACTGAAGGAGTCCAATTGGAAGGAGCACGATTGAAGGAGTTTGTCTACAAAGAGTGCGACTGAAGGAGTCCATCTGGAAGGTGCGATGGGAGGAGTTCATCTAAAAAAAGCATGACTGAAGGAGTCCATTTGGAAGGAGCAAATTGAAGGAGTCCGTTTGGAAGGTGCGACTGGAGGAGTTCATTCGAAAGAAGCACGACTGGAGGAGTTCGTCATTTACAATATGGGACTCCATCCATCTTTGAAATTCATCACCAATCAAGGTCGAGAGGACTGGGCTCTAGTCCTATCATCCATTCTAAGTCAAAAAGTAGGGTTAATAAAATAATAGTTCTCCTTTAATGTCCTAGATCATCTGGCTGGACTTCAATGCACTTTCGACAAGTTTCATTGCATGGATCTATTATTGAGAAGATTGGCAAATTTTTATAGAATGGAGGTTAGTGGTTAAGAACTTTGGTAGGGGTTTTTTTATCCTTAATAATTAATATCTAAATTCCTTAAAATATTAAAGAAGTTTGAAAATTTTTTATCTAGATGCTATATTTGTCTCTCAGGGAATATTTATGGTGGCACGTAGGGCTTCACATTTGGATCAATAAATTCTATACTTCGAGACCATCCATTTATTGGTTGTTTAGGTGACTAATGATTTTTAGTTGGCTGTTCCTTGTTTATAGTTTTCTCTTTAGTATCTTCCTTTTGATGTGGCTCCTTTAGCTCTTTACTAATTCTTAATGTGATAGCATCGATTTGCTCTCTTAGATTGGTCTCCGTATTGCTAGGCAAGGATCCTTATGGTCTTCTGGAGATTATCTTGACCATTTGATCCACTTGCATCTCCAAGTTCCAAACAACTGCTGCTTGGTCCTACCTAAGCTTGATTTCTAGGTTCCATATGGCCACTTCTTGATTTTGTATAAATTTGACCTCCATATTTTGTCTGGCTGCTCTTTGATTCTGCATGAATTTGACTATCAGCTCCTCTATGTCAGGCTTCTTCTCAAGTACTTGGAACCTTGGGGTGGTTGCTGTGTTACATTTTTATTACTCCATAAGAAATTCGGATGCTACCTCCACCCTTGATTGTATGTTCTAGAATAAGGATTATTTTGTTGTGGCCTAAAAAAATTACCAACATAATTAGCTGTATCAAAGGCTTCAGCAAAGGAATTACCTATCTAGCAGTCACTTGTATCATGTCCTCCTCTATATAGCTCACAAGTGATGCCCTGAACATGCATAACTACTTCTTCATGCTATTGAATTCAGCTCGAAGAGCTGCAATCTTAGCTGATAAAGTTGGGATGCTATCTACTTCATGCACAGTCGTTGGTCTTATCGTTATTATATGATCTATTTACCACTAGTAGCTATTTGATGCCATCTCATCAATCAGATCAAAGGCTTCCTTCTCTATTTTGCGATTAATGGTATCTCCTACTACTACAATCATACAATGGTTAGTAGAGAATAAACTATTATAAAAGATTTGTATCCAAAGCTAAATAGATAATTGATGATGTAGACATCTCCTCAGTAGTTTCTTAAATTGCTTCCAAACCTCATATAGTGACTCCATCTCTATTTGCACAAAAGAAGTGATATCTTTATGCATTTTTGCAGTCTTGGAAGGAGGAAAGTACTTAGCAAAAAAATTTTGGACTAAGGTATCCCAAGTAGTGATAGAACCTATAGGAAAAGAATGAAGCCAACTTTTAGTCTTATCATGTAATGTAAAAGAAAATAGTCTTAATCTAATGGCATCATCCGACATCTGATTAATTTTAAAAGTATCATAAAGTTCAAAAAAATTAGAAATATGGGCATTCAGATCATCCTGAATGTGTCTATTAAATTAGACAATTGATTGAATCATCTGGATCATTGCCGATTTTATCTCAAAGTTATTTCCTCGCATAGACGGTCTTCTAATGCTGGAAGCTGCATTGGCTACTGATGGTGTGATGTAATTATTTAATGGATGATGTGCTGCTCAAATAGCTTCTTGCCATCCCTTTACCACCATATGTAGTCCCAGATTTAACATTGTTAGGATCTTTAGTTGCTATGTTTCTTCATTAAGTGTTATTTAATCTTTGGATTGTTCTCTTTATTTCTGGATCAAGTGATATTAAGTTGCTATATCTAGCACGTGTCATGCATTGAACACACACTTAAAATAAAAATAAAAGATCAAAACAAAAATTCTAAAATAAAGCAAGGGTTAAAATTTTAATATTATTTTAGATACAATCTTCGGCAATGGTACCAAAAACTTGATGTGTGCAAATCTATCGCTATGGCAAGTGCACCAGTGGATCAAGTAATATACTATATGAGTAGAGTATTGCCCCTTAAATATTGAAAAACAAGCACTAAAAATTACTTTCCTAAAATTTATTTAGAAAATTAATTTGTAAGAAAATAAAGAAAATAAAAAGAAGTAAAGAATAATTAAAAATTTACAAGGGAATAGAAAGAATGTGATTTTAAGGATTGAAATCAAAAGCAAAACAATACAAACGCAATCAGTTCACTAACTCAATCAATATATTATTTAAGTAATCATACAAACTAGATCAATTTTATTTCATATGATGGTGGAGTCTCCTAAGATATTCACTATCCTTTGTTTCAGGTTTAGCAAAACTATCAACACTTATTAACTATTCTTTGATCCAAGTATAATTTAAATAAATATTGATATATTAATTTTTATGAAATTTTATAATTAAAATATGCTACATCCAAAGCATATTAAAATTACCATATGCATAAGAATCTTAATCCAATTCAAACACAAGGTATACAAATCAAGAAGCACTAACATAGAAGTACTTGATCTGTATCATCTATGCCCATCAAAATAATTAGAAGATGGCCAATAATCTAAAAGCATTAAGAACATACTTATATACTTCTTATGAATAAATATTAATTCTAAAATTTAATCATATTGAGTATTGCATCAAAAGAGTGGCTACACCTTAGTCTTAGTAAAATAAAATTAGTTCATGATGAAAAAAACAAAAACAACAAATAAAGTAAACAACATAATAAGTTCTAAACAATGAACTACTTGTTGCTGACTTTTGTCATTGATCTCTACTTTTGGTGTGAAAAAATTGATAGAAAAGAGCTGTTGGATGTGGAAGATGAAAGAAAGAAGAAAAGAAAGAAGGAAGAAGGGGCCTTCTCTCTCTGATCACAGACTCCCGACTTTGATCACCTAAAAATTGTTGTTTTCTATTCACCCTAAAATCATTGATGACAGACCTTTGTTCGGCCCGGGAGTCTTTAAATAGGATAGAGTGGATGTTGGAAGGAGAGTTCAGATCAAAATCAAAGTAAGACTTGTGGAGGATCTCAAATAATATGCCAATGCAAAATCTTGAATCCCTTGGCCATTGGATGGAGATCAAATGCATCAAAATAACCCAAAAATCAACTGTTCAATGCTTGGATCAATTTTGATAGTCAGATCATTTGATCAGGTGAATCTAGACCATTAGATCATGTCAAAAATTGCTTGGGAAGGTATGGATCAGCTGGAAGCCTTCTCCACTGTCCAATTGCCCTTAAGGAATGCTGCCAACCATCGGATTACTCAAAAATCTTAGTCGCTTGCCTATGAACCGCCAATAGATTGGGTGCTATGTAAACCCCATCGAATCACTGCCCATCGTGCCACCAAAATGATTGAAATGCCCCTGAGCCATGCACTATTCTAGTCCACCATAAGCCGCATCATTTCCTGACATCATGGTGATGTCAAGTTGGGTCGGTTCAGGTGCACATGGGCTACGGTCGAGCCACGCCATTCTAAGCTAGTTTGGACTGAACTAGCTAGCTTTCTATTATTTTTTTCTTTTCTTTTGAATTTTCATTTTGAATCTAAATAAAGTCTAATTTGCTTCAAATTTTTGTTTTTTAACCAAAATATCGAGCTCTTTTCATTGGCAACCATCTTTCCTACAAAAGATAAATAAAAATATTAATTTTTTAAAAATAAGATAAATTATTTTATAATTTAATGCCTTTATTAGTGTATTTATTATACTTATTAGAGCTGATCTCTTTCAAGCCTTGTTATAGGGATGATCATGGACATAGTCAATAAGACTAAGAGAAGGCAGAAATTGACTCTATTAGGGAGAAGGAGGATTTTCTTCAACTTGCTTAACTTGAATCTCTTAAAAGAAAATTAGGAGAACAATTTTCAAAAGCAGACCCTAAATCTCTTTTTCTTTCATTGATTTTCCACACCTTATAAGTTGAGGTACATAGCCCACATTTATGTTAGATGTATGCCCTAAAAGCTAGATTACCTGACATATATACACATTCTAGGAGCATTATTTTATAATTAAAATTTTAAATAAATAAAATTTAGATTATTTTTTATTCATGTTGTGTTTTAATTGTGTCCATGAATTATCCAAAAAATTAGCAGATGATGATATATATTCTCAAGAGTTGAGAATTAGAGGCACGTGTTATTAGTGGTTAATTCCTAAATGCTCTCAATTGATGGATTATCATGGGGATGGCAATTGATGCAGATAAATCAGTGCATGGATTATTTTTCTTTCAGATAGATCAGTGCTTGATAAAGTTCAAGGATACTGAGCATGATCAGCATGAAAAGTCACTTGGATGATTGTCCACTCGTTAATGACTAACTCAATATTGTAGTTATGTAGATAGTTCTTTGATCTATGGTGCCTCGGCTATTCATAGTAGAGTTACTATAGTTTAACTACACAATCTCTTAGTTATCTAGCCATTCAAAATCTTATGATGTATGTTGGCTATA
Organism: Cocos nucifera; assembly: GCA_006176705.1. NCBI lineage: Eukaryota > Viridiplantae > Streptophyta > Magnoliopsida > Arecales > Arecaceae > Cocos > Cocos nucifera. The sequence continues at coordinate 349,081 of QRFJ01001052.1, forward strand.
GTAGATTCATTATAGGAATAGGGTATGCACCAAGATGGCATCTATCAATTCTGAAAGACTGGAAGAGATCCTCTACAGTTCTTAAGATTGAGTCCTAAAATTCATGGACATAGTAGGTGAATGATGGAAAGAGTTTCCATAGGATTTCACATGAACTTGAGCCGATTGGATCCGACATACGATGGATGAATGGATTTCAGAACTTATCCTTGATCTACATCTTGTTAGGACTTACGATAGAAGAACCAAACTACACAATAACTACATGTAGAGGTTTATTTTCAAATCTGCTGGATTGCTACTATATACTGCTAGGTATCACTGATAGATTATGGGACTAATAAAAAATATTTTGATAAATAATAATTCTTGATTGGTTGAATTGGAATGAGTTTCAATTCATTGAAAGAAGTTTCAATAATATTATTGATGGAGATCATAATGTATCCCACTACTAGTTAGAATTGATGGGGTCACACGCAAAAGAGATTTTTGACTGATTAATTGGTTGATTCATGATTATGAATCACATATGGATTTAATTATCAATGAGATTGATGATTAATCCAATGCAATTATTATAATTGTCAAACTTTCTAAGAGTTAGTAAGTTATAGGAGGGTTAAGTTATAATTAGGTTGTAACAGAGCTCAATTTAATTAAGCTATGGGATTCAAATTAAATCAAATTGAATTAGATTCAACTTATTTTGATTTAGATTTGATTGGATCAAACTCTATTAGATCATTAGATAACTCAATTATCAAAGAAATTAATCCCTTGGTTGATGAGGTTTTGATTCAATTAATTTTCTAATTAGATTAGGACCTAATTGGATTTCTAATTGGACTAAGACTTAATTAGTTAATTGATTATAACTAATTTCTAAGTTAATTAGGATTAGACCAAGAATTAGTTAGGCTTGGACCAAGAACCAAGAAAGTCCTAGTTTGACTAGGACTCTTCTCCTTTTCTCATGTGCAGCATAGCCCCACACCCAACCTTATGTTTCCACCCCTTTTTTCTCCCTTTTCACCATGAAATAAGGATCTCACGTGCCCCTTCTTGCATGAGAAACCTCACACACAAAGCAGGAGGCATCCAAGAGTTGGATTGCCCCTAAACTTCTCTTCTTTAAGTCCTTATCTAATTAGGTCTTTAACATAATATTAAACCTATTAGGATGCCACTTTTTAAACAATTTTTGGGCATGTGAAGCCTGAATTTTAACATGAAAATTTAGAGAAAAAAAGGCATGGGATATCTCTCTTAGGCATGAGAAAAATAGAGGAGAAGGTCACCTCTTGTGGGCTTTGGTTCTGAGAGAAAGGAAGAGGAGTTCTTCTTCCTCCATCTTTTCTTCCTTCTATTCCTTCTTCTCAAAAGAGTTTGTAAGATCTTAGAAGGATTCAAATCTACCATCAAGAGGCATTTTTTGTAAGGGAGCTAGCATCCCGATGAAGATGTATGCCTATAATTAGATCAAGAGCTTCGCATGGATACCCGTAGAGTCTGGATGCATGTGTGGCTCTATAGGAATCTTACCAAATTACTACGGTAATCAGATTGCGGTGTTTTGCTACCCGTGCAAATGTATTAATTTTAATCTTTAAATTTGATTTTATTTTTAGCATCTTAATGTTGCATGTGATAAATCCTAGGATGGTAATAGATTAGATCTATTGCATGCATGTTTGATTAAAAAGATTTTAATCATATCTAAAAATTTTTTTCTGCTAGATCTTGTTTAAAATTTTAGCATGCACCAGGAGATTAGATTTTCTAAGAAATTTTTACATAACTCAAGTCAGATTTTCTACTAGATCTATTGCGTGCAGTGAGCTCCATCCTTACATAACTCAAGTCAGATTTCTTTTTCTAGTTTCTAGAAGGATGTCCATCCTTGAATTATTCTAGTCAAATTCTTCTTCTAATTAGTTTGAATAGGACTAGATCTCTAAATAAAATTATGACTAAAAATCATGAAAAAATAATAAAATTTTATAGATGATAGATCTTGACTTGTACATTAGTATTGCCTTAGATCACTCCATCTAATTCTTTATAGATTGGTAGATAATATCTAATCAAAATCTTTTCCAAAAAGAAAAATTTTGATTTAACCAGCCCATTTCAATGCTCATATAATAAAATTTTGGCCCGATCTAACTCCTTAGAGGGTTGTCCCAAAGTTGCAGATCTTAAAAAGATATCTAATTTCGAGAAAAAGATCATCTCAATTAGACATTCCTGATATGGTGGATCTTGATCTTGGATCTTATATAGCTCTATCTGTATGACCAAAGTAGTCCACATCGAGCCTAAGAATCCTCTTGGATCAAAACTTGTTATATTCACTTTTATTGAAAATTTTGAAAAATGTGTTTTCTCCAAAAGAAACATTTAAAACTAGTTTTTATACAAGTATTTTGAAAGGTGAAATTTGAAGTTGTTAAACATATCAATTTTAATCATGGATATCCTTGAAAATTTACCAAATTAGTTTCTATACAATTTATAATAAGATATGAATATTTTTATTTATACTTTTACTTAATTTGGCTAATGGTATGGAGGAGATATGGAGGAAACTTACCAGGTAGTTAGCTCACTCTTCATTTTCTTTTCTCCCTATCTTATTAGATACAAAGCAGTAGCTTGAACAAGTCATGGGGAAAGCATTGAAGGATTTGGGTCTAGCTAGTTTTTATCATCTAAGTATATTTGTACGAATAGTATCATGCAATTGTGGGGGCAATGACTCTTTCTAATGGATCTTAACTTAATTTTGAAATTAATGATAATGGAATTCTCTAGATGCTCTATCTTGTACTACTGCCAACTTTAATGCATATCTATTTGCAAATTTAAGTTTAGGCAAGCTGTGTATGTCTTATGGGGTAAAATTTATGAGATGTGTAGTCATCTATTACCTGCCAAGCTCATGCTGGTGGGTTGGAATTTGACAAATAAAGGGCACTAGAGCTTAGGTTTATGGTTCCTAGGATTTGATGAGTGTTGAAGAATAATACAATTAAAAATTTTGGTTAGAATCACTTAAGGCTTGGTCTAGTATGAGCATAATTGAGGTTAATTTATTAAATATGGGAATTTATTTTGTGTTATATAAGTAGGTTTCCATTTCTATATATTCCTTGATCATGTAAGTAATTTTGGAAGCCTAAGCCTGATATGGGTGTAGAAAGTGATGGCACTTTTGGTTCCACTATTAGTTATTTCGGTTTCAAAAATTGGGTTCATTAAGAAAAAGTTGCTTATGCAGGCTAAGAAAAGTCTTTCATATCATAAAATCAAATAAGAATTATCGATAATATTTGGACATTGGATAATTGGAAGAGTTGGGATGCCTTGTTGAGAGAAAGAGTTAGAGATAATAGAGAAAATGGTTAAAAAGCTTACTCAAAGGTAGTCTAAATAAGGAAAAATTCTTGAGCAAGACTTCCTTTTTCAGCTAAGGCTTTCTTGACACCTTCCATTATCGGATACTGGAGCTTAGCTACTAGCAAGTGAGTTGAGGCTTGATCCGACACTAAGCAATATTTATTGGTTCTCCTATTTTTGGGCCGAGTACACTATTTTCATCTCCCCCTTCCTTCTTTTTTCGATCATCCACTACTATGTGTCGCTAGACCTCTAACCCATATTGATACCACCAAATCACTACACTCTCTCTTCCAGTCTCCCTTCTTTAAGGGAAGCAGCCCAAAAGCCACATGGGATCCTCCTCTCATCTTCTATGTTTCCTACTCTCTCACAATCTCTTTAATTCTCTCTCTCTCTCTCTCTCTCTCTCTCTCTCTCTCTCTATTTTCTATCCTTCCCTTTCTATCTCTTTTTCACTGTATATCTTAATTGACCCCAATAAAGGATTCCAAACTGATCTTTTTTCAATGACCCATCATATCGACCTTCTTATTGCCAGCATCACCGAATCCCACCATTGATAACTCTTGCCATATTGTCTTTACTTACAGACTCTAGTTTCTTGATCTAACTAGTTGTCTTCTAAATCAAACTAAAATGGGTTGCTAAATATCACCACCTAGCCAGCTTTATTCTTTCACCATCTATTTCTCATATTTTTCCATATTTACCCTTACTCCCTTTGCAAATCTCCTCTAATTGATGTCTTAGTTTTGTGAGAGGGTACACTATATGGATAAGGAGAAGGATAATAGAGTTTTATGTTATGCTTTAGCCCCTCAATTAAGGTAAAACCCTAACCTTCTTATTTATTAGTTTGATGAATAACTTAGAGTAGTTGATGAAAAGGATTTACGAACCTAACCTTCTTATTTTTTAGTTTTGATGAATAGCTTAGAGTAGTGGATGAAAAGGGTGATGTTTGCCTAGGTCTAGGCCCTACCATCCAAAGGTAGAGCCACTAATTTGCAAATTTATTATCTCCACCCTAGTTTGCAAGAATCCCATATTATGGTGACTTGAGAGGGTCTCTCAGTCCAATGAGACCTTATGAATGTTAGAAAATTAAAAGTGCATTTGTATTGTACCTTAGGATCTTAAAAGGAATCCTAATAATTCATTGTATTTATTGATAGGCCATGTGTAGCCTTGACAAACAAACTTGTCAAACTAGACCTATAAGTACCTCTATCACCCTAGTGTTTTTCAAGCATAAATGTAAATTTTTAAAAGAATTATTTGAAACTTGCATCTTGATCTATGTACTTTTCCCTAATTTGAAGTATGGATTTGTAATTTGAAAGGGTATTATAATTTCTCTTTAATTTTTGAAGCTCGTCCTTAATTTTCTTCAACTCTTTGTTGGCTTGACAAACTTCTTTCTTCAGAGTTTTTATGTGAGCTCTCAAGGGAATAGCCTTCGATAATGGAGTAGCTTCGGCCCATGATTGAGCTCGGTGACAAAATTTGCAAACTACACTCTATTTTATGAATGCATTGCAACACATAAAGGTATAGAAAAGTACAATTTCATTGCTTAAGAAAGATTTTAAGTACATATAGAATAAAAGAAAAAGAAATATACAATCAAGAGGTCTCCAACCTCTAGCTGGGGAACAGTAGGAGAGCATGGTCCAGCCTCGATAGGTGTCGGCTTCTTTGGTGGGCTTAGGGACATCAACAGTAGGACCAGCAAAAGAAAGATCAACTCCAGCTGTGGAGAGGTCAACTTCATCATCAAAAATATCCTCCGATTCATCCTCTAGAAAGCTGAGGTTCAGTTTGGGATATCTTTCGATGACCCTTTATTGGCAAATATCAAAACCTTTACCAAGATATTGTGGCTATCACTATCAATCTATTACAAGCTCTATTTATAAATAGGATTCTCTAGATACATTTTCTTCTCTAAGCACTCTCTCCATTCTCAATCTTTTGAATACTCCATTTTTGTTGGTTAGAATACTAACTTGACCATCAGAGGGTCCACGCTGGAGCTACCTCTGGCTAGGACTTTGTCTTATAGATTTCACCTATAAGATCCTAATTTTTGCCTCCCATAATCTCTGATGGCCATCCATTTTCTGCACCAATAGGTATAAATTCTTGAAATTATACCAATAGAGAGTCATGTATAAAATATTTGAAAATTAATATTATTATGCTTGAATTATCCTACAAAAATATTTAATTCAATATATGGATTAACCATACAATTTGTTACTTGAGCATGATCATAAGCATGATGATAGACCTGTATAACAAAAATTTTTCAAATAAGATGTTAGACCTTGTTTGAAAATGCATGGACATTTGAAAGAATTATACTTACTATATAAGTAAGAAAATTAGTATGGAATATCCTCTAGTATAACTATGATAAGGGCCCAGCTAGTTAGGGCTTATTGCTGGCATGTAATTGTGATCAGAAATTAGAAGTATAGAGGTAACATACTGAGCTATAATGTTCCTCTTCTTTTGCTTGTCCTTTATGCCAAATGCCATTGAGTAGTTGGGATGGGGTTGACCACTAATGGAGCTTAGTTGGTTTTCATCAGTTAAACAAATTTGTATCAATTGATGTTGCATAATTTTGGAGGCAATAATTCTTTCTAGTTGAACTTGACTTGATTTGTGAAATCAATGATAACTGAATTTTCTAAATGCTCTATCTTCTCCAATTGTAATGGGCTCATCTCATGCTAATGGGTCAGGGCATTACAGAATATGTTTACTGATAGAACATGTTGGATATGTTGTTAGAAGGCCAATCTAATATTAAGAACACATTATTTGGAAGAGGAAGGGCTCAAATCATAGCATGATCTTATGTAGCTAAGATTGTTGATGACTGTATAGGTTCTTTGCTCTAAAGCAATGCTAATTAGCATTTTGAAATAGTAAATAATCCATGATTTAAAAATAATATACTAGGATTTTTGTTGGTAGGGGACCACAAGTGCTCTTTTAGAGACATCAATATAATTAGTATATAAAATTTCAAGATGCATATAGAAAATTTCCAATTTGCAAAATCGCAAGTATTTTGAACCCCATCTCCACACCCATTCTATGTAAAGGTCCCATTTCTTGCAAGCTAACTTCACATCTTTTTCCTTGAAAAACCATCTATTAGGACTTGCTTGGAAATGAGAAGGTATGAATTTATTTGTATGCCAATCATAGGAAAGGCTCTCCCATCTCCAAAAATCAAAAAGATGAACATATTTCTTCTCCCCTTCCTCCTTCCCTTTCTACTAGAAAAGGAATTTTTTAACAAATGCTACTCTTAGGTATTTAGCCTGTACATAAAGGATAAGTTCATTTTAACTTCTCAATTTGATATCCTTCCAAAACATAGTCACTTTCCTGCATTTATAAATATTTCTCCCAATTTCTTTCCCTACTCAAGGGATCCTTTCTTCTTACTAACTTCCCATCTATGGATATCTTATTCTCTTAAAATAGAAATCATAATTTTCTATGGATCATAGTTACATTGATCAGCTAGCTTCAAATTTACAATTGCCTCCACCTTCTTTGGACTAATAAATACACTCTCCTTAGATATTATAGTATTGAGGAAGGAAATACTTCCCAATTAGAATTCATACTTCTTCAATTTGGTATATAGCATTGCTCCCTATAAGACCATAACACTATCCTTAGATGTCTTTCATACTCTTTGTGACTCTTGGAAAATACCAAGATGTCATCAATAAGGACCATTACACACTAGCCTAAATAAAATTTGAATGCCTGATTTGTTAGATCCATGAATGTTGCCAGGGCACTTGTCAGTTTGGATGACATCATGAATAACTCATAGTATCCATATATAGTCCAAAAGGCCATCATGGGCAAATCATTAGTCATGATCCATAATTAGTGATAACCAAATCAAATGCCAATCATGGAAATGACCTAAGCATCGAATACTAATCGAAGAGATCATGAATTGTTAGTAGAGGGTTTCGGTTCTTAAATATCACTTTGAGCTCCCTATAATCTATACATAACTGCATATATACTACAACCTTCTTAATAAAGAAAACAAGTACACCTCAAGGGGAGATATTAGGCTTGATGAAGCCTTATCAAGTAGCTCTAAGAGTTACTCCTTCAATTTCTCCAATTCAGCTTGGGCAATTCAGTAGGGAGCCTTAGAGATTGATCAAAAATCAAATACTAGATCAATGGAGAGTTCCACTTTCCTATCTAGAGTTATTCATGGAAGATCTTTTGAGAAGACATCAAGGCACACCCTCATAATAGAGATATCCCCTTAATTTGGGCTATTTCTACTAAGAGCCAACCTAAGCATTCAGATACCCCATACGCCCTCTCCTTAACATCAAAAAATCTTGGATGGATGATATGACCTGAAAAAAGGTATTTACTCCACTATAGATGATACTGAACTTTGCTTGCCCTACCATCTAAAAGATCGCCCTACCATCTAAAAGATCTTTATCTTCTTAAATCAATCCACTGAGATATGATATGCCCCCAAATAGTCCTTTAGAACTACATCAAAGCCCTTCATATCCAAGACCATTAGGTAAATTAAAAGATCACATCCTCCTATGCCCACAATATAAGACTTGTAGATCATGTCAACTATGATGATACTCTCATTCGGAGTATAGAAACATAACTCAAATTCAAGGGGCATAAGAATCATGCCACTCTTTTAATAAACTCGAAAGAAGCAAAGGAGTGGGTAGCCTTAGGGTCAAATATGACATAAGCATAAATGGAAGATACCCTAGTTAATACCTATCATAATTCAAGGGTAACCATACATGTCAAAGCTATAAAGGCATTCTATACATAAGATGAAATTAATGATGCAAAGATAAATGAGGATGCTTGTCACATCCATATTGCATGCCTATGCATCTTGTTTAATCAGTAATTAGTTCACATACATGTAGGTATGAGTCCTAGGCCTCTTTCTTCTTCCATGATCCTGCCCTAAAGAAGCATCTTGATATAGTCCAAAATCGAACTAGTGATGGAGCTTGAGAGGGCAATGGCTTCGCCATGGTTTGGGCCACCTATCTATATCCCTAGCCTTTGTGTTGAGGACTATCCACAGCTCTGTGGTCTTATTGGCCACATTCAAAACATGCCCCAAAGAACCAATAGTAATGCTTGTTGGGGTAGATCCCTCAATTGTGGAACACGGGTCACCCACTCAAGATTATAATAATGACGAAAAATGGATGTTGATACTACATGAGAAAAGAAAGAAGAAAGAACCATAAACAAATATAATAAAATACATGTAGATTGGCCTCAAGTCTATCTCCAGGGGAATGCAAAACTTTAAATGAGAAAAATAAAATCAAACAAATACAAGAAAAACTTACAATTCAACCCTTATTCAAGAGTTTTTTTTAAAAAAAACTAAAATACTCACAAAAGCTCTCTAAAATCTCTTAAGAAGACTCTCTACACCTCCAGGATGTCACCAATAATTCGATGCAGTAAACAGCTCGTCAATCAAAGTTATACAGCCTTCAAAAATTTTGAAATAGTATTTCAGTAGGAAAACAAAGCCCCAATCAAATTTGGAACCTCTCCGAATTGTCCGATCATGATCGGCTCAAACCAATACCATCTGATCATGCAAATCAGCCTCAGATCATGCCTAGATCATGCCCGAATCGCCTGATCATGATCGACAAACTCTAGAGCCATCCGATCGTGCACTTGGTCTATCAAAACCCCTGTAAACTATAGGAAATGGCTAGGAAACTAGTACCGATCCATCATGGACTATGAGAAATGGGGAGGGTAACATCATCGGTCCACGATTGTGTGCATGGACCATGGTATCAAGTGGGCCTGGGTGCCCATTGGGCCTATGTACATCCGCATGCATGTGCTCACTTGGGCCAGCCCAGCACGCTATTGGCCCAATGCCGCATGTTGCTGGGCCTAGCCCGCATCACCGCTAGCCTACGCTGGCCTATAGGCCATACAAACTGCTCTGGCCTACTCCCTTGCACGTATCTCCTCCATCTAAACTCCGTTTGGATTGTTCTTGAGCTTGATAGATTTCGTTCATTATCCTGAACCTCGTTTTAAGCTTATTATAGATCGAATCTTAAGGCATTTTCCTCAATGATCTCTATCTCAACTCGATTCTCTCACTCATACACCATACTACCACCACCTGCCTACAGCTTATTACTATCCTTTGGCCACTGGTGCAAACAAAATCCCAGTCATCAACAACCTAAGGAGAAGATCAGGAAAGTAGAGAAGCCATGCTATACCTACAATGTCAATAACTCTCCTCTCATCTCTTTCCTGCCTCCACCAATCGTTCCATTTCTGCTAAAACACCATTACCCTAGTGGATTAGGATGCTTGTAACTTTGAAACCACATCCTTACAATCCCATAGATCAACTGGTTATCCAATGAAAAACTATGACTCGACCACTAAACCACCAATTATAGACTAGTGCATACAGCTACCCCAACCTCCCTTAGAAAAACAACCCCCTTGCAACTGTTGGAGAAGCATGAGGGTTTCATGCATGATTTTCAAATTTTTTTCAAAAATATAGTAGCAAAAGACTTTAGATTAAACCTCTTAATCTAAATATATATTAGATTTAATCTATAAATATCCTTTACCAAGACCTATGATATGATATCATGCATTTAAAATCTAAAACATATAATATATGAGATCAAATCTCATACCTGAACTTGAAGTAAAGATCACTGCTCGTGTAGATTCTATTTGTTGTTTCAACCGTACACATGAACGATCTCTAAAAGTATCCATGCGAAGTTCAATCCGTCAGCTCTTGGAGTGCTAGTTCCTTATGAAGACTTTCTTAATGGCTGAATAAAAGAAAGAAGAGGAAGGTTTGTAACTAGAGAATAGCCTTTTCTTATTACAAACCATCCTCTTCTTTCTTTTGTTTAGCCATTAAGAAAGTCTTATCCAATAGAGGAACAACTTTCTCTTGTTTTCACATGCTAAGGACCCTCCCCAAAGCCTCACGCCTAGAGAATCTCTCTCTAGTTTTCTCATGCCCTAAAGCTTCTCAAAGCTCTTTTGCCTTTGTCTCACAAAGGGCTGCATATAAATAGTGCTAGGTGGCTTAGAGTTGGAGATTGGAAGGAAGTGCAATTCAAAATCTTTTTGAATTGAAACTTCTCCAAACCCTAATCCTAACTAAAAGTGGGCGGCATGAGGGTCCTAGCATCTAGGTTTCACATGCACAAATCCTTTGTGCATGAAGAATAGGGGGCAGCAACTAGATTTAGATGCAAGGAAGGTTGTGCAGTCCAATTAGACTCTTATGTTTTCATCTAATTTGGCTCAAATCAAACCACCTTTGATTAGACCCTAATATATGAATTGATCTAATCTAATTAGGCTCTTAATCTCTTGATCAAATCAAGGAGTAATTAAGTCCAAGTTTTGATCAAATCAGATACTCATTTTTCTTAGCAATTAGATCATCTAATAATCTAATTGAGTTAGATCTAATTAAATCTAATTCAATTAGTCTTGATCTAATCCTCATAACTCAATTAAATTGAGTTAATTAACAATCTAATTGCTAATTAATCTTTCTTTAATTAATTATATTTAGTTAATCATCAATCATATTGATAATTAAATTCTTCAATGATTCATAATCATTGATCAGCCATCTGATCGGATTGAAACTTCTGTATGTGTGTGAAGAAAAATTCTGATTTTTTGGATCAGGTTCATTCAGATCTGATCGAATCAAGAGATATATTTCAAAAAAATTTTTCTTTGATCCAGATCAGATCTGAGATATTTCAGATCTAATTCATATTATTTTAGTAATTAAAATAAATTTAGATAAATTAAATCAAATTTAATTTACCTTGAAGTGGGTAATCCTATTATCCATTGATGATCCTATAAGCAGTGGAAGGTTTTGGATCTAGCCACACAAGTGCCTGACCTCTATCGGTATCCACTCGGGTTGGATCTGGAGATCCTCTTCTTCTCTATCACACCTCCAAAAATCAGATCTGGATCTGATCTGGAGGATCTTCAAAACTTTTTGAAGATCTGCAGTCGTCCTTTGCAGCAGCGCAGCCTTCTTGCTTTTGAGATCGCCTTTCTCTGATCTGAATCGCACCAACCAAAATCCAAAACACTTTTGGACGTGGAGAGGAGAGGGAGAAGATGGACTTTGGCATGGAGAAGGAGGGGAGAGGCAGCCTTGGGGCGTGGGAAATCTCAATTCTTTTAATACAATTTGAGTTGGGCGCAGGGTCTTATTTATAGACTATCTGTGATCCAACTCCTCTTCCTTCCCAACCAATCACAACCCTTTGTGAAATCAGATCTAAATCTGATTGGTGGGAATAGAGTCCCCTGGATTCCTCCTTAGAGGGTGCCTAAGACCAGTCAAACTTGGATTCTTAGGAGAACTCTAATTGGAATCCAAAAAGGAGATGGAGTCCTTGTCCAACAAGGACTCCTAGGCGCCTCCTACTTGGGCTCACGCCAAGGGTGGCGTGCGCCCTCCTCCTTGCCAGGTTCTGGCAGGGGGACAGGCCCCCACCAGCTCTCCAATAGGTGCATGACATGTGGTCAAAAGTCAAAGTGTCAATGGTCAACATTTGACCAGTCAAAGGTCAGACTTTTGACCAAAGTCAAAGAACAAGAAATGGCAGGTGACCAAAAATGGCAGGTAATTGTCTTACAAAATAAGACAACCTTTTCTGACTTGGACAACCTCCAGTCAGACCATAGTGAAGGCCTCTGATTGAGCACAAACTCCTTTGGCTCAGTCAGGACAACTTATTTATGATAGTAAAAGAAGAACGTTAGGTTCAATCGAGTGCTAGCACGATTTTCTTGAACCTAATTGAATCTCATTCAGATCAATTGAACTAGATCAGTTCAATTGATGATCACCAGATTCAAACCCTTGTTTGTGTGACCCAGTTAGGTTCAGTTCTGTATGGTAATGGGATATGTCATGATCTCTATCATCGACATCATCGAAACTCCTTTCGATGGATCAGAACTCTTCTGATTCGAATCAGCTAGAATGATCGATCATCTAAATCATTCTAATTGCTCCCAAAATCCACCAGTGACACCTAGCAGTATATGGTGGCAACCCATCAGAGCTGAATGCGAACCTCTTGGTGCAGCTACCTGTGTGATTAAGTTCTTCTATCTTGAGCCCCGATCAGATTAGGGTTAAGGTGAACTCGTCAAACCCTAGTCTCTGTCATATGATGTAATCATTCGATTCGAGTCCAATGTGAAAATCTAAATAGAAACTCTTTCTATTATTTCACTCTGCCATGGCCATGGGCTTCTGGACTTGATTCTCATGATCATCATAGGGCTGCTCCTCTACCACCGAGGTAGATAGATTCCATCTTGATGCAATCCAGTTCCTACAATGAACATGCTATAGCCAACATACACCTCAGGGTTCCATATGGCTAGGAGACCGAGTAATGGTGTAGTCAAACTATAACACCCTCAAGGTGAACTGCCGATGCATCTCAGGTCAAAGAACCAGACACACTACTGCAGCATCGAGTCAGTCATTGACGAGAAGGTAGACTTCCTAATGACTACTCGAGGTGGTCACGCTCAGTGCCCTCGTTCTCTAACGAGTACCTGTACTCTCGCTCCGGTGTCTCCACACCGTAGACTCAAGACTCATCTACTAAAGAGAAGCGATCGTACACCAACCTTCCGGATCAATCACCATCCTCGTGATGATCCTATGGTCGGGAGCATGTTTATGAGTTAATAATGATTATTCATGTCTTAAATTTTCAACTCTTGAAAATATGAATTATCATTACCATTAACTCAAAGGATGTATCACAGACACTAAATACACATATGTGATAGAAAATAACCCATTTTATTAATTATAGTCAAAATTATAATTTTGCCCCTAGAAGTGTATTACAAGTGTCAGCCAATTCTGGCTTCTAGGGCACATATATCTAACAATCTCCCACTTGTCCTAAAGCCAATTGGCTACAAGTCTAAGTCCCATCTTCTCAAGGTGGGCTTCGATCTTCTGCTGGCCCAACGGCTTTGTAAGTGGGTCTGCCACATTATCTGTGGAGTTGACTCTCTTGACCTCAACGTAACCTTTCTCAAGGTAATCGCGGATGAGGTGGTATCGCCGCTCAATGTGCTTGGACTTCTGGTGAGACCTCGGCTCCTTAGCAAGGGCTATGGCGCCATTGTTGTCGCAGTAAAGAGGAATGGCATCTGATGGCATTACTCCAATTTCTGCAGCAAACTTTTTGTACCAGAATGCTTCCTTTGCAGCCTCTGATGCAGCTATATATTCTGCTTCCATGGTGGAATCTGCTATCACAGTTTGCTTGGAACTCTTCCAGCTGACAGCTCCACCATTGCACACAAACAGACTTCCAGATGTCGACTTTCGATCATCTATATCGGACATGAAGTCCGAGTCTGTGTATCCCTGGACTTGGAGTTCTCCATTACCAAAGACCAACATCATATCCTTAGTTCTTCTCAAGTACTTAAGGATACATTTCACAGAAGTCCAGTGTTCTTCACCTGGATTTGACTGATATCTGCTTGTGACACTCACAGCATGGGCTATATCAGGTCGTGTACATAGCATGGCATACATGAGGCTCCCTATTGCAGAAGCATAAGGGATCTTGCTCATGCGTTCTATTTCCTCAGGTGTGCTGGGGCACATCTTCTTGGAAAGATGAATACCATGTCTGAAGGGTATTAATCCCCTCTTAGAGTTTTCCATACTAAACCTCTTTAGTACTTCCTCTATGTACATCTTCTGTGAAAGTCCTAGCATCCTATTCGGTCTATCCCTATAGACCTTAATTCCTAGAATAAAGGATGCTTCACCTAGGTCTTTCATGGAGAATTCCTTAGACAACCACATCTTGACTGATGTCAACATGGGAATATCATTCCCAATAAGGAGGATGTCATCCACGTACAATACGAGGAAGACAACAGCGCTCCCACTGACCCTTTTTGAAAACACATGGTTCCTCTTCATTTTTGATGAAACCAAACTTTTTGATCACATCATTGAAACGAGTGTTCCAGCTCCGAGATGCTTGCTTAAGTCCATATATGGACCTTTGCAGCTTGCAAACCTTGTGATCAGTATCACTGGATGTGAAACCTAGCGGCTGTTCCATATAGATATCTTCCTCAAGATATCCATTTAGGAATGCCGTTTTCACGTCCATTTGCCATATTTCATAATCGAAATAGGCTGCAACAGCAAGCAATGTGCGGATGGATTTTAGCATAGCTACCGGGGAAAAGGTATCCTGATAGTCAATGCCTTCACGTTGACTATAACCTTTTGCCACCAGTCTAGCCTTGAATGTCTCCACATTCCCATCTGCACCAATCTTTCTCTTGAAGATCCATTTACACCCAATAGGTACTATACCTTCTGGTGGATCTACCAAGGTCCAGACTTGGTTTGAGTGCATCGAGTCGATCTCTGACTTCATTGCCTCAAGCCATTTCTCGGAGTCGATATCTGATATCGCCTCGTTGTAGGTTTTGGGATCATCACCATGAGCACCATTACCTATGAGGAACATTTCCTCTACGTCCTCTGAAATAATACCTAAGTATCTTTCAGGGGGACGGGAAACTCTTTCCGATCTACGAGGTGGAGGAGGTAGTGTTCTTATTGGCTCAACCTGATTTGGTTCCACTTGGTCCTTAGCTCTTTCTGCTTGTGAGACTTTCTCATCAAGCTTAATCTGCTTTTTCCAATGCCACTATCTTGAATAAACTATTTTTCAAGAAAGAAATATGGCATGTCGACTCACAATCACATTGTGGTCTTCTGGAATGTAGAAATAGTATCCTAATGACTCTTTAGGATATCCTATGAATCGAGCTCTAAAGGACCTAAACTCTAACTTGTCCGCTTGTTGTCTTTTGACATAAGCCGGACAACCCCAAATTCTGAGATGACTCAGACTTGGTTTCTTACCGTGCCATATCTCATACGGTGTGGTAGGAACGGTTTTAGAGGGAACCCTATTCAGTAAGATAGATTGAAGTTAATAATGAATGTCCCCAAAGAAAATCTGGGAGGTCTGTGAAGCTCATCATGGATCGAACCATATCCAATAGAGTCCGATTTCTCCGTTCTGAAACCCCGTTGAGTTGAGGTGTTCCTGGTGGAGTCCATTGAGAGACTATGCCATTTTCCTTAAGATAGTCTAGGAATTCCCGGCTAAGGTATTCACCTCCTCGATCTGATCGAAGAACCTTAATGGGTTTTTCCAGTTTGTTTTTCTACTTCATGTCTGAATTCTTTGAACTTTTCAAAAGCTTCAGACTTGTGTCTCATAAGATACACATACCCATACCTAGACAGATCATCGGTAAAGGTAATGAAGTAGACAAAATTGCCTCTAGCCGGCACATCGAATGGGCCGCACACATCAGTATGTACTAGGGCAAGGAGATCTGTGGCCCTCTCCCCATGTCCAACAAAAGGGAGTTTAGTCATTTTGCCTTGAAGACAAGATTCACAAGTTGGATATGACTCAAAAGTCAATGGACTCAATAGCCCATTTTTCTCCAATTTGTTAATCCTATCTTCTGCTATATGACCTAATCTCAGGTGCCATAGATATCTGTCGTTTGGACTATCCCTAGGTCGTTTGGCATTCACGTTTTGCTCGATAGTTAAAACAGGTACATCAATATGCAAGCTGATAAAGACCATTAATAAGGAAACCATTTGCAATTTTATTTCTTTCATAAAGAATGTTACAATGGTCCTTAAAGAAGGTGATCACATAACCTTCTTGTGCTAAGCATGAAACAGAAATCAAATTCCTGCTAGCTGCAGGCACATAATAACAGTCTTTTCAAAACTAAGTCTAAACCAGATGGTAATCGAAGAGGGTATGTTCCCACAAACATATGGTGTCTAAGGTAAGTTTGGCAGCATACGACCGCTGGTTTTTAATTGGGAGCTACTCGACCTGAATGTGTTCTTGTACAAGTTAATGGCATATCCCTTCCATCCGTCTCACTTACTTAGCCATATCTATTAACCTAGTTCTGATTTGAGGTGGTCAATAATCCAAGCTAACCCATGCCACTAGGTTAGTCATAATAGTTATGACTATGACAAGTCTAGTTTAATGAGACCTAAATCAATTCTCCCTAAGAAAAGATTAAGTCTGAGGTCTTCCACTATTGTAGATGTGCGGGCCCTTTCCGAGGTTGATTGTTCTCGGCTGGATACAGTGGCTCAGTTGCATTGAGAAGATGCAACCATGTCTATTAGGCATTGGATGCTATGGGCTGGAGTATGAGTTGGGCTCAATATTTCAGATACGGTGAGAGACTCAATTAGGAATCCAGTCTGTGCAAATGGTGGATCTGACTTAACTAAGGAGTGGATCAATATTTCGGATACGGTGAGATTCATGAATTAGAGATCAAGTTTGGATCCACCATGATTAGAGAATCATTGAACAAGAGTTGTTCACTCATTGGCTAACCCATCACTAATAACTGTTAGGTGAGGTGATGAGTCAGTTGGTGAGACCGCACCCCCCACTAGAAATCATTAATCAAGGAGATTTTTGCATCTCTATAGAGGGAGTGTAGGGATCCAAGAAAATAGTGGGAGCTAATTTGTTTAAAAATAAAATCCTTAAACAAATTGGTCAAGTCATAATTACAGTATCTAACTAGAATCTTTGACTCTCTACAGAAAAATGTCTACATCCAACCCATTGACACGTATCCTGGAGACACAGACTGACCGGACCTAATTATAAAGATGGCTAAGGAACTATAAAATCATTTTGAGTTTCGAGAAGTTAACCCATGTATTGGACCAGAACCCTCCCACCTTACCAGCTCGTCCATCCACTGAACAGAGAGCATCTCTGGAAAAATGGATAGACGAAGATAATAAGGCCAGATATTACATGTTGGGCTCGATGTCTGATGAGCTCCAATTCCAACATGAAGATATCTAGACTGCTCGCCAAATGTTGGCTCACTTGCAGGAGATGCTTGGTGAACAGAGTCGCGCAGCCAAGTATCAAGTCATGAAATAAATTTTTAAGGCTAAGATGCGTGATGGGCGATCAGTCCAAGATCACTATCTAATGATGATCAAGGACATGGAAGAGCTTGAGAAGCTCGGTGTGAAGTTAGACCTAGATCTGCAGAATAATATTATTCTGCAATCCTTAACTGATGCGTATGGGCAATTCATCATGAATTACCATATGCATAAACTTCAAAATTTCTTGGCCGAATTAATGAATATGCTGGTCACCGCTGAGCTTTCTATGAAAGGTTCTAAAGGCTCAGTTCTTGCTATGAAACAGACTTCTTCGAAAAGAAAGTCTTATAGAAAGAAAAAGAAGTCTGTGAAAAAGCAGAAGGTGGAAGGAACAAAGAAGAAGAAGGCAGAGCCGAAGATGAAAGCCGTTGCCAAAGAAAAGTATTTCCATTGCAACAGCAACGGTCACTGGAAGCAGAACTGTCCTACTTACCTGGCCACCCTGAAGAGCAAGAAGGAAGGTCCTTCTAGAGGTATGCTCGTTATTGAGTCTAACCTTACAATTTCTTCTGCATCCAGTTGGGTACTTGTCTCTGGTTCTAATGCTCATCTATGCACTTTCATGCATGGTCTTGAGGATAGCAGGAGGCTGAGGATGGAGACATGATCCTATGCATCGGTAATGGAGCAAAAGTTGCTGGCAGTGGTAGT